>JAPZVO010000229.1:0-57887 GCA_029962745.1 Echinometra lucunter | reverse complement strand
TTTTTTCCAGGGGATTACTGCCCTGGGACTAAGAAATCGTCTTAGCACTGTAAGAAGCAACTTAGACGCTTATCAAGGTGCATCCAGTATGATTATGGTGATCTGACATGGTTTGACGTCCTAAATATCAATTCGAGGTTTAATGTCAAATCGTCTTAAAACATTACTGGATGTAGAGGCTAGCGGGAAACCCTCAAATGCGTGGTCTTAACAGTAGGCCTGCTTTTCTCTCCAATTGTTCCCATTTTTCCAAACGAGTATTAAATCAAATACCGTAACTTTCCTCTACAATTTTATTTGAATATCATTTTAACTGGAGATAACTACGAAGTCACCATCTACACCTGAGATTACTACAGCTTTATCGACACATGATCTCACTACACCTTCGTCAACACAAGAGATATCTACGGCGAAACTATCGACGGTCGGTTTTAACATCCCGTTAACACCAACACCAAATCCTGACACATTACCAGCACCTGGCATAACACCATCACTACCACCAACACATGGAAATACTCCACTGCAATTATTAACAGCAGAGGTAGCTGCAACATTATTATCGATACCCTCATTGCCAGCATCATTACTGTCGACAATGGGTGTTAATACAACGTTTGCGCCAACACTCAAAATAACACCATCACCATCACATGTTGCTACTGCACAGCAATCATCAATCCAGGTAACTATCTCGTCATCATCAACGTATCATGTAACCATGCAATTGAGATTATCATTATTTTTCCATGAAAACTGAGTCAATGTAAAGGAACCAAATAAACTTTATATGATGTTGTTTGCGAATATTTGTCTTTATCATAATCATAATTACTATCATTATCATTATTATTATTATCATCATCATCATTATTATCATTATAATCATTATTATCATTATTTATTATTATTATTATTATTATTATTATTATTATTATTATTATTATTATTATTATCATTATTATTATTAATTACTACTACTACTATTACTATTATTATCATCATCACCATTATCATCGTTATTATTTTTTTAAATTTCACTATCATTGTTTTCATTATTATTGTTATTATCCACAACTCGTAAGTTGAACTGTTCTGTCTTTCAGTCTTGCGGCAACCTTGTGTCTGAAGAGATCAATGACGACAAGTTGGCTGGGAACCAGCAGTGCGGCTCAACCTTCACGTTCCACTTCTCTTCACTGAACGAAACCAATGGTGACTGTTCTAAAATCATATCAGTCATTGTAAATCGATACATCATATTATCATACCAGGGCCGTACGCAGAAATTTTTCGGGGGGTGGGGGGAGGGAGGGAGCGAACCGACCGAGCATGTCACGAGGGTACTTTTGCATTTTAAAAATTAAAATTGATGGATGTGGTGCACACTTTTGGAGGAATTTTGGAAAATTTTCAGTAAAAAGATGTAAGCCTTGAATTTTTATTTCATTTTATATTTATTTATTTATTTATTTATTTTTTTTTTTGGGGGGGGGGGGCAACTGCCCCCGCCCTCTCACGCTGCGTACGGCCATGAATCATTCACATTTTAAAAAATAATATACACTGATATATATGATATATAATATGTATAAGAAAATCATTACAATGGAAATACAGGACTCAATATTCAAATTGGCTCTAACATACTCTTGATAAAGCAAAGATTGAATCGATTTAGAAAGAGAGAGTGAGAGAGAGAGAGGGGTGAGAGAGAGAAAGAGAGAGATGCGTGTGTGTGAGAGAGAGGTGAGAGAGGGGGTGAGAGAGAGAGGGGTGAGAGAGAGAGAGAGGTTAGAGAGAGGTGAGAGAGAGAGGCGCGCGCGTGTGTGTGTGTGTGTGTGTGTGTGTGAGAGAGAGAGAGAGAGAGAGAGAGGTGAGAGAGAGAGGTGGGGGCGGGGGGGGGGTGACCGATAGAAAAGTAGGCAGGAAGACGGAAGAGTGTGAAACAGAACTGAGGAGAATGGTCTGCATTTGATGACTATGAATGTATAAATACATCAAACATAACGCGGTAAAACTGGATAACTAAATTGAGATCTTCAATTTGAGATCTACTTCGGTACTTCAAAAGAAAATGAAAAACAACAGAAAAACAAAAAACAACAGAAAAACAAAAAACAAATCAAAAGAAAAAAAAGATACACTGACTATGAGGAAGATAAAAATCAGGCTTTGTAAAATAGAATGGGATCAATTCTAAAAGAATTTGAAAAGAATTATTGAACCGATCGCAGTTTACCATGGTGTCTCCAAATGCGTGTACATTGGACTTAACGGGATCTTCACATTGAAGAAGATAAACCGTTTTGTCTGCCTTGTGTCAACTTGAAATATGGATTATCGTTTCCAAAGCATATCAGGTTCATTTAATCTCTACATAAATGTTAAGATTAAAATGGTAACATGGAGTTCCCTTAAAAATACCAGAAATTCCCTAAAAGCTTCTCATCCTTTTATTCTCTTCTTCTTCTTCTACTTATTCTTCTAATATTCTCATTCCACTTCTCCTCCTCCTCCTTCTTCTCTTCCATCTTTTTCTTCCACTCTCCTTTATCATCATCAGCATCAACTCCGTCTTCTTCTTCTTTTTCTTCTTCTTTGTCTTCTTCTCTTTCTACTTTCTACATCTACTACTTCCTCTCCCTTTTCCCTTCCTTATTCTTCTTCTGCTTCTACTTCTTCTTCCTCTATATACCTCTTCCACTTCTTCATGCTTCAGAAACTAAATAGCCACAGTACTCTGTGTTTTTGAGGATTTGCTGTATTAAGACAATCTGTCTCCTTTCCCCCAAACAGTGACCGTACAATATGCGTACATTCATAGGGACAAGATATTGGGTAATGCGGACAACGTCAAACTCGCCTACAACGATCATAAGGGCTCTGTCGTCAGGGTCATCAGCACCGTGATCGAGATCAACCTCAATGACGGCAACACGACCGTCAGACTCACTGACGGATCGGTGGAAATAACCTTCGAAATCGACTCTACTGAAGACTTTCCTCCGAATGTTCGTAAACAATATTCATTTCTGTATACACTTTGCGAACGGTGTTCATAAAAGCTTATGATGTTTGACTTGAAGTTTGAATTGATCTTCTCACTTCTTTTGCCGGCATTATCTACATTCACCTAGAATCTAGAGAACATTATTGTCATTTATCATTACCAGAAGTGTTTACTTCTGATAGTCAATATTTTAATAATTATATAGGGTATTTTTGAGATTTCAAGACAGAAAACGTCAAATAACTACCATGCAGTCATACAAAATCGTTTACCTAACCCCCTTTTTTCCCCATCAAACACTGAACAATAAGATCAAACTGTGATTTCGTGTCCCTCTTCAAGTACCTCAAGACATCCATTTTCCGTCAGTCACATGGAAAATTAAACCTAAAAGCTAAAATCTATCTCCCTTTCTTGTACAGAATGATTCAAGTGAGGTGCACTGTGCCTACATGGTGAACGACAGGTAACCACTGAAAAGTCAAATTAAATGTATGAGATCATAGTTACTAGACTGTCCTCGGGAATTTCAGGGGAACAGATTTCTTCCATCATCTGTCCATGGATATAACAGTGCTTACATTTTAGTTACCCTTAATTCGTGGGAGCAGTTGTTTCTGACAGACTTGTAATTAATAATGTTATTAAGTATTAATGACAGGAGTGGAAATGCAATGCATGACTATACGACTTGTACGAGGACCATGTTGCTCGCTTAAGCCTTAAAAATGAACATCTGTCTGAATTCTTTAAACTCTATATTCTCGCAATCAGTCGTCCACATAAACCACTGTCAATATTACAGAGAAGTATCGAATGAAAGAGGTGTAGTTGCAACGCTAATGAGGCCTTAAGATACCAACATGGAAACGTGAGCAGTGACGTTGAATATTTTTCATTCGATATCGGTGTTAAATATTCTAATTTAGTAATGATAAGCGCCTAAAAACCCCCAAACCAAACCAAACCAAACCAACCTTTCGCGTGGAATACCTTATTCTGCTGTAATGGTCAATATAATGTGTAATACTGATCCAGTTTCTTATTATCTAGCTTCTGTGGTTGCTTTCATAGAAGGGATACAACCATGCAATTATTATGATAATAATAATAAGCATAAATCTATATAGCGCAGTTACTATGCAGATATATTCAGCTGCGCTGGTTCAGAGCTCCTTTTTACTTAATTCTACAAAAAATACCTTAACTGAGAAATATGATTTCAACTTGGATTTAAAGACATTTAGGGATGGAGAGCTTCGTATTTCAATTGGCAAGCTATTCCACAGTTTTGGAGCAGCAATGGCAAATGCACGGTCACCGAGAGTGATTTTAGTTTTACTATGGGGGATTTGAAGCAACAATGTATCTCTGGAACTGCGCAAGATATGACTGTGTGACTGGAATTTGAGTTTAAGTAGTATTAATTATTATTAATGGAAATGGAAATGGAAATAAAAAAATCATATTACATATTTCAAGGTGTACTTTAAATTGTCAGCAAGGATGCGGAAGTGGTTATTATTCATATTCTCTGTGTATTTTCCTAATGTGTGTGCTGTTATTTATTCTGATGTATTTATCTTTTGCCATAGCACCTGGTCAACTGAAGGGCTACGGGTCGTCTCAGTGAACTCTGACTCGGTGATATGTCACAGCAGTCATCTTACCAGCTTCGCAGTTCTGCTCTCCGTCAAGGTGAATCAATGTTGATTGCTTGTATGCGTAACCCGATGGATACAATAATAATTTTGGCACCACATGCATTTTTAATTAACTTCAGCATTACAATTAAAACTCGGCGGTATAGTATCCAACCGTTCGACAGATTGCTTGAATAACTGATCGACTTATTTCAAGAACAGACTGTATGCCTGACTAATGCTCCGACAATTGCTCCGTGATCGATTTGGTACCATGGTCGAATTTCCAACTTCTAAACCCTGGACTTTACACTATATACCTAACCATATAACCCTAAACACTGCTAAACCTAAACAGCACCCGATACCCAGTTGCAGCAATAACAATTTATCTTTCACGAAATAAAGCCAAGAGCGATTGCATTCCGATCATATCTCGGCGGATACAAGACGAGGATAATTAATCTATCAGTCATGGATTTTGTTTTGTCGGTTAAAAGACGAATTTTTGCTATTTGAAACCTCGCAAGAAGGTGGTACATGGATAATAATAACAATGAAAACTTTTCGAGCTCATGCACATACTGTCAAATGACGCTCATGGCGCTAGCGCAGCAAACAGTTCTTTAATACAAGTATATATAAAGAAAGAAAATTTAGAATTGTTACTACGTAAAAACTAAAAAACAGATTCACAATATTTGCGTGAAACATCACAATGCCTAGCTCCACCCACTCTCTTGCTGCTCCATTCACTGACAATTCAGGGGACAAGCCCAGTCAGTACATAACTCACAGAAGCTCTAGCATTTGAGGCAACCAGTAGCCCATCATGAGACCCAAGGGTGATTAAATATGTTAAAAGGCAAGTGATAATCAGCTATGATTGGTACCATGATGTTCGTTAGACGTAACGAACGCTTACAGATGAAACCAATCCCCCCCCCCCCCCCCCCCCCAAAAAAAAAAAAAAAAAAAAAAAATCTACACAGGCTTAACGGAATAACTGATTGATAGACCATTTATGGATAGGGCGATTGATGATAATTTTGTTTTGTTTTGTTAATTGATTTTCTGTTTTGTAAGTCATTAGAATAGACTGATCTGATTATAATGTACAATTTTCGCTCTCCCACACAACGTACATGTTCGTATAAGAGATGCAAAGTAAATTAGTTATGATTTTGTAATGTCAGATTTAGTCAGAAGGGACAGAATTTCACTTAGCAGATTGGCACGTGATATGCTTCTATAGACCAATTTCACCTCCAGTTTATGTATGTGGCTCTCTATCGGCGACGCCATTGCTGCGGTGGGCAAGCGCGCTGACCGCGATTGGGTCTGTGTACAAAATGAATGTAAGATATAAGATATGCCCTGATATTGTTCCATTTACTTCATCTAGATCAATAAAATAAAGCATGGATACATGGGTAGATGAGGTAAGACAATGGCCATATCTGACAGATGAAGGTATGATGTATTTTTGCACTTTCGATTGGTTTTCAACTTAGTTTTGTCAGTAAAAGTTCGATTGCAGCATAGAAGCCGTAGTAAACGGAAGCCCTCAATCTTACCCTGTTTACAAAGTCATGTTTTCACTCATTAAATTTTACGCCAAAGTACATAATGATAATGTTCCTTGACTTCAAAGTCCTTTCTGTTGATGTTTTTACCCACTGACGACGAATTCCTTCACATTGCTTACGGAATCCTGTGTAGGGAGTACGGCTTCTCACATAAACAGGCTTCATGAGTCAAAAGCGAGTGAATTTCGCACTCAGTTAGCTTCCAATTTTTAAACTCTCTCCAATTCTTGTGGCATTTGAGCACCGCACAGCTGCGACCAGAACTTCCCTGATAATTTCTCATTGTTGCAAATATTAAAAGAAATCTGCATATGTTGGTCAAAATAGGCAAAATCGAACGAATGTACATAACGCGCTATTGACTTGTGTACAATAAAAGTCGGAGCGCCCACCGCAGTATGTCGAACTGTGTCGAACAGTTTGCTGCCCTGTTGCGTTGTGGGATTGGTCTATAACGGTATTGTCAATGGAAAGCATTTTTTTTTAAATTACACGGTAGAATAAAATTTTCACATAAATTTCGTCACGTTCATGGCTGATTTTAAAGAATCTCCAATATCTTTGATTCTTACTATTTTATATGCCTGTCAGATAACTTAGTGATATTGTGGATAATGGAAATTCGATAAAATTGTATCGAATTTTCTCATCATACTTCAGAATTTTGAAGCAAAGCATTTACCCATCAATGTTGAAAATGAACTTTTTTGCTTGTTGCATGCAGCCTCCACAAGGGATCCATGCCACAGTGCAGAGTTACATGTCTTACCTGCTTGGTGCCATTTCTATCGCTTCGCTGACCCTGGCCGTACTGATCTACTGTGTCACCGGGTGAGTTTGGTTTCTGAAGCGTGGTTCCTGAGAGAGAGAGAAAAAATCGGAATGAAAATGATTAAGCATGGTCTCATATCTTTCTACTTGTACCCGAAGAAACTCTTGTATCAATGAGAAAATGATCCAGTGTTACATGCATGATTTCCGATAAATGTTAGTGCAAATATCTAAATGAACGCGAAATCTAGATTTTTGGTCAAATCTGCTGCCGCTGGAAGTGATAGATGGCAACATATCCATCCTAAACTTGTCGGCAATGAAAGAAAAAAGTCTTCAAAGATTTTCGCTGACTCGACAGATGCTCACAATTAAGCAATTGATATTAAAGGCAAGTTTGTTTTACTTCGACAAACTATAATCTTTCACTGGCAATAAACCGACATCTTGTGCTTGAGAATTGAGGAGGATGTCAAAACCCTCATTTTTTTTTCTCAATTTGTTGCCCTTGCTTCACCTTTTCCTCTTCTAGAACCTACAAGATGCTGAAGATTCAGATCCATATGAACCTGGCCATCTCGACCGCCCTGGGACAGCTCCTCTTTCTCACTATGGCTGAAGCAACATGGAACAGGGTAAGAAATACCCTTTATTATGTCTATATCCTACACATTAATGTCAAGTAATCATGTTCATGCACCATTACATTTAAAGCTGGAAGTGTTAAATTCAGTAATTATATACGATGCAATTTCACGCAAACGCTTACGCGATGTTTGTGATGTTCATAGATTTGATATGCACTGTCTTTTTTTCATGATAACGTTCATCGCATGTTTATGACCTTAATTTCTGTTGCAATAACGACTCAAGTTTTTAAGTGTATTACCCATCTAGCAGAATACTAATTCATTTCCCAATAGTAAAAATATTAATTGATTGGACTATAGGTATATCATTTTGATACTTTGATTTCTTTGTCTGACTATGGTTTGTTCCCTTGGATCCTCCTTTTTTCATGTTTTGATAGATTTTTTTTTCCATTGATTTTCATGATTTTTCAAGATATCAATATTATACAGTCATTATTCATCCCCATTCTACCCCATCTTTTTTGGTCACGTGACAGGCAATGTGTAAAGGTGTGACGGTCACCCTGCACTATCTCTTCACGGCTGCCCTTGCTTGGACAATGATCGAAGGCATCTTCCTCTATCGCACCACTGCTGTGGGCTTCAAACCTCTCAAGATCGGCTGGCTGAGTCTCATCGCCTGGGGTATGACTGCAGTTTTTTTTTTTTTAAATCGGATAGTCAGATTATTTTTTTTTGCCACGTCGTCGCAAAAGCATTTGATGTTGTACACAGATCTGCATATTATTCAGATATTTTAGCTATATTCTCTAAAATTACGATTTGAGGATTGATGATTTGACATTTCCGGCTGTATAAATAGGTGGGAAGAAGGGCTGCATACTAGTATTCGTCTTTCTTGACAGTGTTCATCTTATTTGTTGAAAATAGCCTCGGGGAAGAGAGACAAATAGTATACCTTTAGAAGGAATATTTGTTATTCATAAATGTATAATAATAATAATAATAATAATAATAATAATAATAATAATAACCCTTATTTACCCAGGGTAGCCACTTCAGCTTTATCAGCTGATCTTCCAGCGGGCCCTGCTTAACATGATATGTTATTATTACCCTTCTCCATTCTTGAAATGCCGAGCGCCTGGCTAGAAGGCAGAAGGTCCCATTTTTGTAAGTCTTCGGCCGGGGATCGAACCCACGACCTCCCGTTCATGAGGCGGACGCTCTATCAATTGAGCCAGTTGTAAATTTATGTGTAAAAATGAGAGATAGAAAAGAAAAACTACACTGTGAATTCTTTGGTAGCTGAAAGTAACCATTTTACACCGTAAAATGCTTTTGAACAGGTTGCCTAGATCCAATAGGTGAAGAAGATGGCAATGCATATTCCTAATATACAATTTTATATGAGCCCTCAACTGTCAATGTTGATTTTCTTTCATATGTCTTGGTAGAACAATCTGGGATAAAACGTAACTTTAAACCTTTGTGACATAATACAGCACGGCAATGATCTCCCTGCCAATGAAACATTCCTTCGATATTAAGGCTAATTTTTTATCATAACTTTACACTGCTTTATTTCACTTTTATATCTCTTATTCTATTCATCTTCTTATTCTTTTCGTCCTCTTCTTCTTATTCTTCTCTTCCTGTTTCTTCCTTTCGATTAGATATATGTCACTTAATTGCCAGCAATTTTTACCACATCGAAGTATCAATATCAAATTTCTTTATCATTCAGGGAGTTCACTTCTCGTCGTTGGAGTATCTTTCGGAATTAAATTCGACACGTATGGAGAATCGAAGTAGTGAGTAGAAGAAATTTTGTCCACACTTGGGCTATTCACCTTCAACACGACAACATTTAAGTATTCATGCATATCATAGCACTGCAATATTTTACAAGTATAAGTCTAGATAATTGGGGTTTACAAGATAAATTTAAGTGCAAGATAGACTAAAGTTCAATATCAGTTTAGTTTTTGAGGCAAAGGGGGTGTTTGTGCCTATAGTTATAGTGATATAATTTCATATCTGTTCGTTCCATAAGGTCCCAAATGTTCAGTTTATGCAAATGAAATATTTGAATCACTTTTAAAGGGATGCATTCAGATCGCTAATGATTGAAGCACTGCAAGACTAATGACTTTTCCCAATGCAAAGATACTAGCCATCAGTATGTGAATGTACACCTGTTGTGAAAAAAGCATAATAACGGGATCTTAATATGATATGTAACATAAAATGTTATGGATTGTTATTCATTCAGCTGCTGGTTGTACGCTGAGGATAACACCATCTACATTTTTGCTGGGTGTGTCTTCGCAACCGAACTGGTGAGATAATTGATTTCCATTGGCCTGCATTCATAAAGTTGTACTAATCAAAACCAGGCGAAAACAATTCACTAACTTTAATATTAAGCGCCAATAGAGAATATGATATCAGTTCTTCTATGACACGCTCTGTAGTTCTGTAACAGAACTGAGAAACTCGATCAGTGAAACAACAGTAGCATATTTTGAAGGAGGGGCAGGAGAAGGAGGGTGGGGTGGGCTATTGCGTCTCCGTACAGATTGGGATCATTGCGAAATGTAGCCAAAAATAAGACATCATCCATTTCATCATACTGAAAGGATATCCTCAGAAAGAAAATACAGCACTTTTGACAAGAATCCCCGAAAACGTGGGTTCCTGACACCGTTGATCATCTCAAAGGAGTTGTTTTGCTCCCCTCCCCCGTGGCCAAAGTCTGGATACGCCGCCAAATCATAACAAGATGACATGATTAAAAGTGGAAAAAAAACTTTCTCTTTAAGGATACAATTTTTTTTTCAAGAGACCTTTGTTGGTTTAGTTTTCTTACAGTAGCTGTTGTTTTGAAAAAGATATAAATATGGCGCTATTTCTAACTTTCTATGATTGGTTTCATTTGTCCCTGCTACTCATCCACGGTGAATCATTGCATGAAATTTAACCCATTCGTGACAGGAATTATTTAAAGCCTAATTTGATCAGCTTTTATTCTTCAAATTGGCAACACCAACATTTTTATTTATTGCTACATTTTTCTTATAAAACATCATGTATCTGAAATGAATATAAATTGACAGAAATTATGATGAGAAGTCAAAAGTTGCCAATTTGCAGGGGAAAATGGTGATTTTAAACTTTCTATCACATTGCCAATTAAGGATTTTAATGCTTATTTTCCTTCGAAAAATTTTCAGCATCAAACAACAAATATTGACGCCACCAAAATGGGCACAGTAAACGTAGATTTTTTGCTCTTTCTGCTCATGTATTTGGTATGATTTTTAGGGCTTTGCATCAAAAGATATTAGGCCAAACCACAAAATGTGGACCTCTGTCACGAATGGGTTAAGTAAGCAGAGATTAGGATTAGGAGTTGTTAAATGAAGGTAGGGTCTGTATTTCATCCAATATATGAGCGTGCTTTCTGATAAAATGATATAAATTTATTCAAACTTTTATGAGCTTCTTTTGATAAATGATTGATGATATCGTGTCACTTTCTGTCTTGATTCCATTTCTTGTTCACCTATAGTTCAGTTTCGTAGTGTTGTGGTTCGTCATGCGAGTATTCAGCTCTCTGAAGGCCAACAAAAAGAAAGATGATATCGAGAAATTCAAGTAAGTATCTAACATTCTTCCATTCGTTCAAGATGTTTCTCAGTATTAAAACAATGTTTGCTTGATCGTTGAAGTGTATTCATTTGTCTTTTGTACTGCCCTCGGTCATCGCCTAGCGCGATGTTTAGCCTAAACCTGTAGTGTAAATTGGAAAATGTTCTGAAGATCCAAAGCTTTGAAACTAAGAGAGCTATATATCAAGTGCTCTTTAAAAGGATCCATAGTTAGCAAAAATATTTTCAATCCAGATGCGTAACTCAGTCTTGAGAATATTGCAAGAGCTGGAATTATTTTCATAATAGCCAAAAGACTATCTTAGTCAGTCTGGAATCATTCCAAAATACTAGTAAGAACTGTGATGGAGGAATGCAAATGAACTACTGGTGTGACTGAAATTCTCGACCTCTTCTATTCCCTTACGGTTTTCAAAGCTTTCCTAAATGAAATAATCTGGGACCAATAAATAACAGAAAAAACAAAAACCAAGGAAGAAAAGACATAATATTCACGCTTGGACCAACCAATGACCTGCGATAATATTCTTTTACCCTTTTCCATCCCCCTATCTCCCCTAGGGCAACAGTTCGTGCTTTGTTCATCATCCTCCCCATTATTGGACTTACCTGGCTCGCTGGAACCGTCACCAGTATCTCCGAGTCTGATGGTGTCATTCCTTTCCAGTACATCTTCATCATCTCCTTTTCCCTACAAGTATGAACATAACGCATCTACAACTTTCTTTTTTTTTCGATTTTTGTTCTTAATGATCATAATTATAGAAAAAAAAATCATCATTTTAGAAAAAATAACTATGAAAAATAGAATGATGATAATAATTTTCCCCTTTTATATAGTGATAAGACCCATCCCATTAATATTAAAGATACCACGCGCGTTTTACTGACTGTGCTTGAAAGGCAAAGCATAAAAGGCAGCCTTCTTGTTGACATGAACAGAGTACACCATGTGAAGTGAATCGATTTTTTGCTTTACTGCATGACCACCCATCCATGACCCCTCTACACCGGGGGAACGCTGATCAGTTCATACCTCATTCATACTGTGAAACTGATAGTCCCATGCACTGAATCCAAACAGTCACATACTTGGACACTCGTGGTAATGTAAGGGGGAGGGGGGGGGGGGGGGTGGGGTTTCTTGTCGGTCTCTTGGTATGACCGGAGTATAATCACGACTATGCTACTGGAATATGCTGTGTCATACATAAGATATAGTTATTATGTTAATCTTTATTCAGTAAGATATATGAATATTTGGTGTTTCAAGTCACTGAACTTGACTATGAATATGAAAAAAGTCAAAGTCAATGAACTTTATTTGTAGTACTAAATCCCTTTCATCCGTCATTTCATTACATTATTTTGAAAGGCCTAAATATTGAAAAGGCCCATTTTAGGGTTTAATCTAGGTTTTCTTTCATTAACTCATAATCTTTCATCTTTCTCCTCCATTACATCAGGGCCCCCTTGCATAACACTATTAATAGTAACTCTGCCATCAGTGGTAACTACCATGATAACGTGCTCAACAGCCAATCAAATTCAAGGTTTCCATGCAAGTTACTATTGATGGCAAAGTTGCTATCAACGGTAAGTTTTATGCAACGGGGTCCTGAAATCATAGACTTCGAATGACACGTTGTGGATTTTTCTGATTTAAGTGTAATTTCTTACACACTCTTCCACTTTTGCAGGGTGTCTGCATCTTGGTGTTTCACTGCTTAATGGTCCCGGATGTAAGTTTGTGTCACCATTCAAAGCTAATACTAATAATGTTTCTAAACTTGTTTTATTGTCAGGGGAAGGGTGTTTAGAACAAAGGGATTTCAGCGATATTTTGTATAGCTCACTGCACAAGTAATTTGCCAGGACATCTCCAGAAAAAGGAAGTTTATTTTCCTGTACTGATGAAGCCTTATGATTTTCCAGGACGCCCTCAATATTTCTGAGAAACTTTTCAGTGTTTACACAATTGAATTAGAAGAGAAAATAATAAATGCAGCCACAGTGATTGCTACTATATAAAGTGGTATGAACCTTCTCCCCGATCTATTTTAAACCCATGCCAATCTCCTTTAGAAAATTGAGTCTTTTGTTTTCCTTTGTCCAATTTGTTTCATTTTAATAGTTAATACGATCATGCCCCTCCCCCTTCTATATACGTTTGCTCTTTCATCAAAATTTTAATGTCTCTTTCGCGATTTTCTCTTTGTCATTCATGGACTTAAGTTCGGTTATTGTTTTACTTTCTTCCTTCTATTCTACACATACGGCCCTTTCGAACAAATATTGTACCCCACACTTTTTGTATCTCTTTGCCTGTCAATGAATTTTCAAATGATAACTTTCGTGATGTCCTCTGTCAATACCCTCTTTCCTTCTATTAACTTAGGTGAAAACGGCGATTAAGCTTCGAATGAACCGCCGTGTCACAGACAAATCTTGGGCAAATCCAAGTATGCCAAGGAGCACCAAGTCCACAGCATCTTCAGCCATGTCAACCTTGTGAACACCATACCAAGGACAGCGAAAAGTTGTTTGATGTTGTAATGACTGTCTTTTTACCTAGTGCTTATTTTTCTTTTCGAAAGCTGATTAAATGAGCACAAACAGAACACATACCATGTTCACGTGTAATAAATAATTAAAAAATAATATTTTTATTATTAATTAAGCACAAACAGCACATACACACAATGTTCGCCTGTAATAATCTTCAAGATGGAAGGACACAGGACTACTGGAAGAAGAAGAAGAATAAATCAAGTGATTCTAAACATAAAAAGTTTTCATAACAACAAGGGTACACAAGTCATGATTTAATGTGTGGTAGGACGTTTTCAGTCACTTGCGTAACAGATTTAGAATCATAATCTGGTGGTAGCAAACATGGCAGCAAACTAACGTAATGAAACACGAAACAATAAACGAGCTTCGATAACGTATTTCTCCCTTACTCATTGAGATCTGGTAAAAGTTATTTGTTGTATTATTGGACACTAGATATGACCTGCAAAAATACTCTGACATTCTTTGTTTTATCATGTTTATTGTAAATAATTTATTAAAACTGACTGCCTTAACTAGCGCTAGTTAAAAAAGAAAGACTTGCAGCTAATGTCTATTTGCACCTTATCTTTTGTATATACTGAAAGTGATTGGTCGTTTTAAGAGTTGTCATTATTTTGCGATATTCATCTCGGGCGAGCTATATATATTCAATTTTAATGTATAATAACATGCTTTAATGCATATTGTTAATGTTTCATCTTCTACCTGATCAGATGATTAATGTTTTAAGAGCTCTATGTGTACAAAAGCATTCTTTTCTTTTTGGACTGTGTTGATAATTTTTAAGATTCATAACAGGTCTTTAAATGTCTTCATACTACTAAAGACTACCGTTTATCACAAGTAGTTTCTTTTTCAATTTTCCCGCAGTTCACATCATCAGTTTCATCACAAATGATTGTTTTCCTAATATAAATTTTTGTGCTTTACAGAAAAAAGGTAATTTATTTGAAAAAAAAAATAAAAGAGAGAGAGGCTTCACTGGTACCTACTTAAACGGAGTAGCTAGTCGCCTGCAACCATTTTTTGTCAACGACTTTATGCAAAGCGCAAGGTTAATAGGCCTCATTCATTTACTTGTAAAATGACAGTATAAACTTGATAAAGAAGTAATAGAACATGTAGAAATTCAAACCTGGACATGTTTACGGATTGATTGATATTAAAGATAAGAAATATGCACATGCATGGACTCTGGTTGTTAATCTAACCTTCATGTGATAAAATATATTCAACTGCCTTTTATCACTTAATGGCCCGAAAAAGGTACTGTACATGCATTGGTACTGTTTCAGTTACCCATTTGACAATTTACAAAAATAGCCAACTATAACCTGTCTAAGCATTTTAATGCTAGTGCAGTTTTGTGTAAATATTTCCTTTGTTGATTTTTTTTTTAATTTGAATATGTGAAAATGAGTATTGAGGGACTCTGAATGCAATATAATATTTAAAAGAAAATATTCCTATCATGATTATAGTACAGTCAGGCGGGGTTCTAAACAAGGGGGGGGGGGGGGGGGGGGGGGGGGGGGGGGGGGGGCTTTGGGGCTCAAGCCCCTCACCCAAATTGCTCAAGCCCCCATGTTTGGGACGATAAAGTTTAAATCCTAATATACATTACAATCCTCCAAGCCCCCTGTAATCCCCCCGTTTTTTCTTTGCTCTAGAACCGCGCCTGAGTACAGTATTTTCTTTGTGAATGACACGAAAAGTTAAGCAACTTCGTTTGTCAAAAATTTATGATAGAATGTATTTAATACCATCTACATGTATTCTGTAATAGCATATGGAAATTGGTTAAGCTTTAAACTGCTCGAAAAAAGTGTATATATACTTCTGATCGGTATCAATGTTTACAGCGTTAAACCAGTTCTTCGAGGCCTTACTGACTTTAATCTAGTACTACTTTATGCACTGTAATACATGTAATCTAATATGAACTATATTTTCTGTATTTAAAAGAGAAATACTGAATTGTACTTTTGAATTATATATTAAAACACATGTGTATGTATTTCAGAGCTATATTCTATTCAGAATAATGTATACTTGAAGGAGATTGTAGAATGGTGAAGTACGCTGTGTTATAATTTGATATCAAATAATTTCCTTTTCGAGAAGGGTGATTTACAACAGCGCAAACTGACTTATTTTTAAAAAAATAAGTCTTCATTAGTGCCTTTGATGTTGAAACAATGCAGCGTGCTGTGGATATGCCATTCTGAATTAGAAATGACCTTTCATTATTATGTAACTGTTGAAAGATTTTTATCATGGTAATATTTTCGGTGTGCAAACTCTGACTATGTAAAAAATGTTCAAAATATTATCTAAAGGTAGTGATTAGTGATGAATATATATCTACGTAGAAGAAAGAAACCCTGCAAAAGAATTTTCAAAGATGGAAATATTTGTGTATTATCCGGGCTTCTGAACTTCCACAACATTACTTTTTATTGAAAAAAAAATTTAGAAATGAAGGCACAACACACTTTTGTGTTTTATATTTGGACACCACCAACATGTGTTCATAAAGGCTGCTGACATGGTATATTACCTTTAATTATATTTGAAATAATGAACGTATTGCAACAAATATTCTCATATTATTTACTGTGAATCTGTGATGTTATCGGGATATTAATACATTGTCAAATGCAGCAGCCTAGGAATTAACTGTCACTTTTGCGACAGTCCTTAGTGTTCGGTTTGAGAGTAATCTTTGAATGATTTTAAGACAAAAAGTCGAAAAGTATAACCGTTTGTGGCTCCTTTCACATCTTAACTTGAAGATACTGAAGACTTGAACGAATTATATTGGGATATTAACAAGAAGGCAAAATGAGAAAAGGCAGACTACACGCGAGAAGAATAAAGTGAACTCTCTTATTTCCGCAGTGTCAAATTTGACTCGGAATGGCGTCAGATAGGAGTCAACTCTATTCCGAGTTAAAGTGATTTTTTCCCTAGTTACTCTGACTCTGAATTGCGTCGATTCTCAGCTGATGCCACCATTCCGAGTCAAATTAATTCGGAATCCGATTCACTTTAACTCGGAATAGAGTTGACTCCCAGCTGACACCATTCCGAGTCAAATTAGACACCGTGTAAATAATTATGAGTGAATATTCCAAAGAGCATGGACCTGTTTACTAAGATAATCAAATTTTATGCATATTCTTAAACAAAAGTTGTTCCTGACAACCTGAAATCTTGCCAGAGGCTTGCAAGACAAAGCAACAAGTAATGTATGCGAACTGGATTCCAAGTATTGTAGTTCATTTATTAAAAACAGGTTGATGGAATACCTCGTCACTAGGTCCCCAGGAAAGAAACATCCATAAATTTGAATAGCTTAGTAAACAGGTGGGAACATGAGGGAAAGGGTTATCTTTGACTGGGATTAACCATTCGAGTAACATAGCCAATACGCACCAACATGAGTGAAAATTAAAGAATGTTAAATAATTATTCGCTCAGTCTTATGAAGAATAGATATAATTTTGGAACGACTTGATACTATGGGCATGATAGACCTACTATTATTCAGCATAATCATTTAGAATGATACTACCATTTTTACTATTTGTGATGTGCCTTTTACAATTATGCTATAATTGTTTTATAATTTATGCAATTATTCTATAATAATATCCAATCATTGGCGTAAATCAGGGGGGGGGGGATGGGGGATATACCCCCCCCACTTTTTCGAGAGGGGGAATGGCGTGTACAAATATCCCTGACTTTTTAAGAAAGAAAGATATTTTAATTAATCATTTAGTAAAATTTTTGATAATCTATCATAAACGACCATTATATTTTAGAATTTCTATTTGAAAATGCGTTTAAAAAGGAGAAAAGAGGTTATTTTTGGCTCGCTCGCTTCGTTCGCCCGCAAAATTAAAATTAAATGTGTTTAAGGGGATATGTGTGGGTGGATGAGGGTGTGTGTTTATACTTAAGTGTGAGTTCGACAGAAAAAAAAAATCGGCAAAAATGTGGATCATCATCCGCCCCCTCCCACTCCTCAAAGTGGATTTACGCTGGTGTATCCTATAGTCATTATTATTGCTTTACCTGCCCATGCAGGCACTTTTGTCTCTAACGGAATCTTTAAGCGAATTTCGGAAAGTAACATGATGACAGGATGAAATGGCCATGATGTTAGCGAAAACCGAATGATATATTACTTTCTAGAAAATACAGCTCTTCGAAATGTTCGATGTTTTCTTTATTTAAGGACTCTTACTATATTTGAAGTAGTTTCGAATAAAGATGAGCAATGTACAATTACTGAACCAATTTGATCATTCACTGAAAGATATGATCTATCTTTAAGAACAAAGAGAGTTTCCAACAATTTATCGCAACTGGGATCTCGGGTTTTATTGTGTTGATCAGTCTTTATGACAGCGTTTACCCTTTTGATACGTAACAGATATTTCAAAGCAAACTTTTTACGGTTACTGCTTGGCATCAATTATTATGAAAATTAATTGAAAAAAAAAATCAGTTCAATGGATTGAACATAATCAATAAAGAAACACCACTTCTCTGAAAATGTGTACTGTTATTAAAGAATGATTGGGGATCACTCTAAATCTATTCGACTTAAATCATGGACAACTCCAATATTCGATAAAAATCTTAATCTAATAGATCAATAAATCAATCTTACTGATTATGATTTATCACTCTAATTTTGGAGTTGTCCCTAATATAGGTTTTCTAGTCCAATTTCACACTTCGTTCATGCAGGAGTATAAATAGTTCATTCAATTTTGCTATAGGGCAACCATGAATTCAAACTAGTAATTCAGAATCACCATACGGCAGCCCAAAAATTTATAATGGGCATTCAGATTCGCCACAGAGCAATCAAAAGTGTAAAAACATCATTCAGATTCGGCATAGTGCTTTCAAGTAAGCACGGATGGACACGTGAATGAAGATAGAGTATTTAATTTCGCCATAGGATATTCATGTTCATAACTAGTGCATTCAATTTAGCACTGTATTTACATGACCACAAGAAACATACATTATGAAAGAAAATCATGATCATGCTTTGATTTTCTCTAGTCCATGCATATAACTGAATGGTGTAAATGACCACGAGAAATACACATTATGAAAGAAAATCATGACATTGTATACATGCTATGATTAATGTCTCTAGTCCATGCATATAACTGAATGGTGTAAATGACCACGAGAAATACACATTATGAAAGAAAATCATGACATTGTATACATGCTATGATTAATGTCTCTAGTCCATGCATATAATTGAAGAGATGGTGCAAATGGCCACCAGAAAATATACATTATGAAAGGAAACAAAGATTAAAACGGGCATATGAATTAACATAAGGAAATGTAAGGAAAATCTCCCTCTGTTAATTCATATGCCTTTGGCCATCCGATAAATACATTTTTTATTAGGCGACTTAATATAGACAAAGTAAGTTCATAAAGTGGAAGAAGATATAAACATGAGAAAGCTACAAAAACAAATAGAAAAAAATTACATGTGCTAAATTGGATGCCCTATGGCGAAATTGAATGCTCTAACTTAGCTCGAGGGGGTTTTACGGGCGAACTTGGTTGCACTATGTATGAATTCGCATGCCGATTGGCGAATTTGGTTGCCCTAAAACGATTATGAATGCCAATTGGTCATTTTTGCTGCATTATAGCGAATTTGAATGCCAATTTGGTAAAATTGGCTGGTTTATAGCGAATTTGAATGCCGACTGGTGATTTTGGCCGCCCTATCCGCGAAATTGAATGACCTATTCATACTTTCTCACGCACTATATGTGCGAAATTGAATGACCTATCTTTACTTCTGCATGCACTAAGTGCGAAATTGGACGGGAAAACCTATAACTAGATTAATTTCTAATCTAAGAAACTTAGAGTGGTTAGGTTATGAATATGAATTACCATCTCTATTGAAAAAGGCCTTTATTAGCGGAAATCTGCATACTAGGAGGTCCAGTTGGAAAATAAAATTTCATTTTCTTATTTCTCCCAGAATCGTCATTTATCTATGATTTTTCGTTTATATGTGTTTCCATTTTTATATTAATGACAAACACTTTTGATGATTTATGTAATACTTTTGCACTATAATGAAGAATCGACATCATCAAAAATAGAGAGAGAGAGAGAGAGAGACAGAGAGAGAGAGAGAAACTTAACCACCTGATGTTACAGTATCCAACAAAAGTGAGTACACCCTTGAGGGTGTACTTAACTTTTAAACAAAATCCTTCAGCTATTACATTATTGTTATGGAAGAGATAATTCCTATCAAAACACCAGTCACAGAATTTTGTTCTTCTTTATCATAGTTGTAAACATTTATGTAAGAATTTACATTTGAATTTTAACATTTTGTAACTAAGGGTGTACTCACTTCTGTTGGATACTGTAATGTCAGTTTTAAAACATGGGAAAGTTCTCCCCAAATAGCAATGAACACGCTGGTGAGAGGAGGGTTAAACGCCTTTGGTTGAACACAAAACTTGTGAAAACCGGTTGAGTACGGATTCCTCTAATTCCCTCCATACGGTTTACTACAGGGATCACCCTGTTCCAGTAGGCAATGGATTAAACGTTTGTGTCGCAGACCACAAATCCGAAACTTCTCAATTTTCACACTTCTCATAGAGTTTTTCAATAAAAAACATGACAGAAACTACTTTCGAAAAAATCAACTCAAGTACAACTTTAAAAGCCTATTGTACTGCGAATACAAATCATGTTCGAATTACGTAATAAGACATTGCGAAGTCCGGACATTTCTCAAGGTGATAGACAGGGCTATTGAAGTTGCCTTTAATAAGTTGATTTTTCAAAAGTACTTTTCATCTTGTTAAAAGCATATCGATCAGTTTCTTTATTTTTTTCCCTCCAAAATCAAATTTATTCGAGGCAGAACGTTCCCCTACAAGACAGTTCTTATGATGCCCGTTTCCTTCAAAGCGTGCATTTAATAAGCTCTTCTACATGGTCCTACATCCCATCCGCTATTACCTCTAGAATGATTAGGTGCCGATGAATTTTTAATCATTTTTTTTTTAATTGAGACTCCTGTCAATCTATCATCTCTTACATGTGTTCGTAGAGTTTACTCATTCTATCTTTAGTTCAGAACTTCTTTGAGTAGTTTAGAAAACACACATGATCAAAAGGGGAATTCCTTTTATGAAAGTAAAGCTCTGTGTTTGTTATAACTTGCTTTAATTTTGCGCTAGGTTTTTGTCTCGATTTTTTTTTTGAATGGTTCATGATGAAGTTAGTAGGGGAATTGAATCTTAAGGTATTTGAATTTCACAATTACGACAAATTAACGAAATCCTGCTGAAAATTTTGTTAATATGAATTAAACACACATGCGCACAGACACAACCATAGGCACAAAATGGATCAAAATGTGGTTCAAAGTGACAAACACCGATTCGGCTCAATTTGAAATAACTAAAAAACACTAAAAGATCATTAGTTTTGCGGGCCAACCACTACTGTAATTTGCTTCCGAACACTACAAAAGCGAAAGTTGCCATAATGTCACCTTCTTCTTTAATTTTGTTTGTTTTACTACTATTACTACTACTACTACTACTACTGCTGCTGCTGCTGCTACTGCTGTGGACTGGTAGGACGACGAGGAAGTGGAGATAGTAGACACTTCGTGGACACATTGCACGGGATGATTCCGATGACCCACTTGAAATCTATAATCATGATAATGTACACTCATACGCCCATAGAACGCACACGCATCCACACACGCCCACGCTCGCGCACAGACACACACGCCCGCATAATGAACTGTGTCTCATATGTAATTTCTCTTTTTCTTTAGATTTTGAGATAGAAATACATTAGATCCTATTAGCATGATTAGGCTCCGAGAGAGCAAACACAGCAAAATCTTCTATGAAGACATTCCAAATAGAAATTGACAGCGAGTGTCCGCAAGACCCCTTAAAGTTCCAATGTGAACCGGGCTTCATTTAATCCTATGATTCGTGAATAACTTTATAAATTAAAAAAAATGAATGAATATATAGACATGTAACATCATCTTATGTAAATGATAAAACTAATCTATATGGTAGGATAGATTAGGGTTGTTTTTCAAACAGTGATACAGGTCTTTTACAAATTCAGTTGTTGCCTGTATGTCAATTCGATTTTGCCGTGAGTAATATGCAAGAACCAATGGCAAGCGATGTCATGACAGTAAAGAAGCCATGAAGCTAATGAAAATTACCGTTTGAAGATCATCCTTCATTACGTATCATTATCATTATCTTAATTGCATCGCATTTTAATCATGCAAAGTAATGTTCATGCAGCAAAGTAGATGTGTAGAGCGATTTCTTTCCTGGAAGTGTTATTCCGATATAAATTAGCGCCGGGGAGCTGACCGTTTTGATGATGGGGATCACCGTAATTATCTCGTTTGTCAGCCACCATGGTTTTTATCATTTAAAGATGCCTCCATAGTTTAAATGTTTGTGATGTGATCACAAATGGACAGGTGCGAAACCCGACCACTGTCTTTTGACGCATATAGTCCAAGAAAAGCGTTATACGCTTTCCGAGCTAATAACCTCTAGTCTTTCAAAATGAAAACTAGGATATAGCCATTGTGCCTCGCCCCGTTCGTTCTGCATTGTAACATTTGACCTACATACATAACCTTTCATTCCTGTAAGGCATCTACCACACACATGACACAAGTTAGGTTACAAATGGGCTCATGGTTCGAAATTTACCAACCTCAGTAGAATTATGGATTATTATTATGGATTAATAGTAATGATAAATCTAAAAAAAAATCTCTTTAAAGTCAATGGTCTAGCAGCAGCTCTGTTCTGCCTCTTGCGGAAGTATTTATGTGAATGTTTCCATCAATCTAAATCCACCATGCAGAGTGGCTTGTTCTAAATAATGAACCTCGACGATCAAATACAATTTTGACGGCTTGTTTATGAACTGGAATTGATCGGTCAAAGGCGGGTAAAAATGGGGCACCAAGAGATTGATGACAAAATTAGATTGAATTAAATGTGTTTGTGGAGCCTAGCAACATCGTATAGGCATCAAGTTATGGTGATGTAGGCTCAGTAGACATAGCGGGGGGGGGGGGGGGGGTTGTTTCATTAAGCTGTTCCTAAAGTTACGAATGACTTCACGAACGATTTGAACATGGCAAGCCAAATGAAATTATTGTTATAAATCGCATCAGCTAAACGTGAAATATGCAAATGTTTTGTTTAACAACCATTTTATTAAACTTCAGGAAAAACTTTGGGCATCCCATTTGGCACTTCATATTCAAGTCGTTCGTAAAGTCATGCGTAACTCTATTTTCATAAAGCTGTGCGTAAAGTTACGAATGACTTTACAAACGACTCGAATATGGCAAGCCAAATAGGATTCTCAATCATCATAAATCGCATCAGTTAAAGGTAAAATATGCAGAGTCAGACTAAGATTAACATTACTATTGTTTGAAATAATGTCTTATTGCAAAGTATATTTTTGGCCACAAATTAATCGAGGTTATTGGAAATGCAGCCACACTTCGTTAAAACTTCAGCTAAAACTTTGGGCATCCTATTTGCCACTTCATATTCAAGTCGTTCGTAAAGCCATGCGTAACTCTACACAGTAAGAAAAAAAGGTTCAATGTTTCACCCCTCAAATGCAACACTGGGAGCTCCTTTATGGGTAAAACTCTGCACCAAAAGAAGCATTCTGCACCTTTGAGGGTGCAGTGAGCTACATTTGCACCCTTAAGGGTGCAGAGTTGTACCCTTTAGGGAAAGTGCAAATTTGCAGCCTTTTGAATGCAAAACATTCTGCACCCTTAAAGGTGCATAGTTGCACCTTTAAGGGTGCAGACGGGCCTTTCCAAGTGCAAACAAGTACAAAAGGGTACATCTTTGCATCCAGTTCATGTAGGGTGCAAGTTTGCACCTAAAACGGCGCCGCCAGTGTTGCATTTAGGGTGCAAAATTGAACCCTTAATTCTAAGTGTGTAGGAACAGCTTTATGAAACATCCCCTGCATCAATATCAAACATAGTACAATGTCAAAATTATTAACCCGTTGAGCACGATTTGATTTCAGTAAAACACGCGTCTTCCATAGACCCTATATAGCCAGAGTTTTCTGCTCCCATCACAATTACTCGATGAATGATGATATCCTGCTAAATTTATATCAAAGATCAATCAGTTCTATTTGATATGATATCATATATGTCATGTTTTTGCCAAGCATCAATAGATGCGAACGCAAGTATAAACTTAATAATGTTAAAAGTATTTTGCGCACAGAGGTGAATAAACTGTAATTACACTTAATTGCAATAACACAATAAACAAAATGAAGGGGTGGGAAGAAAAATAAGTTTTGCATTTTTATTTCATTCATTAGTGGATACTTTTTGCAGTTTTGAAACGGGATTAGGGTCCTACTTAGGCCAAAATTTCTTCAAAATGACCCCTTCCAGGCTCCCTTGCCTGTCCACGCATATAAAAGCAAAGAGAAGTCCAAATAATGGCCTTTTATCGTCTTGATCAATACTCTCAGGCGCAAATCATTAATGGTAATGAAATTCGAGCCCTGCTATACAGAGCTTAGCCAGTGCATATTATGAAGCACCAGGATATACCTTTGATGCCAAATTATGCGCATTATATCATAATCCTTGGTAAGGAATGGGACACAAAGTGACCAAATACCTTGGACTTGCTTAACAAATGGATGACTACTTAAATCCAGTTCAACCAACAGCTAAATCCGTCTCTATTGTTTTTTCTTATCCTCAGGAAGATTCAGAGAAGACTTAACAGAGGATATCTTTAAGAGAGCTTAGCTTATGCATATTTTTAGGGATCAGGATACATTTGAGCCAATTTATGTGCATGATATCATAATACGTCGTAAGGTAACCCAAGGGACACCTAAGAACCTAAGGGGTGACGCGACATTTGCTCCTGCGACAATTGCTCCTGTCTTAATTTCTCCGAAGACATAGGGTTAGGGTTGTGATAGTGGTTTTGGTTCAGAATGATGTGAGGATAAGGATTAAGCTTAGTATTAGGTTTGGGATTAGGTTTTATGATTTACTTAACGTGCAGATTTTGAAAAGGAGCAACTGTCACCATGGTCACCGGAGCACATGCCATGGAACCAAGTAAGGACCAAATACCTTAGACTTGCCCAACAAATGGATGCCTACCTAAATTCAGTGTCACCACCAGTTACAATTGTTTTTGCTGTTCTTATCTTATTTTCAGGAGGATGCAGAGAATGTCCAAGTAGACAAAAAAATATAGTTACAATTCCTCGACACGTTCCTTTCTTTTCTTTCACCGTATCTGTTACGGTAGATATGTGATCTACATGTATTCACCCATTTCTTTCGCCATCTCTTGATTTAAGCACTTGGGGGGGGGGTGTGAAATAATGTAAAAAAGCATTATGAGATAAGGATCATTACGCAATTAAGAAAGTGACACTTTTTCTTTTGCACTTGAAAATTGGATTTTTATTTTGGAATATGGGATCAGCAAAATCGAAAGGTATGTAGCAAAAAACATGACAGAAACTACTTTCGAAAAAATCAACTCAAGTACAACTTTAAAAGCCTATTGTACTGCGAATACAAATTATGTTCGAATTACGTAATAAGACATTGCGAAGTCCGGACATTTCTCAAGGTGATAGACAGGGCTATTGAAGTTGCCTTTAATAAGTTGATTTTTCGAAAGTACTTTTTATGTTGTTAAAAGCATATCGATCAGTTTCTTTATTAATTTTCTTTATTAATTTTGCGCTAGGTTTTTGTCTCGATTTTTTTTTGAATGGTTCATGATGAAGTTAGTAGGGGAATTGAATCTTGAATATGTTAAGGTATTTGAATTTCACAATTACGACAAATTAACGAAATCCTGCTGAAAATTTTGTTAGTATGAATTAAACACACACGCGCACAGGCACAACCATAGGCACAAAATGGATCAAAATGTGGTTCAAAGTGACAAATACCGATTCGGCTCAATTTGAAATAACTAAAGAACACTAAAATATCATTAGTTTTGCGGGCCAACCACTACTGTAATTTGCTTCCGAACACTGGAAAAGCGAAAGTTCCCATTTCAATATCACCTTCTTCTTAAAAATCTTTTTTTTTTTTTTTTTTTTACTACTATTACTACTACTACTACTACTACTGCTGCTACTGCTGTGGGCATGTAGGACGACGAAAACGAGGAAGTGGAGATAGTAGACACTTGGTGGACACATTGCATGGGATGATTCCGATGACCCACTTGATATCTATAATGTACACTCATACGCCCATACAACGCACACGCATCCGCACACGCCCACGTTCGCGCACAGACACACACGCCCGCATAATGAACTGTGTCACATATGTAATTTCTCTTTTTCTTTAGATTTTGAGATAGAAATATATTAGATCCTATTAGCATGATTAGGCTCCGAGACAGTACCTGGGCTTAGCCAACGCAAACACAGCAAAATCTTCTATGTAGACATTCCAAATAGAAATTGACAGCGAGTGTAAGGAAAGAGCCCTTAAAGTTCCAGTGTGAACCGGGCTTCATTTAATCCAATGATTCGTGAATAACTTAATAAATTAAAAAAACCAAATGAATATATAGACATGTAACATCATCTTATGTAAATGATAAAACTAATCTATATGGTAGCATAGATTCGTTTTTTTTTCAAACAGTGATACAGGTCTTTTACAAATTCAGTTGTTGCCTGTATGTCAATTCGATTTTGCCGTGAGTAATATGCAAGAACCAGTGGCAAGCGATGTCATGACAGTAAAGAAGCCATGAAGCTAATGAAAATTACCGTTTGAAGATCATCCTTCATTACGTATCATTATCATTATCTTAATGGCATCGCATTTTAATCATGCAAAGTAATGTTCATGCAGCAAAGTAGATGTGTAGAGCGATTTCTTTCCTGGAAGTGTTATTCCGATATAAATTAGCGCCGGGGAGCTGGCCGTTTTGATGATGGGGATCACCGTAATTATCTCGTTTGTCAGCCACCATGGTTTTTATCATTTAAAGATGCCTCCATAGTTTAAATGTTTTTGATGTGATCACAAATGGACAGGTGCGAAACCCGTCCACTGTCTTTTGACGCATATAGTCCAAGAAAAGCGATATCCGTTATACGCTTTCCGAGCTAATAACCTCTAGTCTTTCAAAATGAAAACTAGGCTATAGCCATTGTGCCTCGCCCCGTTCGTGGGCAATCTTTCCTGCAGGTAGATTGTAACATTTGATCTCATTTGGCCTTTGACCTACATACATAACCTTTCATTCCTGTAAGGCATCTACCACACACATGACACAAGTTAGGTTACAAATGGGCTCATGGTTCGAAATTTACCAACCTCAGTAGAAGCTTGCAGGTAAATTTTAACATTTTACCTTTAATATTTGACCTACATACATGACCTTTGACCCCAAATAACATTAAGGTCTCTGTAAGGCATCAACATCTACCTTCCAAGTCTCGTTACAAACGGGCTAGTGGTTCAAAAGTTACTAACCGCAGTAGAAACTTGCAGGTAAATTTTAAGATTTGACCTCATTTAAGCTTTGATCTACATACAGTTTCATGATCTCTGACCCCCATATAACAATGGGGTCCCTGTAAGGCATCTATCATCTAAGTTTGGTTACAAATATGCAAGTGGTTCAAAAGTTAGTAACCCCAGTAGAAACAGGCAGGTAAATTTTAACATTTGACCTCATTTGACTTTTGACCTACATACATGACTTTGACCCCCAAATAAGCATCGAGGTTCCTATAGAGCATCTACTATCCAAGTTTGGTTACAAACGGGCAAATGGTCGCAAAGTTATTCAAGTTTGATAAGCGTTATGGACGGACGGAGTCTCGCTCAACCTCGGTGGGCTCGACAAAATCATCAGGTACATTTCGAGTTTATGGAAACACACTACGTATGTTTTGACAAGTGTCACATGTATACATGTATAAACTATGAATACAAATTGCATTAGTTCTAATTAATTCTAATTTATTATTTTCATCACCAAGGGTCAATAAGAGCCATTGTAATGCACAGTTAACCGGATCAAATTATATAAAAAGAAAAGGTTAGGATAAATATTCATCGAGCTAGAAAGTGGCGATAGAAATCAACGGGTTAACCAATTATTATAATGATGAAAGAGATAATGATATGCTAAATGATAATTATGATAATGATAATCACAATCATGATTACAACGGTAATGAATGTTTCTTAAAAGCCTCGGTCGAACTTGATGGGCAGTGAATACTTCCATTAATTCTAACTTGCTTTTTTCATCACCAAGGCCAAAGGCTCATATCAATTCACAATTTACCGGATAAATTAGAAAATGTAAGGGTCAAGGATAAAATTTGATAATAATCGAGCTAGAAGGTGTCGATGGAAATCAACGGGATAACCAAGGATAATGAAAATATCAATGATAATAATGATAATGATAATCATGATAATAACGGTAATAACTGTCTCTTATTAGCCTCAGTCGAACTTGATCCGTCATGTCTGTGGTGAAAACTTCCATTAATTTTCATCACTAAGGCCAAAGAGTCATATTAATCATGTTAATTCACAGTTTACTGGATCAATTAAGAAACGTAAGAAAAGGTTAGGATCATCGAGCTAGGAAGTGGACATCAACGGGACGTCTAAGGATAATTAGGTTAATAGCTAGGTGCCTTTGTTTATTATGTTCTCAAACGACAAAGGGGATAGTTGCTATATAGGGAAATGATTTCTTGTCGTTGGGCTACGTGTTAAAGCGTGATGTATTTACATACCAGCGATTTGAACTATTAACTGGGGCATGCATAATCGACTACTAATTACGCACTTATTATGGATACCAATACAAGGCATTAAGTTGACACGTTTAACAGTTCCCGTCATTTTCATAAAAAAATTTAGTCTCCTTGGTATTTCTTCTCATATTGAAAACAAGTAAGGCCTAATGTTAACATTTCAGCTGAAGTAAGGAATTGACGTAAAAAAATTATGAATTTTAGAGTTTCTAAACTAACAATTTAAAAAAAAAAAATCAGTTTTTCTTATGAAACATTTACCATTAACTAGACGATCAATGAATTCTCTTATTCCCAACATGACCAGTGGTTTAATACAGGGGCCACCAGGTTCCAATACGTAATATACAATGCTGCCTTACTTTGGCTAAAGGAAGCAAGTGACAAATATGACATTTTCTGTAAAAGAGCGAAATGTGTCTCTCATTTGAACTGATGACAACGGAATGTCGTCATGTCTTACCTAACATACCTCTCAGCGGGATGAGTGTTGTTTATGCATAAAATTTGGCCTGGAAAAAGAGCGCGATATGAAAAAGAAAACATTGATAATTCAGATTTGGTTGGTATGTCACTTACTTCCTTTTGCCAAAGTAGGGCAGTATGGGTTGAAGTTGAAACGGTCTAAACTGGGTTTCTTAAGTGTTCTGTGTGGTCTGTTATTTGGACCCACCTTCGTATAAAGCGCACAGCTCCTCACAATATACCTCTAAAATGCCTAAATCGAAAAAAGTGTTCAATAGATGAAGACGATTCGTTCTATTGTAAGCAGATGAAACCGTTATTGTTCTCCAAATTAACAAGTATTTTTTAAAAGCGAGTCAAATAATGAAAGGTGTATTTAGAAAAGTTTAAAAGTTGTTCCTAAACTATATATATTTTGTCCTTTTATAACTACTGAATCCATTAAAAGCGCCTCATGCTTAGTCCAGTTAGATTCATCAGGCAAAGATACATTTTCGTCAAATCTGTGACCTTTAGCAATACCAAGAACAAGAAATTGATTGGGTATAAAAGTAAATAACTTTAGAAGAAAAATACTTATAAGAAATAAATTTGCATGGGAGTTATTACAATCATGTAATATCATGATTAAAATAAAAAAATTAAGGTTTTTTTTACAGCCTCGCCTGATACCAAATAATTTGTACACATATGATAATAGGGATATGGACATAACGTCAGAGTCCATTCAATGAAAATTTCCCCTCTATCATGTCTATTTTGATTCGAATGAAAGAATTGTGATTTTGACGACAGTAGGCCTCATAACTAAGAAAGTACTGTGGTACCTTTGTTCAACTTTGTTGAAACGTGTTTTAATAATTGATTTGTAGTTTCAATTAACATAATGAAAATGATATCCCCTAGTTCTGGCTCAATGATGTGTAATTGTCCAAGTAGAATCGAATAAAAGAAGAAAGAGAGGGAGAGAGAGAGAGAGTGGGAAAGAGGGAAAGAGAATGAGAAGGGCATAGGTAAAAGAGAGAGATTAGGCATGTTAGAAGAGGAGATGAATAATGAATGAAGGAGACATTGAGACCAAAGTAAGGGGGGGGGGGTAATCAAAGGAAAACATTTTGGATACTGACAATAAAAGGAAGTAGCTATTTCACTTCATTAACCCATCAGCTACTGGAACCTAGCGGTACCTGTGTGAAGTCTATGGGACTTTCAGAATTCAGTAGTCAATGGATTAACAGTGATGATAAATCTAAAAAAAAAATCTCTTTAAAGTCAATGGTCTAGTAGCAGCAGCTCTGTTTGCCTCTTGCGGAAGTATTTATGTGAATGTTTCCATCAATTTAAATCCACCATGCAGAGTGGCTTGTTCTAAATAAAAATGGATTTTTTTCTATCACAAAGACTACTGGAACCTGGTGGTCCCTGTGCGAAGTCTATGGGACTTTCAGAATTCAGTAGTCAATGGATTAACAGTAACGATAAATCTAAAAAAAAAAAATCTCTTTAAAGTCAATGGTCTAGCAGCAGCTCTGTTTTGCCTCTTGCGGAAGTATTTATGTGAATGTTTCCATCAATTTAAATCCACCATGCAGAGTGGCTTGTTCTAAATAATGAACCTCGACGATTAAATACAATTTTGACGGCTTGTTGACGAATTGGAATTGATCGGTCAAAGGCGGGTAAAAATGGGGGCACCAAGAGATTGATGACAAAATTAGATTCAATTAAACGTGTTTGTGGAGCCTAGCAACATCGAATAGGCATCAAGTTATGGTGCTGTAGGCTCAGTAGACATGGCGGGGGGGGGGGGGTTGTTTGATCAAGCTGTTCGTAAAGTTACGAATGACTTCACGAACGATTTGAACATGGCAAGCCAAATGAAATTATTGTTATAAATCGCATCAGCTATACGTGAAATATGCAAATGTTTTGTTTAACAACCTTTTTATTACGAAGTATATCTTTATGCCACAATTTAATTGAGATTTTGGGAAATGCAATCAAACTTTGTTGAAACTTCAGGAAAAACTTTGGGCATCCCATTTTGCACTTCATGTTCAAGTCGTTCGTAAAGTCATGCGTAACTCTATCTTCATAAAGCTGTGCGTAAAGTTACGAATGACTTTACAAACGACTCGAATATGGCAAGCCAAATAGGATTCTCAATCATCATAAATCGCATCAGTTAAAGGTAAAATATGCAGACTCAGACTTAGATTAACATTACTATTGTTTGAAATAATGTCTTATTGCGAAGTATATTTTTGGCCACAAATTAATCGAGATTATTGGAAATGCAGCCACACTTCGTTGAAACTTCAGGTGAAACTTTGGGCATCCCATTTGGCACTTCATATTCAAGTCGTTCTAAAGCCATGCGTATCTCTACACAGTAAGAAAAAAAGGTTCAATTTTTTCACCCCTCAAATGCAACACTGGGAGCTCCTTTATGGGTACAACTTTGCACCAAAAGAAGCATTCTGCACCTTTGAGGGTGCAGTGAGCTACATTTGCACCCTTAAGGCTGCAGAGTTGTACCCTTTAGGGAAGGTGCAAATTTGCAGCCTTTTGAATGCAAAACATTCTGCACCCTTAAAGGTGCATAGTTGCACCTTTAAGGGTACAGACGGGCATTTCCAGGTGCAAACAAGTACAAAAGGGTACATCTTTGCATCCAGTTCATGAAGGGTGCAAGACTGCAACCAAAACGGCGCTGCCAGTGTTGCATTTAGGGTGCAAAATTAAACCTTTAATTCTAAGTGTGGATGAAGAGCTTCATGAAACATCCCCTGCATCAATATCAAACATAGTACAATGTCAAAATTATTAACCCGTTGAGCACGATTTGATTTCAGTAAAACACGCGTCTTCCATAGACCCTAGCCAGAGTTTTCTGCTCCCATCACAGTTACTCGATGAATGATGATATCCTGCTAAATTCATATAAAATATCAATCCATTCTATTTGATATGATATCATATATGTCATGTTTTTGCCAAGCATCAATAGATGCGAACGCAGGTATAAACTTAATATTGTTAAAAATATTTTGCGCACAGAGGTGAATAAACTGTAATTACACTTAATTGCAATAACACAATAAACAAAAATGAAGGGGTGGGAAGAAAAATAAGTTTTGCATTTTTATTTTATTCATTAGTGGATACTTTTTGCAGTTTTGAAACGGGATTAGGGTCCTACTTAGGCCAAAATTTCTTCCAAATGACCCCTTCCAGGCTCCCTTGCCTGTCCTCGCATATGAAAGCAAAGAGAAGTCCAAATAATGGCCTTTCATCGTCTTCATCAATACTCTCAGGCGCAAATCACTAATTATAATGAAATCGGAGCCCTGCTATACAGAGCTTAGCCAGTGCATATTATAAAGCACCAGGATATACCTTTGATGCTAAATTATGTTCATGATATCATAATACTTGGTAAGGAATGGGACACAAAGTGACCAAATACCTTGGATTTGCTCAAGAAATGGATACTACGTAAATTCAGTATAACCACCAGCTAAATAATGTCTTTGTTGTTTTTTATTCTTATCCTCAGGAGGATTCAGAGAAGACTTAACAGAGGGTCGCTTTAAGAGAGCTTAGCCAATGCATATTATTAAGGACGAGGATACAATTTTGATGCCAATTTATGTACATGAAATCATAATACGTCGTAAGGTAACCTAAAGCCGGCCGCACACTATACGATCCCTCTGCGGTTCCATTCGGGAAAAAATTGTTATAACATTTGATATGATCATTCAAACATGTAAAATCTTAATGGTCAAAGTTCGTATAAGTCGTATAAATACTAATATCGAAATTCTGGGCTATTCTGAGCTCCCCGTAGGAAAAAAAGCGAATTCAATTCCTAATCACAGCGACGTCATAGCAATTTTGCGATCGGCTACGATTTGAAGCCCATTTGGCCTTAACTCCGACCACAAGGCTTGCAGTTCACCAACATTTCTATTTTAGTATTCCTATCATTATTTCGAACTTCAAATAGGATAATTTTACTTGTTTAAACTTTCAAATTTTATGCAAAATGTCATTTGTTCGAAAATAGGGTTGCGGTCGGATCGTATCGTGTGCGGCGGGCTTAAGGGTTAGGTTTTATGACTTACTTAACGTGCAGATTTTCCATGGGAGCAACTGTCACCATGGTCACCGGAGCAAATGCCATGGAACCAAGTAAGGACCAAATACCTTGCACTTGCCCAACAAATGGATGCCTACTTAAATTCAGTGTCACCACCAGTTAAAATTGTTTTTACTGTTCTTATCTTATTTTCAGGAGGATGCAGAGAATGTCCATTTAGACAAAAAATATAGACACAATTCCTTGACACTTTCCTTTCTTTTACGTTAGATATGTGATCTACATGTATTCACCCCACTTCTTTCCCATCTCTTGATTTAAGTAAATATATATATATATTTTTTTTTTTTGGGGGGGGGGGTGGTGTGAAATAATGTACTAGAAAGCATTATGCGATAAGGATCATTACGCAATTAAGAAAGTGACACATTTTCTTTTGCACTTGGAAATTGGATTTTTATTTTGGAATATGGTATCAGCAAAGTCGAAAGGTATGTAGCAAAAAAGATCTTTATAATTTGATTTTAGAACCCACTCTGAAGAAAGCAATCACATTTCATATCAACCTTGCCCTATTAAACTTAATATGATAATATTCCTGTTCAAGGGCAATATCACATATAGTATACAAATATTGACTGCTTTGAGGGGCATGGTTGGAACTATAGCCCAAGGTGATCTCGAAATTGTATTATGTCCCGAGACGAAGTCGAGGGGCATAGTACAGTCTCGAGATCACCGAGGAGCTATAGTTTTAACTGTGACCCGAAAAATAAGCAGTCAATATTTGTTTCATATACCGCATCCCACTTGATTTATGATAAATTAAGGCATTAGTAAATGAAGTTGTGCTACCTGTCAGAAAAATAAAAATATGATTAAATTTTCACAACGCGCAAATACAGATAAGCACGCAAGATATACTTCCGCACATCTTGCTCGGCCTACTTATCTAGAGCTAACCATGTATGATGGGGAGACCTAAAGCTACGTACTTTGTTTCCAGCGGCCAAAAGTTACAGAAAATCAAGGGCTTGAGCAAATTTCATTTCTATATCTTGATTCTACATATTCCAAAGTTGATTTGTGGAGAAAATTATGACGGGTGAATGTCAGCAACGCAATTTCCAGGTTGATATCAATGCCGATGTCAAATTTTATTCTGAAAAATGAAGGGGTCCTAAAGCTACGCACATGCAATAAATGAATGCAAATCTTGATCAACGAACGTAGAGGGCGTCAACACTTTTCAGTGTTGCTATTAGGAAGGTTCACTTCATACGCGCAAGCAGTTGAAGTGCGCGCACATTTTGGTGGTCATGCCAACAAAACCTTAAACCGACATAATACAATGACGGAGTAGTAGCGACATGAAAACAAAAAGAGGGATTATGACAAGAATAAGATTTTTCTAATTATAAATAAAAATATATATTGAAAACATAAATTATGCAAAACAAAATTAAGTATTTGATATCTTGAAAAATATGTTTTTAAAATCTATAATCTTTCAGTACTTAGTGACCACTGTTATCAGTGATTTTACCAGTGTGCTAAATTCATGACGTTTTTGCCAAGCTGATTTTGTGACCACGCGCAATGCATTTCGGGATAGGGGGTACCTCTCCCTCGCTGCGGGCGTACTACTGAAATTGAATAAAATCTGTGCGCTGATCCATCAACATGCAATATCAATATGATGCGTCGTCTGCTAAGCTTTGTTTACGGTACAGCTAGCGCCTGCCCAGGCGCCTGGGTAAGGTACAGAGGGGTAGACTAGCTCCAAGCACTGAACTTAGGTGCCCGAGGACGTAGAAGCGCTGACAGGGCATGAATTTTCCATACTTGTAATTTACTATAATGACAAAAGAAAACAAGCAAACGAACCACTACAACAAAACGGAAAGCGAATGTTAGGGGCAAAAATTTCGACATGTATTCAATTTCTTTTATTTTTTTTTCCAGCCTATCACTGATTTTGGTTATTTATGAATTCATTCTGTATTTCTTACCCATTTATTCAAATATTTACCAATTCGATTAATTTCAGAGTTTTTTTTTTCATGACATGCATGAATGAATTAGTTAATTACTTTATGTATTTATGGATTCATTTATCTTGATTTGATTATTTTTTTGCGAGGAGAGCAGAGTTAATTTGAGTTTGACATCACCACCACTTCTATTGAGACCTCATGTGTCATTTTAACCTTCTCCAACAAGGCTGCCGGAAAGGCGAAGGAGGTAGGGTAATTCTCATTAAATAGGGAACATCGCATCGAATGATGTTGATACCCCTCCCCCAACTCAACCTCTTTGGAAACTTTTTTTTTCACCTTTTCTCCCTCTCTTTATATTTTTTTCTCTCTTCATCCCTCACTCTCCCCCACTCTTTCTATCACCCCGACTTTTTTTTCTTCTCTCTCCCATTTTTATCAAACCTCACTATCCCAGGTATTTAATATTCTCTTTCACCTTTGTTTTTTCTTTTGCATACTCTTACTCTCTCAGATTCTGTTCCCAGGCTCTTTTGATTTACGATTCACTTCATCCAAGTTACGCCCCAGAATAAAAGATAGACAGGTGTAATTGTACTTTCAATTATAAAACTATTTTTTATTTATTGTGCTTTAAACATCATCAAGGCTACGACTGTGATTACATATTGCGAGTTGAATTATTCACTGACACTGATTTTATTAAACCCCAATTACTTGTACAATTTAAAAAATCAAACCAAATTTAATAACAGAAGAATAGGATACAATAGAAAAGGAAGTATTTGATGTGAAATGGCAGTTTCTGTTTCGCTTTTTATGGGGAGCTCCCTTGGCTCAAATTGGTTATTTAGGTGTTATCAACTCAATATCAAACCGATTTCGGTAATAGAGGTTAAAATGGTCAGCTTGATAAGCTAACTGATGCATTGCCATTTCATTTCTCACAACTGACCAATATCTTTTTTATGGGATCTAGTTATATTCATACATTTATATTTCAAAAGGTAAGAGAGAAAGATACATACAATACAATGTATGTATAGTTAAGAAAAGTAAAGCTAATTTCTAGAGTTATTTGAAAAATTAAATAACTTTAAGAAGACTGAAGAAATAATCACAATAATATAAGTATCATAATAGAGATAATTAATTCTAACTACTGTCTCACAAATTAAAATAGTTTGTACAAATGAAGTGAAGCACTGAACGAATTTCCCATCCAATCCAACCCAATTGAAGAACTGACCTAGAACAAATCTGTTTTCCTAATCAAAGGTGCTGTAAATTTTCATGGGAATCTGACATTTAATTTCAAAGTATAATTAGCTTTGAATTTCACACATTTTAAACTTATAAATCACTAAGCCAATGGCCTTATCGTGAAATAAGTCACCTCTCTTCTCACGTGTGCGCTCGCACTGTGTACAAAGTCTATGAGAGTGGAAAGAAGTCACCAGCACTGACGAGATAAACGGCAGTGAATGGACTGGTGACTTACTTGTATACTGAAATGGCAGGTCATCCTTACATTTTTTTAATGAATAAAATACACAAAGAAATGGGAGTGTGCAACATCATTGGCTAACTCATTAGCATACTTATGAAACTATTTATTCAAATCATTATGGTGAACTTTCCCTTTAAGTCTTCTTACTTTGTCAAGTCTAATAAATGAAGATTTTCATATTTTGCACTGTCAATAAAGTATATCCATCCACCTGCTCATATTAAATCAAATAAACATTAAACACACTGAGTGATGGTGAAACATCTTACATTTGCTGAATCTCTTACACATCTACATAAGAATATTGTACCCCAGAATAAGTAATACTTGAGTTATAAAGTATAATGTATATACAATTAACATCAAGAAGAAAAAGTAGGAAAGGTACGTCCTAATGCAAACCCTTAGTTTATTAAGAATGCACTTCTAAATTCAATACTACAGACATGTTAAAATGAACAAAATATGATATTGCACAATTACGAGTATGGATGGAAGGTGATGGCCATCAGTAAATTGTGCCTAATGTTTTAATCATTTACATGATTGGAAGCAATAAGTTAACCTTAATACTTAAACACATTTTTCTCTGATTATTCAATTTGCTTGAAAAGCAAGTAGGACTTGACCTAAAAGAAATAAAATCTACCAAGCATTTTCTGAACAGCATCTGGTTCAGTATCAGCAGCTCCTTACATTCGGACAAAGGCCGTGATGTGCTCTGGTCTTTATAGGTGGTGAAGGGTGGCATGGCAGGTTGAGACTTGAGCAATTCTTTGATTGTCTAGGGGCTACAGTATTTTGATCACCAGAATCTTCTGAAAAGAAAAAAAAAGAGAAAAAATAATATAATATAATAACAAATAAGTCTTTTTTAAAAGAAGTATGAAAATATTTTTGCAATAGCTCAAAACTAAAAGTGATATAATTTTGTAAAATATATGAAAATGCAAACCTACATGACTTAAACAATTAAGTGATTTTAATTTATGTTGAGGGGGGATGTGAAAATTTTAAATCATACATGTACATGCAATATCCTTGTTTAAATGTAAATTTTTGTAATTTTGATCCAATCATGCCAATGGCTAATTTTACTCAACTTTCACTCTCTGATTTTTATTTAATTTCCTTAAAAAGAGGGTAGGAGCACATAAGATCAAACTTGTGTGTGACTGTAGGCTATCAAACATTCACCATTGCATGGGTCAAAAGCAAACAACAAAATTGCCCTAGGCAAGATATGATTTTCTTAAATTTGCTAGATTATCTGATTCAGGGACTCTTCAACTCTTAATGTGCCACAGCTTTGGGGATTCAGACTTGAAATTGAAATTTTAAATAATTCTATTCCTCTCATGTATGAATTATCGAGCATACCAAAACGCAGGCCAATACACACAAAAGCTCTTGAAGCTTTTTCTGGCGGTAATGACTAGCCAGTAGGAGTTTAAAAGCTGATGTGGGTAGGACTTGATCTAACAAACATAAAACCTACCAAGCATTTTCTGCCCAGCATCTGGATCAGTTTCTTTAGCAGCTCTTTTATTCCAGAGATAGGCGACAATGTTCTCTGTTTAGATGGTGAAGATTGGCTGGGAGGTTGAGCCATGAGCAATTTGTTGATCTTGCCTGGGCATAGGGGCTACAGGAGTTTGATCTTCAACAGTCCCTAACTTTGTTACTGAAAAGAAAAAGAAATAACAATGTCAATGATGGAGATTTCTTCAAAATTTTGAAAAACAAGACATAATTTCATGTTCAAACTTTAAATTTCATGTGAATGGCATTCAGAGGTTGACAAGTCATGCAAATTATTTGATTTTTTTTTTTTACATTATCTATGTCCATGACTTTAGATTTTTTTTTCCAGATATCATGTGTTAACCCTACAAAAATTCAAATGTAATTTTCATTTTCATTTCATATCACTACAAACCACATCAAGATAAAAAGGTATTTACAATCAAACAACAAAATTGTACAAATTAGTTGGAGGATCCTTACAAGCATGACTAAGTCATAAATGGCTGGTCTCTCCTATCATAAAAGAAAAGGCAAAAAAGAATCTGGTATGTCTGGCCTATAAAGTTATGGCTATGTTACTGCGGCAGCCCGAACGCGTAGCCGTAGCAGCGTTCGTTCCGATCCGGGGCTAAGTCTAGATCTACTCAAGACGAGTTAAACGTTGGTGTTGTTACCCAACCGGCCAACCCTCAAAGAAACTTAGAACATTTTCAGAGCGAGCATATTTCACGATACTGCTGACAGTTTTAATGAGTTATTGGATTTGATCACAAAGAAATTGCCTAATAATAATTGTCTTGATTGACTAGACCTAGACTTAAGTTTTAGCCTCAGAACGATCGGAAAACGGGCCGAAGTAAACTTCGCACGAATGCAGACTGCGGCAGGGGGCCGCAGGCACAGGCGCGGGTTGGCAAAAATTGAAGTTAGGAGGTTAAGCTTAGAATCTAGACAATAATTTGCATGCAGACAGTCGGTCCCTCATTCCCCTCAATTGCCAAATTTGATTAATTATCATTTCAAATAAGTAAATCTAACATTAAATTTCATAATTCAAATTATACCTGGTCCAACTTTGTTCACTTTCACGGACTCCGACGAGGCGGTCATTTTTCATCGCATGATGATAAGTCGCGACACAGTATACACAGAGTACAGAAAAGTGGATCTATAGTAGTAGCAGCGAAATCTAGCAGAAGACCGTTATCAACCTCACAAATCCATATTATTGTATCAAAAAGTAAGATTATAAAATTATCGCTATTTGAGCTTTTTTTCTTACTTAAAATAAAATAATAGCATTAAAACATTATTTGCCATAAGATTTTATTTCAAATTTTTTTATTCAAAAGTGGTAAAATTTTCAAATAGAAAAAAAATCAACTCTACAATCTACTAAAAAACCTCTCTGAGAGAAAATCCGAGAAAATGATGGTCACAAAAAATAAGCGCAGTGAACCTTCCTTATAGCAACACTGAAAAGTGTTGACGCCCTCTACGTTCGTTGATCTTGATATTGAAACTGACCGTGTGTATCGCGTGTGTATTTTAGCCTGATTTGAGCGCGTTGCATTGCGCGTCTGTGTGATTTGTATGGTGTGTAGCTTTAGGACCCGCGTAGCTTTAGGATCCCCGACCATACTTATATATTGTACACGGAGGTAGAACTATTTGCCCAGTGAATAGTTTTTCGCTATATGCCCGGCAGTCAACTAGCGGTTTCCATGACTGCCCCTTTGACCAATTAGAGGCCTAGAATCTTAGAATAAGGTATATAATAAAATATAGTTAGAATAGAGTACAGAAGTGACAGAAAAGTAAAATTCTTTCAGTTTTCTAATCCGTCACGCTGTCTGGTTACTGTCTGGTTGACAAGGTACAAAGGCATGATCATTGCAACCTTGCTCCTTCCAAAACCGCTCCTAGGTGATGATGAAACTTTACGTCAAAGGAAGTGATGTATAGCCGTGTCCACTTGAGTGGAATACTGGACATGAATAATTCACTACTAATGCATTTACAAGATAACGGAACAACACGCTCTTCATGCAGAATGATAGTAACAGATTAAAACTCTAATTTCGTTTTCGCTGGCGCTATACCAAGAGATCAAATGAACAGCCGTTTGCTACGACAATCAGCTAATAAGCTTATCAAAAGTCGTAAAAATATTAAAGGGAACTGGTAACACTGAGATATGTTTAAAAGGGTTATCATACTTAATTATCATACGCATAAAATTAATGTTAGATATATAATTATGATATGTGAAAGTATGAATCAAAACGGATATCATTTACAGTGCCAAAAATGGAAGAAACTATTGCAGTTTCGAGGCAATTTTGACACAAAAATGTCTCATATAGATATTGTCAGTTTTTGTTTTTAAATTATCAATATTTTCATAACTAAATAACATTACAGCTAATGTAAGCCACCAAAATTTTTGAATGGCCGCAACATTTGTAATGTTACACTCATGAAAACGAAATAATTTTTTCAGACCAGAAACGATGATACCAGTTCCCTTCAATTGAACTTCTCAGCTTCTTTAGTTGCAGAACGGGCTATCGTCAGGTAATATTGTTACAATGTGGAGTGCAGTGCAGATGCACGTACAATATTTATGGCAGAAAGTGCAACAAACTGCATGTATGGTATGTTGAACAGGTTTCCAAAGGTTAACGGAACTGGGTCATTTCCCACCTGTTTGAAATTCCTTGCTGCTTACATTCATAGACATAAAGGTCGAAATGAATATTACATAGACATCCATCCAAACTATCCGCAATAATTGAATTCACTGAATTGCTAGAAATGGTTTTATTTCTTCCTGAGGAAGTGAGGGTTGCACCTTCAATTTGTAAAATTGTATTTTTGTTAAATGTATCTGGCTATGGTATAAAATTTCTACACCTTACATAGGATATAGCATTTAGTAAAAACTCACTCCTAGCACAATGATAAATTGCACGAAAATGTTACAAAGCTGTGAAATGTGTTAAGTGGTTACCCAGTAGGATGCGAAAGTCATTGTGACTTGTTTAGCATTGTGAGCGCCTGTAAAATGGCGTCTGGCTGGAATGCACCTTCGGGAGTGGAAGAGGTGAATACATTTTGTGCGGGCAAGCCTGCATCCGAAGACCAGGGTAATAATATTTCTGTAAAGCGCTAAACACATCTCAAAGAGATGTGTTAGGCGCTTTATAAACACAATAAAAAAGTACCCCCCCTAAACAAAATGCTGTAACTTTTTAACGAAGAGGTTTTGAGCAAAATGACTTGGCATGAATGCTCCCTCACTAATTGACCAACTTCTGTGTGAAAATAAGATTGATCCCTCAAGTCATGCATGAGTGAGCAGGCACTAAAGGAAAAAATGTCACTTTTTAATGTTCACAAACATCATATCATGACTTTGAGTCAAGGATATCGGAACACATTTCAAGTTTTCAGCGTTTGAAGGCATGCATCATGAATTTCATGTGCTCCTCAACATACTGAATGACCTGAGGGCCAAATTTCACTCTTGAGTGAGAACAAGGTGAAAATTGCCAAAACCATGAAAACTGCACTTTTGACATCTTTGGCGCTGTAAATTTGATTTAATGCAAAGGAATTCGTGTTTTGGATTGGTGTTTGCAACTTTTGCAATTGATACCTATTAAAGGCATTGGTTAACATTGTTAAATCCCCGCAAAATTTTATTAGTGTACAAGTCAGTGGGGTATAAGGCGACAAAAAAAATTCGCTCAGGCAGGACACATGTTTTTTTTTTTTTTTTTTTGCTGCCTGGCTGCAAAAAACTGAGCACAATCATATTCACAAAAAGTTGGCGCATATGTTAATGTTGTCATGAGATTGTCTGCGCAAGTTTTGAAAAAGTTCTCTTTTAGAGTTGACCTGTTAATACGCGTTCATTAACATAAGTGGCGCCACAATGTCGCGCCATATCTGAACACTAAAAAATTTGTGGTGCCACAATGTCGCCTCATATCTGAACACCTTAAGCGTTCCAGTAAGTGAAAACTATGCTTAAAACGGAATGCGCTGCCAGGCAAGGGGTCGTCGTGGTCATTGGCTAAAACTGAAACGCTATGGTGAGGGCACTCCACATTCTCTCTATCCACTGGTTTCTATAGACTATTGTCACAACATAATTACTTTATGGGGGAAAAGATCATTAAAATGTGAAGAGCACCACTCTACTTAGACAGTCACACCAACGAGAACGACGCCAGACTGACAACAAATATTACGATACCGCGAACCGGAAAGAGCTGGTCGGTTTGTAATCGGTAGACGCGGGGTGTGACTCAGGTATACCAAATGATAGATTCTTCCATGACGTTGCCGCGTAGAGGCGTAGAGGGTTAGCCGGAAAGCTCGTTTGCTTTTATCTCAAAATTAATTAAGTGTGATGGAATCGATGAACAGTCAATTAGCTGTAGCCTGTTGTGATGGGGAAGCGCTGTTAGCTGACAAAGAATATTGTTTGACGTGGGTTGGTTGGGTGAGATTTTAGTATGAAAATTGTACGATTTGAATAGATTAACGTGTTCCCAGCTGGGACGCCATCTCAAATCTAGCAATCATTCTAACGAAAGACATTGGAATCACACGGTATGAATTTGACACACTGACTAAATGTCAAAAATTGTGGGACATTGTTGGGTAAGTGCCATGAGCGCCCAGCTGAGGCGGACGCCGGCGCTCTACAAGAAGTCTTCATTGATTCGATACTAATTGATTTATGTATTTTTCTGTCATCACTATCAATTCATATCGCATCAATGTATTATATTTACATTCGATTTATTGTGTATGATACATTTTCAAGAACATTAAGAGAAATTGTATAGAAATTAGAAGAGGTATTAGAATATACTTCACACGCTTGATGCATTTTACAATAATATACATGGTAAAGACATGATATAGGAGGGATGCAGCGTATGCATGAAGCTTAATATGCTTGCAGCCCTCGCGTAGTTCATCATTATCACAGCCCCAAAACTATACTCAACTCACATAAAGGGTAAGACAACGGGTGGGGAGAGAGAAAGAGACATCGCCCGACAAAGATAAACAGTTTAATGATGTGGAGAGGGGAGAATGACCGACAAGGATAGACGGCCAGACAGGAAATAGAAAAAGAAATAGAAATAGAAATGGAAACCATTCTTCATGAATAAAGAAACAACGACGAGTGATCAGTTGATGAGAGAGAGGAAGAGACATCACCTGACAAAGATGCAGAGTTCAAACTTTGAAGGGGGAGGGGATGGACGGGTATATGGAAATGATATGGCGTCGGACGTAGGTATAAAATTTACACAGTGCTGAGGAAAGAACAAAGCTATACCTCAAGACTGCACATGTTAAAGACAGCAAGTGAGAGAAGATAAATATATTCTGACAATGAGAGTTTAAAGCTTAAACTAAATTGGCGCCGGGCAGGAGCGCTTCCCAGAGGTTGGGCAGTGTTGGCTTGTACACTTTATTGGGTGGTGCACTGGAGCAACAGCGACTGAATCTAATGACCGAGGACATAATGATTGCATGCAAAGCACTTAGAAACATGGTATTATGATGAAGATGATTATCACGGCTATTGTTATTATCATTTTTTTTTATTATTAGATGGTATTATGTTTGAAGGGGAGAGGGATGGTGGGTGCATGGAAAAGACCTATCGGCAAACCTGGGAATAAAATTTACAGTATGATGGGAACTGAGTGAAAATGTACCTCACAATATAATAGGGTAAAACGACAATCGAGGATGAAGAAAATAATCAAACGTTTGAAGAGGAAGGGTTGGTGGGTTGGTGGGTTGGTGGGTGGGTGGGTGCATGAGAAATATAAAGCGTCGGACCTGAGTATGAAAATTATACTATCAGCATGATCAGTATGGTGGGAATAGAGTAAAACTATACCTCAGGATATTTATAGGGTAAAATGACAGGTGAATAGAGAAAAAATAAGCATGATCTTACAAAAATGTTTTTAATGTTTTAAGAGGTTGAATGGTTGGAAAGTACAGAACATCAGACTGTGAAATGGATATTACATTATATTGGGATTAGATTGAAAGCTACCTCCAGGTCGCACTGGGCAACTTTAGTTTGGGAGAGAGAGAGAGAGAGAAAAAGAGGGAGAAAGAGAGTGACAGAAAAAAAACACACTGAGCCGAATAGACAACTAAAGCCTTACGTGTAGCGAGTGGTGAGAGTGTGTTGCATGGAGACGGACGGAAAAATGAAGGAGGCGTGGACAAATGAATCCTTACATGTAAATGTCATACGTACAGCAGATACATGTTATAATAAGCACGCCGATGATCGAGTCTTTGTGATTGGCTAATACCTCATGGTCACGTGACAGAAGCAAACTGGTAGCACTTCACTTTCCTCGCGACTGTAGGTAGATCCAATTTCAAGCTGAACATCAAGCCGTTTGGAGCTAATAATGTTAACCGGTTAGCTTTTTATTGTTTATCATTTTAGCACACGAAACAAAAATGCTTTTCGTCGCTTCTCGAACCAGATATCGAAAGCTAAGTACTCAGCTCTCATAAAATTCCGCGTTTACCTAATATATCTATATATCGCTGAAAAACAGGGGGTTATTCATTTCAGGTGAAAAACCCTTTTGATTATCAAGTGCAATTTATTGTTTGTGTATTCCTCTGATACTCGCTCTTTGTTTTAGTTTGGATTGCTGATGTTTTATGACCGTATGATTTATACCAGACTTCCTGTCAGCAAGCCATTGGGTCGTGCCTTATTTTTTTACTTCATGAAATCTTCAAGCGCTGAGAGTATTGTGTACGCTACTGAAAGGTTGCAGCTTTTCTGGATTTACATCGCGGTTGTTTTCTGATTCTTAAGTTGAACCTCATCATTCATGATTAAAAACCTTGGTGTGCCACTTCATAAGAGCAATCAAGTACTACATTTGGGTTTCCACTACAGTTGATATGGAAAATCAATGTGATCAGAGCAAGTTTTTTTATTTACTAATACTTGGATTCTTTCTGAGTTTGGTAAGTACCAAACCTTTATTTTCATTTTTTTGTGGAAAGGATATTCCTTTTTAAACTGCCCTTCTCTTCAGGAAAGCTTTCAACTATATTTAACAATTTATATGTTGCCGGACTCTCATTTGGGAGTATTTCCATGTCCTTCTTCGTTTTTCTTCTGTGCCTTGTAGTAGTAGTAGTAGTATAAGCAGACTTTATTGCATAACCTGTTTAGCACAAGCCTGATCTGTTACAAGGTCCATTAAACAAATTACATGCCTTTTCTGTTATGCACGATTATGTTCATATGCTTATGATTAGAAATAGCAAATATAAGAACATGAACTTGAATTAAGAAAACAAGGCCGTTATCATATACAAACATGAAACAAAATATGCAATAATAACAACAGATAATTTAAAGCACAAAAACACATAAAGGAGGATAATTCTACATTTATTACAGAATACTTTATTCAGTTAGAAAAAATACAAGAAAAAGACAGAAAAAGACAGAAAAAGAAACGTTGTTCATTAGGATTTGCATCGTTCATATAATTCTCTATAAGCAAAATAAGCACAAAGTTCTTTTTTGTTCTTCACTTTATTTCATAGTCTTTTTCACTTTTCTTCTACTATGTCAAACTTATTTTTAAACTTGTTTCAGGTTATATATAAAGCAAGGCAATTTACTTGGTCCTTTACGTCTTTTTGATTTACATTAATGATATTCAACATTGTTCGCACTTGCTTTCATTCACTGTAAAGAATATGCCCATTGGTAATTTTTTACTCATTTTTCCCCGAGTAGAATTTTCTTAAGAACATAAGTCTTGCCCCTTACGCACTCGATTTAAGTTTAAATCAAACTTTCTATTTATTTGAATATACGTGAAATTTTAAAGTAAAATTTTATACAAGACAATTCAAGTAATTTAAACTTAATGAATTTAGTAATGTTAACTCAAATTAAGAAATTATACGTATTACTCAAGCAATTTGTGTTGACTGTACTTATTTTTCTGAAGTAAATACTGATGGAGTGCGTCATTCATGTATTAACATAATCTCATGAATATTCATTAACAAATTAATCTCCCTTTCCAATAAAAATTTTTGTTGTTGACAGGAAATTTAAGGAGTGTAAAATATTTTTAAATTCATTTAAGCAAAGATGAGACAATTTTGAATTGTCACTCAATTCAATGCAAATCAAAACTTGATGTTTCAGGAAAATTGTCACCGATTTTCTTAGTAAGATGCAACGATCAAATTTTTTTAACCTTTTAGTATGTGCCAAATTAAAGCGTACATAATAGTGTTGGTGGTGGTGGGATAAAACGTAACATGAAACAGTGCAAGATGGGTATCAAATTGACGTTTGTGTTTGATTTTGCATAAGTTTTTTGTTTTTGTTTGTTATGTATCATGATTACAAAACTTAAATTATTTACGATAACTCAATTTAATAAAGTAAAAACAAAATTAATCTGCAGAAAACCTAGTTTATGTTATTTAGTAACTCTGTTTATAATCTCCCTGGTGATTTAATCATTGACGATGCTATTCTTGAGAAGGTGAACTCAACTCAACTTTTAGGTATAACCACTGATGAAAGATTATCTTGGAAAAATCACATAGGCAATTATGTAAAACTATTTCCCGAAATACTGGAACTATCAACAAATTAAAGTATGTCTTTTCACCTCCATCTCTCCTAATGTTGTATTCCACATTGATCCTACCATACCTTACTTATGGTATTCTTGCTTGGGGGGAACGTATGGCAAGCTGTTTTAACATTTAATCCTATTTCTTGATATCAAGAATTCGATTTCTTGATATCAAGAATTACCATTGCTTAGCTACACAAAACCATTTCTTGATATCAAGAATTCAAGTCTTGATATCAAGAAATAGAATTTCTGATATCAAGAATTCTAATTCTTGATATCAAGAATTCGATTTCTTGATATCATTTATTCATTTCTTGATATATACGAATTCTTGATATCAGGAATTCGATTTCTTGATATCAGAAATTCGATTTCTTGATATCAAGAATTCATTTCTTGATATCAAGAATTGTTAAGTGATTTATTTCGAGCACAAAATCATTGCAAGAATCAATTTGGATATCGAGCACAAACGAACTCAAAAGTTGTGCAGAATTGAAATTCATAGTTGATTTCCAGCGTACAATTAATGCAAAAATTCATTCTGATTTCGAACTCAAAACTTGTGCATGATTATATTGTGATTCGATTTCGAACTCAAGACTTGTGCACGATTATACTGTGATTCGATTTCGAACTCAAAACTTGTGCACGATTATATATACAGTACACAGTCCTTATCAGCCCCAGGGTATGCGCATTCAAACTACCTACGCCACGTGCTCATGAATTTGTGTTGTAAACAAACTGCTGTCGCGGTCCGACTGGCAGAATTTGTTCTGAGCGTGCCAAGTTATGGAGAGTAAGCTAGCGTCAGGGATAATGATTATTATAATAAACAGAAAACAAAATCTTAATTTAATTGTACCTACCTGAATTGGCTGTGACTTTCGGAATGCAGCTAAACTCGGACTCGGTCTCAAGTGCTTACTAAATTCGCTGTTTGGCGTGTAGCTAGCTGTACCTCCAGCCGGTGTGACAGTCGATGTGTTCCGGGTTCCGCAGGAACAAAATGGCTAGTCGATTCGTTCCCCGGAACCAAAGGACTAGTTGATTCGTTCCTGCGGAACCAAATGTCTGATACTACTTTTGGCTGATACGTTACGAAAGCCGCCGTTTGGTTCCGACATTAGCCAAGAGTTTCGGGGTACATTTCAGAGGCCACCGAACGTTATTAGAGGGAGAGGGGAGCTGACACCTAAACAGGCGAAATCCAGATCCTGCAGATAGGGCTCTAGCGGGGGTTCCGGGGCGGCACTCCCCCCCCCCATCCCCGAACCCTCGGTGTTTTTTTTTTCTGATTTTGAAATTCTATTTCTATATTTACAATTTTCATAATTTTTAAAAACTAATAAAGTTTTATTTATTATTTTTTTCGGCCAAAAATGTGGGGGAGCCCCGCCAGCCCCCCTTCCGCTTCCGCTGCCCCTGTATTTTGATTATTAATATTATCAAGAGTATTAATACACATTGTCATTGTCAGACGGTCTCTCAAGTCTTTGTAAATGCAGTTTATATTGAATAGGTTTAATTAACAGTCATTAAGAGTTCTGATAAATCTATATGTTCCGAATATTCTGATAGTGTCTGCAAAGGAGTTAACAAAATGTTTACATTTCTATTTTGAGAAGTCTTATTCTCAATAAGTTATCACAAAGCACTGTGAAAAAATGGGCAAATGCTTTGCCCAGCGTTGGGCTTATAGTCAACCCAACGAATTGTTAGGCAATGTTTTACCCAAGGTTATGCATTTCCCAACATATTGGCTTTTGCCTTTGAGTAGCTTAAAATGCTTTCTATATTGCTCGGTTGTTAGTCAAATCTTTTTACCCAACTTTTTTTTTTTTTAACCAACATCAACTTACCCATTTTTTGGTCGCATTGTGGTTGCAAAATAATATCCAGCATCAAAGAAAATACTAGTATACCCTCTAATAAAATTCTCCCTGAAAAACAATGGCGTAATTATTCAAAATAATTTGAGGGGGCAGAACATGACATATGAAGCACATTTCTGAAAAGTTGCCAGCTAGCGAAGAGAGCAATCCAAAAATCGACTTGTTTTATGAAAATGTTATTTCGTCATGCAAAGATCAGGACATAATATCCGGGAGGTAATTTAATAAATAAATTCATTTATTTATTTTTTTTTTTTGAGAGGGGGGGGGGGGGGCTATTGCCGCCAAGCCCCATAACAGTATGCCAGTGCTGAAAAAATAATAGCACCTAACATACTTTTTTCTTGTGTATAATAATTAATGTCTATTCTATATTAATCTTGAATTCTCGATGAACAGATGTGGTGATTTCTAATGAATTAAATGTAACTTTTAAGAGGAGCGAACAATTATATTTGACAGCACACTTTTACAGTGGCATACTCCAAGTGACACTTAAATGTTTTCTTTTTTTTCAAATTAGGACAAATATGTCAGTTGAAAAAAATCTTTGAAAATACAACAACAACAACTACCTTAACAACATAAGGCTCATGCTGTTTGTCATGATCCCTTCCTATCAGAGCCCAAATGATAATCGTGTGTTTGTTGTTGTTGATGTTGTTGTTGTTATAGTTTATTGTTTGTTTTGATTTGATCAGTTTTTAAAAATTGCTTTGAAAAGTTTGTGCCTACTAGCGGAATGGCGGAAAACACAAGTTCAAATCATTAATGTAAACTAAGCAACATTAATCCCGGGCATTAATCTGCAAAATATACTTAGCGTACTCAGATGAACCTCAGAAGAAAATAACGGAATTACCTAAAGGGATTAGTTACATGTAATCGACTTATCGGGAAAAAAGTACGATTGCAGTAAAGTGGAAACTAATTTTCCATTTTATCTGGAAAATGTCACATAATACATGCAACTTTCAACTATTACCACATAGATATAAGAAATTATGCCACTTATCGTTTTCTTCATAATGCAGTAATATATATAAATCAGAAGTTAAACCAGTGGACATGGTTTCGAATATAACCCCTGCAATATACCCACAGGACATTACAATTCATTGACATATTATTATCCCTATTTACCCGATTTAACTTAACCCCCCCTATGAATATTAGAAAATTTAATTTTCAAAGAAGTTTTGGGCTTACTTATTTCATGCAACTGCACAATACTTTCGAAATTGCCCATAGTCTCTGCGCAGAAAGTCATGGGAAAAAAAACCCAACTCTGGAAATGTCCTTTGTGTGACACTTTCTACCTTTATTCACAATAATAAATTTTTGTCTTTTTTAATAAATGACGATCTTTCGGCCCTTCGATCTAAGTAACGCACAGATCTGTAAAATAAAGATATTTTTAAAAAAGTATTTAAAAACTCAAAATCCCTGTATTGTGTCCTAATAATTTCATCATCTCATCTCATTTCAGTCCACATCATCATCATCATCCTTTTCCCACACTCTGCCTGTATGTTCCCACACTCTCTGTTTGTTTTCAGTCTGATATACTAATCTTCTCCCCTGCTGCGTCACTCAGATGGCAGCGAGCACCAGACATGTTATGTAACTGGTAGTCTGGAATGTAGATGTTTACCTGTATATGTGAGTTGTTGTGATGGAATCAACTTACTAGCAGTTTGATTCTACATCGATGCAGTCATGAGCAGTGGCGTAGCTAGGATTTCATTGGGGGTGGGCGTTCGTAAGCACGCGAAGCGTGCGAATCACCTAGGGGGTGGGTGCAGGGAGGAGGGGGGACTTAAAGGGGAATGCAACCCAGACATTAGTGTGCTTCCAGTGAATGAAGAAGAACAAGAAGAGTAAACAGTGAAATTCTGAGGAAAATCGGACAAACCGTTCAAGATCTATGAACTTTGAAAGTTTAAGTAAATCCTTATTGTGGGGATCCTTGAATTGGCAACTTTGCCAGCATCTGTGATGTCATCGTGGACAACTCTCCATTCATTTTATACACAGAATTTAATATTTTCTTTATTTTCAAGAAAAATAAAAAAATTCTTTTGATTTATTTTTTGAGTATGACATGGCTACATCAATTCTGCAAGTATGTTGGGAAGAATTATGTTGATTTCACATAATTCAATTTTTTTTGGGAAAATTATGTACAAAATTAATTGAGAGTTGTCAACGATGACATCACAGATGCTGGCAAAGTTGCCAACTGAAGGATCCCTATAATAGGGATTTACTGAAACTTTCAAAATTCATAACTCTTTAACAGATTGTCCGATTTTGCTCAAACTTTCAGTGTTTATTTTTCTTGGTCATCTTCATTCACTGATGCCTGGGTTGCATTCTCCTTTAAGGAAGCTCCGACGTTGCTTTGTCGTTTTTCCTTGTCTGCTCCCGCTTTTCTTACATTTTCTTACCTTTTTCTCTTCTCGCTCACGCTTTTTCTTTCTTCTTTTTTTTTTTTTTTCCTTTCTTTCAAGCGTTATGGCGGAGGGGGGGGGGGGGGGGGGGGGACCGCCCCATCGCCCCCTGGCTACGCGCCTGGTCATGAGTCTAGTTGTCTGTCACAACAGAACACAAAACCTTGATTGATCTCTGAAGTCACCCCTAAAAGAGTTTTATTCTTATTCACTCTAAATACACTCCTTCTCAAATTCACCCGTAACAAAGTGAATGCGTTCACTCTTTTTTTGATGAGGGAAAGAATCGTTAGAATTGTACTTTGACACTTATAACATTTAGGTAGTCATTGGGCCCCTTTACAGAAAAAGCCACCAGTGTTTGAAAAAATCATGGATACTACTAGTATCCATGACAAAATGTAGGCTGTTATTTTAGCAAACACACAAATATTAGGTGTGAAAAAGATTAAAAACTCGTTTAAGTGTAAATGGACCCCTGAACAGAAAGGATCCCTTTCCCCTTCCTTTTTAGTAAAAAAAACAAAACAAAACAAAGAGGAAGGCGAAAAAATCAGGGTTTGATATTTCAAAAGCAAAGAATATACATTATACATGTAACCATAAAAACTCCCTCCAGGTCAGCCCGAAAATCATGGAAGCTTCGTTTATAATCAACCCTTCAGCTGACTTAAAAGTAGGGAAATTCAAGCTGGTGAATTTAAAATGAACAAGTGATCAAAAAGGGGAAAAAATGGTGAGAGAATTTGGAACCGAATCGGATGACCAGCCTCCGATACATGAATGCATTAATTAATATATGGACACATAAAACAAACTAAAATAAGAGTATGAAGGATTCTAGAATTACCAATATAACAGCTGACGCGGAAGCTAATTTGATACATCGTGTTCATGAATGAGAGTAAAATTTATAGATGTGTGTTAAAACAATTCAAATTTTGACCCCGCCTCGTCCCCCCCCCCCATGGGAACGAATGAATAAGAGAATAACTCTATAGACAGAATAGAGTTATCGGAATACAAATACCATTCCTCGCCGAGCGCCCCCCCCCACATGCATATGCCTTGGCACCCATAACTTCACACAACTGACCTTATTCCCTGTCCCCCCCCCCCTCCTTATGAACAGGAATCAGTGTATTTCTACCATATCTATTTCTACGTGTATACCAAATTCTGAAATAGGCAACGTGTGGCTGATTTGGAGCAGTTTGATTGGCTCCAAAAGGTGACCAGAAGAGTACACTTTTCTTTAGGGGTGTTACCATGAATTATGTTAGCACAATAGAGATTCGGATCGCCTTCGCAGCTAAATCCTTCGTTGAATGGTCAAAAGGAACAAATCGCCTGGTCGGAACAAATCGCCTATGACGATCGCATTTAGTCGACCAAAGCGGATCTAATCGGCGGGTAAATATTCAGCCGATTGGTTCCGGAGGATCCAATCGACTGCCCGGAACAAATCGACTATGACACCGGCGCGGCGCGGCTCCAGTAGAATATAATATGTTGCCAGTTATAATGGCTAGGTGAATTTTCATGTAGAAAATACTCTTTGGTACTGCAAGTTATACATTTTTTCGACAGCTTGTTTATTTTAAAATGTGAAAAATATATATTTGTTTCTAGGTCAGTTAATTTTAATCAAATCATCAAAATAAAAACGTATCTTTAAAAAAAATATAAAACGGCAACATATCACGAAATGATTTCTTGATATGTTGCCAATATAACCGTTGACAAACCAGTTGTAAAAATTGTCACTTCTACAATAAATATGTCTTAGCGTTTTTCTGAATGGTTAAATGTAAAACATACTTGTATTTTATTTGGAATAATGACGCCAGATCTGATATTTTAAAAGCAAAATAAGTTCAAAAATACTTACAAATCAAGCATTGTAAATGTACAATTTGGCAACATATCACAAATTCATTATTTCCGCATGAATTCGTGATATTTGGCCAATTTATTATTTTTCCAATGGGTGCTTTGTAAGTTAATTTTGATTTTTTTTTTGCTAAAAATAATCAAATCTGCCAATATTATTTCATTTGACGTAACCAAAATTATCTAAAATGAATTGTACAGTAAAAACGTGGCTATGATATTAAACGCGGGGTGATCTTTGATACAGGTGTGTGCATTGTCCTTTGGCAACATATCATGAAATGAATTCTTGATATGTTGCCGTTTTACATTTTTTAACCACATCTTTTCATATATCGTCGCCGATTTCACGAACCGGCACACTTAGCATTCGGTGCGAAAACTTGTTTTCGAGATAATCGCATTTAAAGAATTCAACATTTTAAAACCCCAACTTTTATAGGCTATCGTGGTCGGATGCTCGAAAAAATTCACATGTGATGAGTACAGATTCTGAATTTTAAGATTTGCTAATATTTTTTCCATATAACTCCTTTTTTCTATGAAATAATCACTCTCTACTAAGAGTGCCAGTTCGTGAAATCCGCATTTTTCTGAACGCGCACTTGTTGTGTACTAAGCGTAGATTTTACGAACTGGCACAGTATCATGAGTGTCAGTTCGTGAAAGCCATCTAGGCAATGCACGCGCTATGCGCTAATCATGCACTACGCGTTACGAACCGTCACTTTATGCAATAACCACTGCTCTTTCAATACATGTATGTATTACGCTGTTTCCCAGTACAGTAGGCCTACTATGCCCATAATCATCATGCCACAAAATATTTAAAACCAAAATGTACAAACAGAAAATGCTTCCAAAATGTGCCACTCCCCCTCCATGAATTTTGGATTGAAAAATAGAGCTAAACATGCTAAAGGGTGTTTGCTCTTGTATTAGTCCTTCCGACTTTAGGCTTCAAAGAGACGGACCAGTATATCTAGTTTCAAAAATAATTTTGCTTTTCGTTTTCGAGGGGGATCCGAGGGGCGTCACTAGGAAAAGATTTTGTGCCCCTCCCACCCCCTCCCCCATATGAAGTCCTGAATATGACAGTGAAGCGGGCATGAATCATGAATAGGGAAATTCATATATTATTTTGTCAAGCCTCCTTCCCCTATCTTCCCATCTCTCTCTCTCTCCCTCCCTCTCTCTCCCTCCCCCTTCTCTCACCCCCTCTCTCTCCCATTTCAAAGCTACATTCATTGTCCTATATTCATATTCCTTTGCCCCATTTGATTTTGATTTTCTTTGCACATGATCTATATTTATGTAATGACATGAACATATACATCATCATATCAACAAAAAAAACCAACATACCCTCCATTCTTGTTCTCAGTGAAACATGCTCTCTTTAATCATAATACTTCCTTCAAACATCAAATCAGTACTTCAGACGACTTAAGCCTTTAATTTCAAAAGAAATTAATTTGCATTTCAGTTCATTAAACAACATGGCTAAAACATACTACTTAACAAGTTATATGATTTCAAATTATTCCATGTGACTGTATAGGCCAATAAGCTTTAATAGTCATTTCTGGTATACTAAAAACCAGCTTCAGCAATAACAATGGAAACAATTTGTTGCAAAAATTAGACTGAAGTCCGATTTTATGATGCAATGTAATTTGCATCTGAAATACAAATACTAGCAATCAGCTTTACATTAGTTCCATATCTGAAATTTGGTAATTGAAAATATGTTAATCCATTTAGATACTAAATTCATGAAACAAATACTAAGACATAAGGCAACAGAATATCAATGAAAGCTATAAAGGAATGATATACGCGTAATTAGAATGTCATTTTCGAACCTTACTCAATATAACCGATGATATATTTTGATATAACATGTTCATCCTAATGCTATTTTATCTTAAGTCTGGCAATTTCAAGTCTTAAATATCTCATGTATATGTGTATGGTTGAAATTATATCGATCCCAAGGTCTTTTTAATGCACTGGTACACCGCTTTACTAGATCTTAGAAATTACACATTGCATTACATTTCGTATGTTATAACGATTCTGTAATAGTCCATTAGGTTCATTCTATTGACATCTATTTAAATGTCTGTCTCAAATTAATGCCATACTTCATTTACAGATCACTAGCATACATGTACTCGAAAAGGAAATTTTTTATCATAAGGGGACTTGGTAACTAAAAAAAAATGAAGTTTATGGCCTCCATGCTGTCAAGGCATGTAATTATGTTATAAAATGAAGCCCTGAAAATACAACTCAAACGCATCATCATGAGCTTTTTATGAAATAAATAATAAAAAGTGAGCGAAATGCAAGGCCAGACTGTTCCCCTCATAGACTGATGTTTAAGTGTACCCCAGTACGGTTTCATAAATGGCGGTATGTACATTATACACGTTGGCTTATATATCTTGACAATTTTCTGGTTTCAAAAAATATTCCTTTGTGTTTGTTTATCCCTTCTATCCCCTCTGTACATCATAACAAAGCTCACACATTAATATGCAAGAGTTGTTAAATCACAAAGTTATAAAATCATTTTGATATTTGTCTGAATTTACTCTTCGTCAATGGCAGATATTGCAGTCATGACAGTACATGTTCATGAAGTTTGACATTAATCAAATAGAAAATTGTACATTACTTTGTCACTTGCAGGGGATACAATTTCCAAAATTGTAATCTTCAAAACATCAATGTAAAACGCTGAAATCACTAAGATCAGATTTGATTGTTTAATCACTCTGCAGTGCTATATATACTGTGACAAAACTAAATTATTAGCTGAATTCAAAGGTTTCTAGATATTTTCAAAAGCAACCCTGTGCATTAATAGCTTAAATAACCTCATTATTTACCTATTTCTTGTCAGATAACACACCATGTGCACGCAGAAGTTCCGCATTCCTGACAATTTAATGTCTTGTTTCATTTGCCTGTTGGCGAGTATTTTCCTTCTTTTTGTGAATTTTCTTCTGATATGGTTTGTGATGAAGTCAATGTATCCATACTTAAAAAGGTGTAAAAGAATAGGACAACTTGAAATAAATGAATAGGTATTAATATCTAAGAGTATGAATCAAACTGTTTGCACTCAAATAAAACCATACTAGGGTCCATGATAAAACCATGTCCTGACTTACAGCTGGTGAGCAGTGCTGCTGGTAAGCTTATTTAATTCAACTGAAATTCCAAATCAGCTTGAAGTTACCCTTTTGTAAATGTTATAGTCTGTTTCATTGATGTTATTAAATATTGTGGGCCAGATATTACATTCTGATTTATTTACAAATATTACATTTAAGCTTAATATTGTTCACCCAAAGTCCTGCGCCAAATTTCATGACAATCGGATGAAAACAGCAGAAGTTGCAGGTTCTCCACAAAATATGTTGTTACCATGGCAACGATTTGAAGTAATCCGAGAAGAAAAAGAAGAAGAGAAGAAAATCTCTGAGGCGGCGGACGCGGCCAAATCCTTAGTATCCTTAGGCCAAATCCTTAGTATCCTCCGAACTCTGTTCGGGGGATACAATTAGGTTCCACCAATTTTGTTTTATAATAAATTCCTTACTAACCATTGTGATTTCTTCATTTTATTCTTCTTTTATACTTGTGCTATTGTTCATATTTTGTTAATATTCACTATCAATTGGTATGTATGAATTATTGTAATTTGTTATAGAAAAACAAGAATGGAAAAAATAAATTCAAATCAAATGAGTAATAAACATAAAATTTGATACAGTCTCTCAGAAAAACCCAAGATCGTGAAGCAGAAAGGAAAAATATAAAATACTTTATCATTTCAATAACATGTATGACGACTGACTCTGTTATTCAAAGCACATAATAAACACATTAAATTTCAGTTGTTTTCAATACACTACAACATACATGGAGAACATTTTTCTGCACTCAGGAGTTATTTTGGTGGTAGCACTTTGTGATTTTACCATCAACCTTACTACTTATGTTGCCATTAAATCTTTTTTTTTTCATTTCTCTTTTGACATGTTTGACACTGTTTTCCCCTCAAAGTAAAAAGTAATACCTTTGAAAACACCTATATCTGCTAACATAACTGGAAGATGTAAAAAAAAAAATATATCTGTTTCACTCTACTTCGTATTATGCGAAGAAAACAGCTGAATGCTGTAACACCTTCAAATTTGAAATAATGAAACCTTATCAAACCCTTATTACCATGTTCAGAGTGGATTATAGCGCCAATAGTAACCAGAATGTGAATGCCAAATGACTGAGAAATCGCGGGAAATTCCTTTCGGCGCCAATCAGAAATGGGTGGGGTGCGCACCGGACCCTTCGTAGGCAATAAATAGCCTCCTCCGGGCAATGTTCTGGTCATTTAAAAAAAAATAAAATTCTTTATTGTATTCATTCAAATCAATACATATAGAAAATGATACAGACTTCAAATTGAACATGTTGAATTGAAACCATTAACATAATAAAACAAAGTACAAAT
>JAPZVO010002289.1:0-10000 GCA_029962745.1 Echinometra lucunter | reverse complement strand
CTGTGTTTTTCTCTATTCTGCATTTTTATTAGAATAATTTCTAATATGTTTTTCATCATACATGTAGGTAAAAGATGGGTGGAAACGTTTTGACAGATCCCCTCCTGCTTAAGCTTTCGAAAAAATTTGGTACATCGTTGTATCCACCTACTGAGTTTAGCATCCATCTGGGATTTACCTTTGAAGATGGCCAGAATTTGCAGGTGCAGGCAAATATGCAAGGGAACCCCTACTATGCGTACCATGCTCTTCTTCAGAAATTCGTCAACAAGTACGGTCAGAGGAAGGACAGTGCCCAGAAGCTCATCGAAATCTTCAGGAAAAACAAAAAAACGCTCTATGTTGAATTTCTTGAGAAAGGTGCATCTGAAAGATCCTCGCAAAAATTAAAATCTTTTTGTTATCACATTTTATTAGATAAGACTTCTATATCGTTGTTTCCAACTTAATAAATAGCGAACCAAAATCCTTGGGGAAAATCAGTTTTAGTGTAACGAGAAGATACAGAGAGAAGCAATTGAAAATTTTTTATAGTTCCATTAAAATCGGTTACGAAATGAGAAAGTTATGAACGTTTGAGAAGTCTCGATTTACTCTCTATGGCTATCCTCAAATTGGCAATGATGCTTCAAAATGGCAGGTTTTTGTGGACAACTCTTGTTATTTTTTTTAAACAAATTCCGCATTTTCTCCATATATTATTAATTTTTTAGAGTTGTCCACAACAACCTTCATTTTGAAGCTACATTGCCCATTTGAGGATAGCCATAGAAAGTTAATCGAGAATTTTCAAACGTTCATAGCGGTTTTTTGATGGAACTTTTCTTTTAACATTTGCTTCTCTCTATCCTCTCCTTTCATTAAAATTGATTTTCCCCGTGGGTTTAGTTCTCCATACATGTATTTCAACTACACTTCCGTACTGGGGCAGTGTGGTACAGGAAAGTAACGGGATCGGATGAACATTCAATTTTGAAGTACATCCAGCATGCCCAGTGCGGTGGTAAGACCTGCATATACATGATATCCCCTTAAAAATTACAACTACCCCTTAGGTATCCGATTATGAAAGTCATGATAGATTACGAAACTATCACTGTTTCACTGCCAGTCAGCAGTCAGTGAAGGCCCTGCCCGCTTCGATCCATTAGTTATGAAGAAAGGGACTTTTCGTTACGGAGTCGTAAGTCCCTCCCGTCCGAGTTTTAACTCCGTATACAAATCACACTCATTTTTTGTTCAGTGGTTTGCAAAGGTGATGGTAATGATTTATGTATCTCAGTCTTGATGTTGTTGTTGCTGCAAATAACAAAACGAAATGAATCATGAACGTGAGTAACCAACCCGATGATTTTAACCAACCTTTTTCTTACAGTGTATGTATAAAAACTTATTCACAAAATTATTGAATAATCTAACCCATGGTCCATTTTTTATTTCTGGTCATTATGTACTTGGGCTCACTGTTATAAAGAAGTAGTAACCATTATCAGAGAACGTCAGGGGAGAAGTTTATTTTTTATTATTAAAAAGTTGGTCTGCATATTCTCTCAAAACTCATCTGATATTTCTTAAAATGCTGCTTCATATTACTATGCGCCATCTCTAATCAATCATGTCATGATTATTATGTTTTGGTGTGGATGGGGAGGGGGGGGGGGGTAACATAATTAGAAAAAGAATTGTACATGTAATTTTTTACTCACCTTGGGAAAACAGATTTTATGCATATCTGTGGAATAATATAAGCCTATTTACCTTACCTTGAGTGAAGTGTGAACCGATTTGGGATATATTTTGCCTATATATTTTCTCTTATTATCCAGCAAAAATGCCTGTTTTCTTGTAATTTCAAAACACATTTTAGTTGATTAAAATTTTCCCAACTTCATTCCATCTTCATTCCATCTCAGCCATATCAATCGACACTGAAAATGGATCGGAACGGATAGAACGCAGTCCTCGAAAGGACGGAAAATTACCATGGACATATTGGATGATAATTGCAGGTAAATATTTCTTTTAAAAAAAAACCAACAAAATCAATTTGATATCTAGGTCTTCATTCTATTTTCAAAATCATTTTGAATAATAGATACGGGTTGGCAAAGAACTGGAGAGATGATAATTATCAATGATTATTTCCATGATCACAAAACAGTTATGATTATAATGTGGTGTGTGTGTGTGTGTGTGTGTGCGTGGGTGTGTGTGTGTGTGTGCATGTGTGATGGAAATCTAACAATGATAAGAGATTCTTTCAAATGAAACTCCCTTTCTGGTAGTTTGTTGAGGATATGTAAAACTGAAGCAAATAATCAAAAGCCTCGGATAGCAAGTTTTTAGAAACTTTTTTTTTTTCTTTGAGATTTAGGAAATGATGGAATGAGATTAAACAAGGGGAGAAGGGATTTTCTAAGTTTGAAAATGTTTCCTCACTTTTCTGTTTGCTTGTTTTAATGGTTTGATCAACTGTTGATAAATGGGTTAGTAAAATATGATTAAGTTGGTCATCAAAATTGATTTTGAAACAAATAATAATAAGTGTTTGATAGCAAATCATTATTAGAAGGAAATGATGGAAAGATAAAGAAAGGATGGAATTAATAAAAACAGAATGAGAAGACGTAATTCGAAGTGAAAATCCCTTCACTTTTCTTTCGCTCGTATTTTAATGTATTAGTTTTAAACATAGTATTAAAATGTTTATCTGGGTACGTACAGTGTATTTTAAAAAAAAATTTTGCAGACTTAAAACAGAGAAAGGGTGATATGAAATGGATATGAAGAGAATGTTTAGATTTTACAAACGGATAATTCCTCTTTTCTTTTAGTTTCATTGATATCTGTCAAAGGAGTTCAAAATGGCTGATTTTTTTTTTTTTTTTTAAGTTCGAAGCAAACAAAGTTATTGGAAAGAATTAGAAGAGTCTTTCAGATTGAAAGTCCACTTTACTTTGTTCTACTTTGGTTTCCAATGATGAACAACTGTATGTTAAATTATTTTGAGTACAGTGCTAATATTTTGAGACCTGTAATTTTGATATTATCGTTTGCATGTCTTTAATTTTTTTTGTTTTGTTACGATTGATATCTCTGCTTTTAAGGGAATTTTTGATACATTCTCTCCCTTACATAAGCTGTTGTTGCATTATCATGAAAGAAAGTTCTTGCATGTATATAAGGTTATTTGAAAACACTGCTGACGTATGTAATTAGATTCAACGGGTGCAAGGTCCGGGAAATTATTTTATTTGTAGGTTTTTCTTGCATCTGATCAGGATATAAAATGGGATATTGGAATGTAGTTTCCCGGGTTTTTTTTTTCTCTCTCTCTCTCTATGAATTTCACCAAGGTGCAACTACAACGTATAAAGTAAAGTTGAAAATGCTTGGAGATAAAAGATTTCATTCTTTTTTTTTGTATAGGATTGTCTTTGCAAGCACTAATGTGATTTGCAAGCACTGTTACTTTTTGGTTCGTAAAGGGCTATTATGTTTCGTTTGGAAGATATTTCCTAATAAATTTGTTTATCAAATGGAAGGGAGCTCTCTCGATGTTTAGGCTATTAGGTATGTGTGTTATTTACATGGGTGTGTACGTTTCGATTGATAGTGTAATTATGTTGCTATTGGCATACATTTTGTGTTGGGTGAATGCGCGTGTCTGGTATGAATGGGTGTGTCTTTCCTGTGGTGTAGTGAAAGTGAGTGATTGTTTGGAGCGTAGTGATGCCTGTTCACATTTAAATCTCCCACTTGGTCAGTTTCATTTGCATATTTTTCGGGATAGGGCGTTAATACTTAGGTAGCAGGTCATATTTAACTTTATTAACTTTAAATGTCAGAGGGTTAAGAGATAGAATTAAAAGGAAAAACATTTTTGAATTTTGCAGAGATAAAGGCAGTAACATAGTATTTTTACAGGAAACATATAGTACGGTAGAGGTGGAAGAAAAATGGAAGTCAGAGTGGAATGGTCAATTATTGTTTAGTCATGGAACAAATCATAGTAAAGGTGTTTTAGTGTTGATTTCTCCAAATTTGAATATGAAAATGAAAGATGTGAGTATTGATGAAAATGGAAGGTTTATAATAATGAAATTAGAATATCAACAATCTACTTTTTTACTAGTAAATTGCTATTTTCCTACCAGGGATAAAGAAAAGATGCAAGTGGAATTTTTAGATGAATTGGAAAATTGTATTTCAAAGTTTTACAGCTCTGGAGATACAATTATTTTAGGTGGAGATTTTAATATGATAATGAATGGGGAATTGGATTATATGGGGCCTCGAAAGTTTATTAGAAATAGATTTAATGAAAAGTTTGAAGACCTTCTGGATAGATTATTTTTAGTAGATATATGGAGAAAGAAGAATCCAGCTAAAAAACAATTTACATTTAGACAAAAGTGGCCTGTTGTTCAAAGTCGGTTGGATTATTGGTTTGTTTCCTCTGCATTACAGGATTCTGTTAACTGTTATGATATTTTGACATCGATTACACCCGATCACTCAGGTGTACTGCTTCAATTACAGAACTATGTAAATGCTCCTCACTTTGGGAATTCATATTGGAAATTTAATAATAGTTTGTGCGTAGATCAAGAATTTTTTAGGATATTTAAAGATAAAGTAGTTGAATTAAAAGCAGAGTGGATTCCAAAGATAAAGGATAAATTACTGTTATGGGATTTTTTGAAAATGAAAATGAGACAGTTTATTAATACTTATACAAAAGAAAAGGCAAAGCTTAGGAAAGTTGAAATTAGAAAATTGGAGAAGGAAATAGAAGAATTAGATAGTCAACTTTTGTCTCAGCCATTGAGAAATATAATTGATGACATTGATGAGAAAAAATCTAATTTGAACAAGTTGTACGATTACAATCGACAAGGTTTAAAAATTCGGTCAAGGGCAGTTTGGTTTGAGGAAGGAGAACAAAAAACACAATATTTTGAACAGTTATTGAAGTCTAATAAACGAAAAAGTGTGATAAAAGAACTATATGATGACGATGAACATATCATTAAGGATAGAAAGGAAATACTGAAGAAGATTGGATCATATTATGAAAATTTATACTCATTGAGTGAAGCTTTTGTTAATGAAAATTCTATGTTCCTTAATGACATTCCTCAATTAAGTAAAGAAAATTGCAAAATTTGTGAAGGTAGAATAAGTATTCATGAATGTTTCAGTGTTTTAAAAGAAATGAAATTTAATAAATCCCCTGGTAATGATGGCTTTACGGTAGAGTTTTATTATACGTTTTGGAATTTATTGGGGGAACTTTTGGTAGATGTTTTAAATGAAACATATGATAGGGGTACATTGACAACCTCACAAAAGCAAGGTGTGATAACGTTATTGGAAAAGAAGGGTAAAGATCCATTATATATCCAAAACTTTAGACCAATTACACTTTTAAACGTGGACTACAAAATATTGTCAAAGGTTTTAGCGAAAAGATTAAAAAGTGTACTGAATGAGATTATTCATAATGATCAAGTTGGTTATGTAAAAGATAGGAACATTGGAGATGGTGTAAGATTAATAGATGATATATTATATCAATCTTATTTTGAAAACATTGGATATCTAATTACAGTTGACTTCGAAAAGGCCTTTGATTCTGTTTCACATGATTTTCTTTTTGATATCCTTAAACTATTTGGATTTGGTCAATCATTCTGTTCGTGGGTCCGTGTTTTATACTCAGATATTACTAGTTGTGTTATGAATGGGGGTTTTTCTTCTGGTTATTTTAATATAAAACGAGGAGTAAGACAGGGGGATCCCCTCTCCCCATATTTGTTTCTGCTCTGTATAGAAATACTGGCTTTGGCAATAAGGAAAGACAGAAATGTTGAAGGAATTCAATTTGAGAACCATGAATTAAAACAAATTTTGTATGCTGATGATACATCACTGTTTGTTAAAAATACGTACTCTCTAGAACGTCTTCAGTACCTTTTTGAAGAATTCGAGAAAATTAGTGGTCTAAAAATAAACAAAGGAAAAACTAAGATTTTGTGGATGGGTAGGGATAATGACAGACCTCAGATACAGTTGTTTGGGAACTTTGTTCAGCATATTAAAATTTTAGGTGTTTACGTTTCTCTAAATGTTATAATAAAAGAGGACATGAATTTCAAAGAAATTCTGAGTAAAATAAAAAGACTCTTGGGATGGTGGAATCAAAGGGATCTCACACTTATGGGGAAAATTCACTTGTTGAAAACATATGCATTGTCAAGGTTAAACTTTGTTTCGTCACTTATAGTGGTTCCTCAGTGGTTGTATGCTGAAGTGGAAAAGATCACATTTGAATTTTTATGGTCAGGAAAAGATCGTATAAAGAGAAATATAATGTATCAGGATTACTCACAAGGAGGTTTAAAAATGATGAATTTTAAGTTGTTTGTAAAGTCTCAACGTTTGATGTGGCTTAAACGATTACTTTATGGAGAACGGGTTGCAGGATGGAGGTTGTATTTTGATTTTTGTTTTCGATCAGTTGGAGGGAGATTTCTGTTTCTATGTGACTTTGACACTTCAAAATTAAATATAAAAATACCCCAATTTTATTCAGAAATGATGAAGGCTTGGCAACACTTGAGGAAATATCGATATTCTGAAGATGAGGTTAATCCAATTATATTTAATAATCAAAATATTTGTATCAGAGGTAAAACGATTTTTGACAAGGATCTTTTTAATAAAGGAATATTTAGTGTGGATCAAATTTTTGATAATGGACACATAAAACCTGTGTCGTTTTTTCAAAATCTTGGTATTACTGCAGATCAACTTCTCCAAATAATAGATATCGCTCACGCTATACCAACAAATTGGAAAAATTTCACTGGTTCGTTAAAGTTTAAAAAAATTGATTTCGTAGACTTTAGGATATGTATTTATTTATTATTTATTTATTTATTTTGTTAAAACTGCTTTACAAAGGCGCCCTGCAGTTTAAAATACATGTCAAGCTAACTATAAAATATATCATTAAAAAAAAAAACAATCAACGTCAAAAATACAAAATACAAAATATTTAACATCAGAAACAATTAACACCAAAAAATATAGAGTGGGAAGTGACAATTTAAACATACAAGTACATACAAACATACAAGGATTTGTATGATTATTGGAAGACAGGAAACAGATTTTGAGGTAATTAAATAAAAAACAGTTTATAACTTATTCATTACCAATCTACAAGAATTGTATAAATTAACACTCAAGGATGGTCACAGTGATTTTAGTTTTACTGATGTAGAAATTTGTAAATTATTTGGATATATCAGAAGTACAACTCTTTTAAGAAAACAAAGGGAATTTCAGTTTAAGCTTTTACATGGAGCAATATATACAAAAGAACATTTGAAGAGATTTGGTTTTGTGGGGGATAATTACTGCTCATTTTGTTGTATACATACTGAATCATATTTTCATATATTCATGGACTGTATAAAAGTTAAGCCTTTGTGGCAATTTTGTATTGATCATTTTTGTTTAGTTGAATTAAGAACTATGAATTGGAGGGATATTTTTTTAGGATTACCTGGAAATTCTAATAGAAATAAATGTGTTACTTCTGTTATTTTATTTATAAAATATGCTATTTTTAATTCAAGAGCTGAAGGCCGGTTACCCTCTTTCATTAAAATACAGAAATATATTACGGGTTGTATAGAGGAAGAAAGTCGCCTGGCATCAAAATCAGGCAAGATAACTTTACACATACAAAAATGGGATGAACTGAAGGTGAAAAGAGATTTCAATGTGAACAGATAGGATGTGTCTAGTGTGGTACGAGTGTCAATTTTGGTGTGAGTGTTGATGATTCAGTGAGTGTTGATAATTTGTACTAGTTCTTTTCATTTCCCCCTTCTCTTGTGTCAAGCTGATTTGCAGATTTTTTTTTCTTTTTACCCTATGTCAAAATTAAATGTTCATGAACATATTTGTATGAATGTTTGTTTATGTATGTGTATATGTGTGAGTGTGTTGGTTGCAGGGGTGTAAGTGTGTGTGAGTGGGTGTATATGTCAATGTACTTTTTCTTTCCTTGTATGTAGAAGCTTAATGTAAAATATATTAGGGGTGCAACAATGATATCTTGATTTTTTCTTTCTTTCTGCAAATCTGTCAATATTAATTATATGTATTATTAGGTTACATGAGGGTCGGGGCTGAGTTAATTTTATTTACATAAATATATATATATTCAAGGTATTTCATTCCATCATTATTTGCTTCAGTTTTTTTTTTTTTTTTGGTAAATAGTTTTGTAATTTGTTATTGATATAAAATGAAGATTTGTCAATTTTGTTTATATTTATCTGAGTTTATTTGAATGAAATCCTTAATAAAAACATGTTGAAAAAAAAAATGTGTGTAAGGGTATGCGTGTGTATGTATACTGTGTGTTTATATGGGTGTGTGTATTTGTGTATTGTGCGTGCAGCGGGTGTATACAAGTTTGCTTTAACAATGAGTTATTTAATATGTATTTAAATGTCATAATGCATGTATCTTTGTATTTGTATTTTCGTTTTTGTATCATTTTGTATTGTACATTGCTGCAGGAGGTGCTTTCACTCCAGTACCGCCGAGAAACCCGCTTCTAAAATAAATCTTCGCTTGATAACAGTCTTCTCCCACCAACGTAGACTAGCACCTTTAGTAGACACTTATGAGATTCTTGTTTTTGTTGCATAAAATGCAATGCTGGATCATCATCATCATCGAAACAAAACAGAGAGAGAGAGAGAGAGAGAGAAACATACCCAAACATTACCCAGCAAAACTTCATCGCACGAGCAGTTGGAATTCAGAGCTGATTTTTTTTCTCCTCTCTTTTTCGTCTGTAGGCCCCGCAGTTATGATTGTATACAAGTTTTACTTTATTAATAAAGTTTATTTACATACTTTTTAATCACAGGTCTAATTGGCTTTGCTGTTGCCCAGGTAATTCCCTTCAATATCTTTGACTGGTCTGGTAAGTTGATAAGTTTATTGCGCATTATTCTACTATTTGTAGTAATAGTCCTTTTGATAAAAAACAGTGAATGACAATTAAAAAGGCAGACTTGCTTTGCAATAGGATATTGAGTCATTCCAGTAGACAAACAGCTTCCCCCCCCCTTTTTTTTTTTTTTTTTTTTTTTTTGCTTTACAGCAACTCCTCCTTTCATTTTGTTATTGTTGTTCCCCCCCCCCCCATTTTAGGGTCGGGGGTAGCCCCCAAAATATTTGGATAATTACGTTACTGTTGGTAATGGCTGTACCTCAGGGCAATTGAACTATGAAATAGCTTGTTCCTTTTAAATTAGATAAGTTCTCCTGTGAGACGTCATCTTGCCTCTCTATAAAACATACCACAGCGTTGCCCCTGTGCATATTATATCTTTAAAAAAAAAGTTATAGAACCAATATCTGAAGCATATACTTTGCATATGGCATAGTAAATGGAATCTCTAACATACAGAACGCAATGACTTTACTCCCTTTGGCAGTGTAGGCACACGGTCCAGACTTGACGGCATCATTATGGTAAATTACACGCGATCAACTCTGATGAAGGCCGAGGCATCGTTGATTTATCTATAAATTGTTCGCCCGTTCATTATCAGCGCATATTGACCTTTTAAATGCTAACTTGTTTTTTTTTCCTCTGGATTTTCAGTTGCATTGTTTTGTTGATGTTTTGTTGGTTTTTTGTTTGTTTTCAAAGGATCGAACGTGTGTGCGTCATCACCTTGTCAAAATGAGGGTACTTGTAATGATCTTGATGGGGTTTACTCTTGTACATGTCGTCCCGGCTTTACAGGAATAGACTGTGAAACAGGTATTATTCATGCCTATTAATGGTCCTAATAACCCTGTCATTAATTAATAACAACTTATTCATTTTCCAAAAGAAAACCCCAAAACTACAAGAGGTGAAATCTGACGATCTTTGAGGGGGTCACTGACTCCCTGT
>JAPZVO010002288.1:0-10000 GCA_029962745.1 Echinometra lucunter | reverse complement strand
CTAACTGATAGCATTCTGCTATGAAGATAGCCAAAAAGATTGAGTCTTTTCATTGGGACTTAACTTTTTTAGGAGAGAATGCAACATTGCATGTCTGATCCTGGATTCAGCATGTCTAAGTTGATGATGGGAATATGTCACAACTGAAGTTCATAACATTTTGTTATGAGTGGATATGGTGCGCTCTTGTGGTCAAGAATTGTTTTTATGCTATGGATATTGTAAGATGCATTAAAACATTCATGGAATGTGGTATAAAAGTGGTTGCCAAAAGAAGAAAATTTTTTTTATTATGACATCATGTTTTCATCACATACAAATTTGCATTCACTATTTCTTATTTTCATTTTAGGGTAACATGTCCGATTTTGAAGAGGATCGTTCTGAGGTATGTGCTATGTTATTCATGAATTTCATTATTATTCCTGTAGGTGGGGGGTGGGGGGGGGGTTGAACTGAATTCGGCCTTGAAAAATACTCCTGTGTCAAACTTCATTTTTGATCCAAATACAATGTATCAAGGAATTACTTGCACACTACACATAAACACAAGTATGATCAGAAAAGGTAAACTACTATAAGAAGTTAACAGAATTATTGTGATACATGAATATCATGCGTTTATTTATTATTATGCATGATACACAATATGGCTGAAATTTCTAACATTTCTGCAATCATTGTAAAAGAATTCATGCTTCATTAATCATAACATGTTTCCAGAGGTTGGGATGCTATCTGGTAAAATTCTAGCCATTTCATTGGTTCCATGATATTTGCTTTATAGACAATTGCTCCAACAGAAATTCTGCTGCACAGTAGGCCAAACTAACCTCAAACCTAAACACTGAATAAATCCTAATAATTCACATAGTTCTGAATTAAAAACCCTCGCACAATGCCAAATCTAACCTGCAATTGTCGCAGCAGCAAAGGTAGTGTCACCATTTCAGGTGCTTTTATTCATTAAGTACATGTAAACATAACTCTTTGCAATTGGAATCTTATTTTATTTTAACCCCTGTGCAAAAATTAATTGGAGAATACACCCCCCCCCCCCTCTTCCCCACCAAACATCATCCCAAGCAAAAGGTTTCCAAAATTAATTGAACTCATATGTTTCCAGTTTCCTGCACTGAATGATAATTTTGAGGAATAGAGAGGTTGTCAAGTTTGCTTGATTCAATAAGATGTTGTGCCCACATGTCATAAAATTGCTTATGATCTTTGGGACAAATGAAAAAAGAAAGTGACTTCCATAATCATATTTTTCATAAGGTAAATATTATTAAACAAAGGAAAAACAGTTCTGAGCCCACGCATAATATGCATCCCTGTGCATAGCCAATGTGCTTTGATCTCCTGGTCAACATAGAGGCAGAGAGTCTAGAGCATATCACCTGTGCTCTAAAGGGGAGCCTCCTGCTGCTGAGAGCACCTTTGCGAGCACCGGGAGGACTATTTTTTCATCATTAAACAGAGGGAAAACATGTGCATACTAGTGTAATGAAAAGCGGGACTTCCCCTTGAGCAATATGACTTGTTGTTCGGTCTATAAAACCCAGGAATGTAAATGCCTTGATACTAACTCTTGAAATGACATAACTATGAAAAGAAGGTTTTTATTGTATGTTTTTAAAATTTGAGATGCTGAGAGGTGCATTGGTATTACAATTGAACTTTCTATAACTGTTGTATTTGAAGGGCAAATTAACATCAGTTTCAGATATGATAATTATGTGCATGACCTTGCGTAAGGCATCTTGTTGCTATACATGTACACAGATTCATGCATCCTTGCCGCAGAAAAATGGCAAGCCGTTTACTAGAGTGTATTCTACTTGTAATTCCTTTCCTATATTATTAATTCCCTTGCCTGTTATCATACAATGTATTTTCTAATTTGAAAATTGAAGCTGTGATATAGCTTATTTAAAAAAAAATCACACTATTGGAAAGGCTACAAAAAATTGAAGATAAAAAGTTATGGATATTTTCATGTTTATAGATGCTCCATACTTTCATCCATCAAATCTTACGCTTGTGTGTGTCCTAGATTGTCATTTTGTGTATTTGCATTTAGTTATGCTTGTTTGTGTTTTATCAGTTATTGTTATTCATATTGTTCATTTAATTTGTTGAGGCCTTTGACCTAAACAGTGATTTTATAAGTTAATTTGAAATGCTACAAATACCATAATTCCATATTTGTTTCAGGACAAGACAAGAAGACAGAGACTGCTCCCTCCAGAGAGGGAAGCAAGAATGATAAAACTAATAGGAATTGAAGTTGCAAACAATGCAGTAAGGAAGAAGAAGATGGCTTTCAGAAGACTGGTAAGTATTTATACATTGCCCAGTAAACCATGTGCTACATGGCTTGTTTTTGTGCCCCTACCTGGTCTCTGAATATTGGGTTTCCTTTTTTCTTGATGCAAAGTATGACAGCTGTTTGTCCAGCATTTCCATGTTAAGTTTACAGATGTTCCTTGGTTATACAGTTCCCCCCCCAAAAAATGAAGTAAAAAAAAAGGCTTATAAGTATAAATTACATGTATGTAGACATGAAGTTTCTGGTGGTGTAAGCACTGTCAATTATATTGCATTGCCCTGTACATAGCAGTGCTCTATGCTCTGCACTGTAACATAAGATAGTAGCGAGCTTTCGATTTGCATGTCGTCTACTGGACTGCGACAGAAGTACGTCATAATAATCTGCTTTGTATTGACGGTATACAAAATCGCTGGAGTAAATCACCACGCGGCTTCAAACAATGGGCAAGCTTTTCCTGACATGTCAACTTAGTGATGACGAACGTGGATTTCGCTCGTATCACGTTCGTTGGAAATGTAGTCAACGAGCGTTCAAATGCTTGCCCATTGATTGAAGCCGCGTGGTGATTTACTCCAGCGATTTTGTATACCGTCAATACAAAGCAGATTATTATGACGTACTTCTGTCGCAGTCCAGTAGACGACGTGCAAATCGAAAGCTCGCTATTAGTGCTCATACAAGACAGTAATAACTTGAGTTTTTTACTGCTTAAGTTAGTTTCAGAGTTTGGTACATCTAACCGAAAAGCACTTGTAATAAAGGCTACATGTACTTTCTTTTTTAATGCCTCCACCCACTGATGTTGGTGCTGGGGCTTATGTTTTTAGATCATCCGTCACTATGCTTGTACATCCCTAAGTTCGTTCATCCCATTTTCATTCTCGCGATAACTCAAGAACCAATCGAAGGATCAACTTCAGAATTGGCTCATATATGCTTTTGGTATGGACCATGAACTGATGAGATTTTGGCGTTTTGGCCAATGAAAGTTCATTAAAATACATAAAAACGGCTCATTCTTGTGATAACTTTATAACTGATTGATAGATCAGACTTGGGTCATGTATGCATCTTGGAGAGACAATGAACTGGTTAGATTTTGGGGTTATGAGCTTAAATTTCTATGTGGCAGATTTCAGTAAAATATATGAAAATACATGTAGCTTGTTCCTGCTACAACTTAAAGAATATGGCAGATCTGCATCAGACTTGGCTTGTGTATGCATATGGGAGAGACAGTGAACTGATTAGATTTTGGGGTTATGAGATTAAAGTCCTGGGTCAACGAGTGCAATAAAGTAAATGAAAATAGTTTGTTTGTACTATAACTTGAGAAACCATACCGTAGATGAGTTTCAGACTTGGCTTGTGTATGCATACACATGTATGTGTATGCATATGCAAGGGACAACGATCTGATTTGGTGCAGCTGGCTTCTTGAGTTTTATGTCCAAAATCACAACATTCAATGAAATATATGAAATGGCTTGTTTCACAATAACGATTCGATGGGTGGCCAAGATCTCTGGTGGGGAAGGATGGAATCTGCGCTCCTGCTGCTGGCTTTTATGGTTAAATTATTCACAATCAATGTACATGTAAATGAATAAAATACATGTGTGATGTTGGAAAAAATAGGAATAGTGTTGAACATGGTCCATGATATGAAATAATATTATTCTGTATTATTTTTTTTTTCTTCGCAGACCAATAATGTCTACGCTCGGATGAGCAAAGAGGACCCCCTTCCCTGCACTGCGAAGCAGTTCTACGATAAAGCGAGACACATGAAGCTGGGTAAAGACCCAGTTCAATAGAGTGAATGCCTGGAGGCATTATGTTTTCAGGTTGTCCGTCCGTACGTCCGTCCCGTTTTGTTTTTGTCGATATCTCAAGAACCGTGAGGTGGTTTTACATCAAACTTGGTATGAAGGTATATCCTGAGGGGATAATACTTTGTTTGGATTTTAGGGTCACGGGGTCAAAGGTCACAGGTTATTTTGTGGAAAAAAATTTCTGGTACAGTATCTTACATACTATTAGACAAATTTGATTATTTTGTGGCAAAACAATTGTGGTTATTTCAAACAATGATTCAGATTTGTACAGTTATTGATCATGCACTCGGTGGAGGCATAATTTTCGACCACGGTGGTCGAAATCCATCTAGTTTCATATTTGCTTTACACTTTCATTTAGTTCTAAATTCTAAATGAAAACTTAAACATAGTTTAAGTTTTCATTTAGGGTTTTATTCAAGCAGTATTTAGAAATGTCTTTGTTTTGCTTTCATGATTGCTCTTTGTTCTTTGTGAAGGGAACCCCCTTGTTGGTAGATTAATTCTGTGGACACCAGAAATGGCTGATCTGGATTGGCATGCGTAGTTTCCGTGGCTGTAGCTTTTTCAGTTCAGTAGCAAAGGAAAATGTTGTAGGGGGCACAGTGTGGCTCCCTGACTCTTTTGGGTTAAAGATTCACAACTTTATTACACTGATGACTTGTTTTAATTCAGTGACATATAAGCTTTTTATTTGTATAAATCTTTTTAAGAGTAAAAAAAAAAATTACAAATTCATTTCCCAAGTAAACAAAAGGCAAAGGTATGTAATGTGAGATGAATAACAAATGAAATTTTGGGTTGTTCGCTGGAGCATTTAACTTGTATTTGAGTTTAGTTTTAAAGTAAGCACTGGCAAGTCAAGGTTATGAAATGTCAAAGTAAAAAGTCTGTAATTTTTTTTATTTAGAGAGTTTGTGCTATGCACTTTTAGAATCAAGAGCCCAAGACTCAAACTGTAGTGATAAATATTGATATGTTGACACTGATTTTTTTAACCCAAGTTGACTGATAAAATGCACACTTGTGATATAGCCATAACATTGAGTATTAAAATTTGTATCTGTAGTACTTTCATGACTGAGCAAATTTTTACCTCAATCTGCGCAAGAAAACTTGATATTTGATAGTTTATTTGATAGTTGGAAAACAATTTGGCAAAGCTCTGGCCCCAAAACAAACTTCTATGAGAATTAGGATTCTAATTGTGATTTTCAGCTGCTGAGTGCTGTGTAAAACCCAAATACACTTTTCAGTATGTTCATTATGTCAGCAAAACTCTCTGCCCTATCTTATATTAAAGCAGATACTAAAAATAAAATATTACATTTTTGTTGTATTTTTTTTAGTTTGTGTTATTGATGTTTGAGATGATGTTGTGTACCATGTCCCATGGTGATGTTAAAGATGTGTTTGAAATTTATGATACAAATATCTAGACAGGTATATCTTCCTTCTAGAGCCATGTAATATGAATGTTTTCAATCTGTCAATAAGTAGAAATGATCTGTGGCTCTTAAGTATTTCAAATACCCATTTGTCAACAACTTTTAATTGTACCTGGTCTAAATTTGCACATTTCAAAAATCTTTGTGCAGTTGGTCAGATGATGTACGTATGATGGTGTTGAAAATGATGATGATGGTGGTGATCTCATTTTTTTTCTTCATCTACTTTCCATAAGTCACCCCAGAAATTCCACTGCTTCAAAAAGGGGATGAATCTGATGAACATAATATATCACAGTATAAGAAAATTGCACTTCTTAATGCTGGCAACACTGATGACACTCGGTAAGGAGTATTGGTATTTACTGTGTGTACAAATTTCTCTTTTGGTAGCTTCATTCTGGGAAGTTACTCATTTCTTATCCTAGAGTACAAGTATGTTATGCAGAAAGAAATTCATCAAAACATACAGTGGCAATGAGGGTACATGTAATATGACTTCCCCCTAAAAATAAAAAAAAAAAATAAAAAAAAAACCTTTTCTTTCAGTTGTATAAAGTGACATTTCTCACTTCTAATTCAAAGAGTGAAATCTCTGTGGTGGCATGTGCCTTTAAGGGATGTATTACATACTAAGCATGGACAGAAAGGCAAAGTTGAAAGTGTGAGGGGAGGACAGCAGAAAGAAAGGGTGATGATTCATTATATTCCAGGGAGCAAAAATATTTGAAAATTTCTAATGGAAAAAAATTTGAATCTGCCATCAAAATAGACGTAATGGTCAATCCAAGGCATTTACAATTAAAAGAAAATATTAAGATTTTCACATTCGAGAGGGGAAACAATAGAAAAATATCAAGCCGGTCAAGCAGTGGGGGGGGGGGGGGGGTGTCCCCCTGTCCATCACCATCCTCCTCCAGATTGCCACCTATAGAGGCATGCAACTTAGGTGAGTCTTAGTTAAACTCAAGGAGTACTTCAGACTGTGATGAATGCTAAATGCAAAGAGTAAAAATTAAGACCAAGACAGAAATTTATCAAAATTTAATGAAAAATCAAGTTTTTGAAGTTTTCAGTTTTGTATTATTTTGGTTTAACAGTTCTATGCATGTTACCTTGAATATTAAATGAGTTGGCTGATGATGTCACATCCCTACTTTCCCTTTTCTTATTTTATTGTATGAAATCGTCATTTTTGCAGTTATTCATTATTCGTGGATGTAAAACACGTATCTGTTGTAACAACATAAGTCTGAGCAATGTTGATTGTGCATATAAAATCTGCAGCCAGTCCATTATTACATTCTTGGAGGAGAGAATTTAAATTGTTGTAATTTCCCATGATGATTTACAAATAATAAGTGCAGATATGACATCATCACTTTGTTCACTGCATATTCATAAAGGTACTAATAGATCTGTTTGAATGAAATAATTCAAAACTTTTTTAGTGTTTTGCTTGTCAGATCTTAATCACTTTAAAAAATCTTGTTTGGCCTGGAGTACCCCTTTAACCCTAAAAAGACATTTTCCGCGATAAATCTGAAACGCGAAAAGCTGGTGCCGCGCCGTTCCATGACCTTATTCTTTCAAGTCTTGTGCAACTTTTGAGACCAAATTTGCGACGCCGGGGTACGCGGTTCCGAAATTACACAACATTTTGTAAGTGCATGTCAACCCCAAATTGCTCAAAAATGTGAATTTGTGTACAAATCCAATGCAAATTGTGTTTTTAGCCAAAATTCATAAATGTATCATTATTTCCAATTTTACTAATCAAACTCAATTAATTTTATCTTGTCTATGGTCAGAATAAAGTCGCGGACGATTCTCATCGAAAAACAATAAGAAACAAAAAGTCGAAAAAACAAAGAAATACATATGAAATTTGAAAAACAATAAAATACATTTTAAAAAATGTGATATTGAATTTTTTACATACATTTAATCAGAATCCTACAAAGAGTGTGAATAAAAAAATTAGCAGTTTGGAGGCCTTATTTAATTAATTAGAGCAAATCTTTGATTTTACGCATAAATTAGCATAATTAATTAATTATGAGATTTTGTTAGATTTTGATCATACAGTCATGTAGATTATGCCATGGGTAACGCGCGTGCCAATTTTCGTCACGATCGCACGGTCGACGGCCGAGATCATAGGTGGGGGGGGGGGGCTGAATCAGCCCCCCCCCCCCCAGTCTTAGGCATCAAAATAGCCCAGTCTGTTTAGGGTTAACCCTAAAAAGACTGGAGGGAAAATGCAATGGCCAGAAGCCCAAATGGGGGTCCAGGTGGCTTCCCCAGAAAAATTTGAATTCCAGTGTTCTTAAATATAATTTCCTACCATTTGTCCCCCCCCCCCAAAAAAAAACAAAAAATAGTCACAGAATATTAGGGGCTGTGCACTGGGCCTGCCCACGCTTGGATCTGTGCCTGACCTATCTAACTCCTATCTTGAATTTTTATATAAAATACAGTCTAGAATAAACAAAAAATAATATCACACATTAGCATAATCCTAACTAGGCCTATAGATTTAAACAAATATACAAAAAAGTAAACAAATTAATAAATACGTGGAAGAAAGACACGTCAACCAACTTCCTAACCTAGCAATGCACCTATTTAAATGTTTTAGATGGAACTGATAACAATCTATGAATAATAATGCAGCTTGATTGCTGCATTTACCCACATACAACTTGGAGTATGGACTGGCAAGTGGCAACAATCAGCAATGTCAAACAGTAGCAGACTATACTTATAAAACTTTTTTTGACCATAGAGGGCGCCAAAAATGGTTTTGCTGAGACTTTTGACAAAGCAATGTTCAGCACATGTTTTTCCTATTAAACTTCAGCTTCTTGAGGATGACAAGGCTGTTATTGTGAACAACTGATATTAAAAAGCAGGAAATATTGATGAAAAGAGTATTCTAGATTATCTTTTGAGTTTCATCATCATTTGTTTCTGACACACATTTACCAAAAAAGTGAATTAAACAATACAAAACATAAGCGTTTTGTCCAGAAAACAGTATGAAGTATTTCCATGTGCATAAGCGTAAATTCCCCATTTTTTTTTCTCAAGATATTGACTGAGGCTATATGATTGATGTTATTATAAAAAGGAGTAATAATATCTAATCAAAATGCTGAAATGAAAAATCACAAAGCAACAACTTTACCATCCTCAAAGTCATATTTCCTGCAGAAAATGGCAATGATGACCATTCAGAAAAAGTAACTTCAAAAAATACCAACGGTCATATTGAACTAAAAATGGTATTAATACTTCCATAAACATATTTTCTAATATTGATATCAAAACAAAGATATATATAATGGGATTAAATGAGAAAAGGCATTATTCTTTGAGTGGAAGGATGGGAAACTTTCGTAGAAATCGTTTTTCAGTCTAGGGACATGAGGGGTTGTAGACTGTAGAGTTGGAAAGGACATTTTTTTGAATTTGAAGAGTGAATAAAAGAGAATTACTAAAATGTATTAATTTTCATAAGGGAATCGTTTATTCCTTACAAAAATATCAAATTCTCTTGGCTCAGAAGGTTAGGGTTAGGGTTCAGGAGCGCTGTCACAACTTTACAATTTTTTAGATTTGCAAATTCGTAAAGTTGTTGTCAGGTTCCTATTGAAAATGTGTAGAAATTAAAAAATCTCAAATTTGAGTGAGCAGAGGTGGGCGTGGCTTATCATGCCATGATGTGACAACAACTTTACCAGGGGACACAGAGAGAGAGAAATGTTACATAGGATGTCCAAGACAATGTTTTTGCAAATATTGTAATATTTTTCTGGAATCTTGCCACATATTTCACTTATGTATTTTTGAAGCTTCTCCTACCCTTCTTTCTATTGAGCATTCTTACCCTTTTTTCTCTTTCACTCATTCTCTATCCCTCAATTTCTTTGCACAGTGTTTCTCATCTCCATCTGTTGAATTTTTGAAGTTTCTTACCCGCAGAACCATTCAAAATACAAATGGACAGTGCCTGAAGTCACAGCAAAGCAATCAAGCCTGGAAAAGCACCATTTATTTTCTCTTCTCATCCCCTCTACTCAGAAACGATTCCCATTGTCTTCAAACTCTTTAAAAGAGGCCTTCAGTTCAGTGCAATACCCTCACTAAATGACTTGTTTCTTTCTCAATAAATCTTTCCCACTGAGTTTCATCCTCTGCAGGGCTTTACAGCCAGAGAGTCACACATAACCAACCAAGCCTAGCCAATCAAGGAGACACCAAACAGTTTGCTTTCTTTCCATTCTCTCGTTTTATGACTTGCTTTTATTCGCCTGTCGCCTGCTTATCTTTTTTCATTCACTGCACCACTAGAGATACACCAGTCAAAGATGAAT
>JAPZVO010002287.1:0-10000 GCA_029962745.1 Echinometra lucunter | reverse complement strand
AAAAACTGACTTAATTTTCATTATTGTGTAGGTGAAGTTTAGATTGGACAAGTTTGTCAAAATTCAACCCTTGGAAACATTTGAAGTAATGAGTATTATCAATAACAAAGTGCTAAAATACATCCCCGACATAGCACCTGAAGAGCTCTCCGAACACCGCTGAGATTTGTGACGTCAACAAGTGGGCCGTTAATTGCACAAGCAGACGTTGTCCCATAACATTTCACACATTTTCAGTGCCTGTTTTGTCGTCTTCTCTTCAGTTATTTCTCTCACTTTGCTAGCGTCAGTCTGAATGTTTGATCTATTGCCTCACTCTTAACCCTGTGCATGGTATTATTTGGATGGAAAATGAAACTTTGAAAGAATTAAGGAATCAGTTGCTTCTTAGACGCCATTACATTTTCAGCTGCATACACTGCGGTATGTTCAGTGTTCCAAGAGGGAACGAATACCGTCCCTGTAATCATTCGGCAGGCTTTTTAATTTGAATATGTAGTTCTTTGATTGTTCCTTAACCCTTATTCTGTATATATACACAAACAAAAGATTTCAGTTAGCAGAATCTGTTTCATTTCCTTTTTAGAATGGTGTGAAATAAGGGCATGTTTGAATACACTAAATTCTTTATAATTTGAGAAGTAATTGCACTGCAATTATGTTCATTCTTTATGGGACGTTGTCTGCTTGGATAGGGATGTTCCTGTTCATGACGTCATTAAAACATAGTTATTCTTCTGGTGAATCGCTCATATATCACAGATGCTTGGAGTTGATTTTATTTGTATTATTTTTTTATTACCTGACACGTAGTCAACGTAAAACTGATACAATCGCTATCTGTCATCTGTCTGTTAGCTTCTCAGTTTCTAGTGATACATTATTTGTCAAATTTGTAATTTCTTTGAATGTGTACTTTAAGTACATGTATTTTGTAATTTACTGCAACACCCCAAAGAGAGAGAGAGAGAGAGAGAGAGAGAGAGAGAGAGAGAGAGAGGGAGATCTCAGGTAACTGTGTTGTCAACTTTTGGTAAAGTTGTTGATAGTCATAGGTAAAGTTGTTGCAAAAATTGTAAATTTGTTGTCACTTTGGTAAATGTGTTGTCGGAAGCAACAACTTTCCAAACAAAATTAGGTAAATGTGTTGTCATCCTCATTGACTTTGTGTATGCATGTACAAATATGCATAGGGTCTGCAGCGTCGAGCACTGGGTTTTAAACTTTTGTTAATTACGTAATACCGGTACTAACAACAACAGCAAGACTGATCTGAGCTATGGCTGCCTCATGACTGTCCCTGCAAAAGGTAAGCAGACTCTTCATAATTTGGTCTGACTGTTACTACCTAGCTGAAGGATTTGTTTCTCGTATTTATTGATGAGTAGATCTAGATCTAGACTAGATCTAGACTGAAAAATCCGTATGTTCGGAGTTTTTCAACATTTTCTGACATTTTGCTCTCCCGTGAAGGCTGCTAACCCAGGGAGCTCCGGCCCGCGAAGTCCGGGAGTCCACCGTGCACTTACTTAGACTCCACGGGACTGGGGTAGATTGGGGTCTCAATAACTTACTAGATTCTAAATAAAATGCGGAAACATAAATTATGCACTTACCACGATTATATGGATGAAGGTCTATAGTGGGACAGCATCCTGACATCGAGGCACAGACTGGAACCCCCCTAAAATGAAAAGTTCTGTCGCGGTAGACTAACGTTAGAATCTACCACTTATCCCATGCACAAGGTTTTGATATAGATCTAGATCTAACCTTGGAATCTACCTCTCCTTCTTTCAAAATTTAAAACAAAATGGCCGATCGAAAGGAGAGGTACCGCGACAGAGCTTTTCATTTTTTTGAGGTTCCAGTCTGTGCCTCGATGTCAGGATGCTGTCCCACGATAGACCTTCATCTAGATCTATATTATAATCGTGGTGAGTGCATAATCTAGATCTAATTGAATATTCTGTGCCTGCTGTTTTCATGTACGACTAGAGTCTACATGTAGATCTGTGTGGTATCTGACTTCTGAGTAGACTTTCTAGGCCTAGATCTACATATTGCATTTTACCATGTAGGATGGGGGTGGGGGGGGGGGGGGTTGGGTGTCTGGACACTAAACAAAAATAAAATCGCCTCTTTTGCATTTGGATTTCACAAAAAGTATGCAGCAAATACCAAAAATATTTGTGAACATTTGTGCTTTGTCATATTGTCTGACATTAAATTCAAACAAATTATGAAATATTTTTTTTTTCTGTTTTTATTGGTTTTCATAAAATAACAGTAACAAACAATATAGGCTGACATTAAGTTCAAGGCTATTTAAACACATTAACAAGCTAAATTATCTAAAGTTAACTTAATAATCAGCCACAAACATCCATCCTCACAACATACCACTCACACATACACAGACCCACACACACACACACACACACGCACGTCTTCCCAATATTAAAAGCTTGTATAAAGTTTAACTTTCTTCATACTTTCCTATGTTATAAAAGAGGACCCTCATTACTGCATAACAAGTACAAATTACATCAAATAAGTAAAATAATTGAAACAGGATAAATTTCCTTAAAACTGTATGGTCCATTTCTTAAAATGAGCACTCAGCTTATTCTTTTTTGAGCTATCTTATATTCTACATTTTGTTTTGATTTAACCATTGAGATAAAAGCTTCAAACCTCAGTTCTTTCTCCTGAAAAATTATGAAATATTGCTTGCAAAATTCTTGAAATTGAACAATCTTTTCCGCATATACACCTGTCCGGACACACAACAACTGGGTAGATCTATGCCACTAGTTTCAAGTGTCCAGTACCCCAGGGGGGTCTGTCCTCACTGGAAAGGGGGATACGAGGTGCGACAAAAAAATCACGTAAAAAGGGTTGTTATTGACGATCGGGCACCTTACGTACATGTACGTAACGTGAATAAGGTCTCAAAATCGCTAAAATCAAAAAGGGTATCTGTTTTAAAATGATGAATGACGTAATGAGGGTCATTCAAAACGTAGTTTACGTACTTAGGGTCATTAAAAAAGAGTGATTAGATCTATGTTTCATGACTGTTAATATGCAATATGCTCCTGAATCCTGCCTGATCAAAGGCTTCTGTAGGAAATTCAATGAGAATATTATTTGCCGAGGGTACACAAATGGCTATTACTTGTTTAGGGGTAGAAAAATGGTTATTACTTGCTTGGGGGTGTTTGAAAAATTCTTACCTACTTAGTGTGTATTTTTTGCTTTACGTAAATACTTGTTTAGGGTGCTTTTGGCAAGTCTTTGGTCATGCCTGGTACCCCTCTTTTCAATGAGGACAGACCACCTGGGTCCAACACCAGCCCGATCGTACTAGTAGCTAAAGTGACATCTCCTAGATCGTTGATTTACTAGGGCTGAAAATCATGCATGATGGATTCGAAGGCAGCTCAAAGAACGTTACTTGAGTGAATGTTATTTTTTTTCTGAATCCGTTCTAGATGAAGCTCATGTATGAAAAGTACTGTTCACAAATATATTTTGATCTCTCATATTTATTATTTGTGTGAACAAGATGCATTTTGACAATTATTATGCACTGGTATTCAGTTTTCCAAAATGTCTAAATGTGGAAATGCAAAAAATACTTGCTGAAGAAGTAGTTAAAGACTTGATAGAAATCTGATGAACCGGACTATGAGATTACTTGCATGGGTCGTACATGAATGCACCAGGCATAGAATATCCAATAAATAATACTATTAACATCATCAATCCGTCATTTATAAAAAGGGCTATCAGCACTAAATTAGACAATATGAGGAAATCAATAAGCACATAATTTTCAAATGTAGCTGAGTTTTTTTATTTTTATGTTTATTTTTTTTTCCTTTTCCAATAAAATCATCAAACCTTAATTTCAGGTTAATGGTGGATCATTTTTACCCCATTTTTAATTTTCCTTATATCAGTTCCCACATGCCACAGCTGGGTGCATCACTAGTGGCAGGCGTAACACCATTTGATCCCTGATTTTAATGATGGGGTCATGAGTTTGAAGTTCAAAGTCACAGATTACAATAAAATGTACAAAATATTTAAATTGGCTTGTTTTCACAATAACTTAACATCCAATCAACTGATAATCTTCAAACATGACTCATGTATGCTTTATCGGAGGAACAATGATCTGTCTGGATTTGTGGTCATGAGGTTGAAGTTCATGGTCGCATCATTTTTTAAAATAGTTATAAATGACTAGTTCGTGCAATAATTTTGTTTAACTTTTTGACAGACTCTTTTTTGACTTAGCTACCTACATGTATCAGAGGAACATTGATATTATGAGTAGATTTTGGATTCACAAGGTCAAATATGAATGGTATTTTATGAAAATACAAGTAATCAACCGGAATTTGCTGTACATTTCCAATTCTAAATTCCGTACATTTCCAATTCTACAATGACAGTGGCATACATTTCGTCTCTGTGTGTTCGAATATTCAATATATATTTTTATTAATAATTAGATTTAGTTTATAATGTTGTATTCAGCATTTTTTGTCATATATGTTAGCTAAAAACACAATTATGCTTTGAATCAGTTGTATCAAGCAGCTGATTCACTCAGAATGACAGTTTCTGATAAAATGAAAAGTCTTTACCCCTCCCCCTAAAAGAAATAATGTGCAATATTTTCTCATCAATTGTGCAGGTGTGCTTTGTGAATGAATTGTGCTCCTGGTCATTTATGAGCTGCTCTTCAAACTCAACGAGATAATCATCTACTGTGATCTAGCAGTGTAAGTTCTCCATTTTTTTTGGTCTTTTTAATACAGATTTTAAAATATCAGTTGTTTGTTGTTGTTATGACTTAGTACTTTGCTTTTTCCATGACATCTCAAACTTTGCTGAGTTCTGTTTGAGACCATAAAGGGTGTCCAGAAAAGTGGAACAATGGATTTCAGCAAATGTTGTTACATTCAAGTAGTACATAATTTTTTAGATTTAACTTCCCATGGCTTTTGTGATAGCTGAGAGAAAAATTCTGTATGGAATGGCCATTCATGTGGTAAGATATTCAGTAGGCTTCCTTCAAACGCCCTATTATGAAAGGTCATCTCAACACAGAGAGTGATTTCATGCTTGATGTTAAGTGGTTGGTGTAAGTGTTAAAGGAGTACTCCAGGGCAAAAATATGATTTGAGTAGACAAATGAAAATCTGAAAAGCAAAACACTAAAAATTTCATCAAACTTGGATGAAAAATGACAAAGTTATGACATTTTAAAGTTTTGAATTAATTTGGTGAAACAGTTCTATTTGTATGCGAAGACAGCACACTGATGACATCATATCCCCCACAAGTTCTTTTGTAATTTATTATATGTAATTACAATAATTCAAATTTTCTCTTCCAAGAAAGTAATAATGGTACTGGTTGACAATTTATAATGAAATAAGGTCATCATTGCTGGGACTTATACAACGGAGGTACATGTATGTTTACACCCATATATGAATAACTGCAATAAATCATCAGCACACTGGTTAAACACTCATGAGAACATGCCTATAACTGTTTTACCAAAATACTATACAAAACTTAAAAATTCAATAATTTTGTTATTTCTATCCAATTTTGATGAAATTTGCAGTGTCTTACTAATTAATTTTTACTCTTTTTATTTAGCATTTATTTTTTTCAGCCTGGAGTACTATGAAAATATATAACCACCGCCCCCCCCCCCCCCCCCCCCCCCCAGGATTTACGCCAGTGCTATATATTATTTGTATATTAATATCCCAATAACTCTAGTCTCTTATGATAATAACTTCTGGGGAAATTTTAATTTCCATACTCTACTACATGTACAATGAATGGCATTTTACCAGTCTTAATTAATACAATTATAATTGCAAGCATGTTTAGATTTAAATCATGTATATATTTGTATATTATACATTGATTTAAACTGTACATTTCCCATTGTCATACACAAAAAATTTTACTTATTAGGATGGTTAATCTATTGAAATGACCAATTAAAAGTACATGTAGTGACTTTCCCCCATGTACATGTATCACACTGTATGTACTGTAATTAAACATCAATTGTGTAGACCTCCTCTTTCTTCCACATCATGGGAATGAATGCAGTGACATGCAAGAGAGTACTCGGGAAAAGATAAATGAGCAATCCAGAGTAAATTAAAGAGCAAATTAAATAACTTCATTGTAAAGTAATTGAATGTAATTAAAAGTAAAATCAGTACTTGAGGTTAGTTACAATTTTTCAGTTACAATTACGTGTACATTCCCTTTTCAAAATTTCAATTACAATTACAAGTGCAAATACTCAAAAAATGTAATTAATTAATTACGTAATTGATTAATTACCCTTTATTTGAGCCCAACCTTGGCCATAGTGATTGTCAGTCAGGGCTACAAATGTCAGTCAGGGCTAGTCAGTCAGGGCTGTAACTGTCAGTCAGGGCTGTAACTGTCAGTCAGGACTATAACTCAGTCCTGCTATAACTGTCAGTCAGGACTATATTAAAGTAACTTCTTACCTCCCCCCCCCCCCCACCCCCACCCCCAATCCTGAAGTATTTCATGGTTGAAAATGCATTTCCTGTTTATGGTGCAGGCTCACTAATGAGTATATTTGGGGATATCACTTAAGCCCCCTGTTCAGGCTCAAGTTTTGTCATTTTCAAGCCTCCCCCCCCCCCCCCCCTGTTCACACACACATTTTGTAATGTTCATACTTGAAAGATGGTAAAGAAGATTAGTACTTGCATTCTAGTGTATGTCCAATGTTATGTACTTCAGGCACACATCCTAATCTATCATAGGGAACATTGTGGAAACGTAGTTAGCGGATTGCTATGGCAAGATCATGTTTATTTTTACAACAAAATTCATTAATCTCTGCAGAGCTATCATATGCTCGCCACATTTAGATCTATAGGGTAGAATTGACAACTTGGGACTATGCACATTTTGTGTAAAATGAAGTGACCTTGATTTTGGGGATGCACTCTGATACCCATGAAACATGAATGGATCATGCAATTAATGCTAATTTAATGTTTTTTTGTCATGGTTTAAGCATGGGTTGATGCAAATTTAGTGAGAATAATTGCCCAAACCTTGTTTATTTCATGGTTCAAATCAAGACAACAATGAAAATCTGGTCTATTTTACTGAACACATTGGATCATTCCAAGTGTATATGGTGAGTGGTGATTTCTTATGAAGTTACATGTATCTTCTGTAGTACTCTGCTCCTAAATATTATATGTTCCTCTCTTTGCAATTTCATTCATAAACTCTCTGACATGTAAATCCATCTAATATACTCTTTTGCTGTACATGTAGGTTTGTGATATAGATCTATGCACAAAAAGAAATTTGTGTCTGAACACAATGAAATTCTCAAAAGGCAAGATATTGGTTATCAGTTTTGATAAAGGGCTGTTTATGTTTATGGATGCTAAAGACAATAGACAACTGTTGGATGGTAGGAGATTAGGCTCACCAACATTGTTTTTCTGAGGAATGGGATGATTAGTCCATCTGATGGTGCAAGATAACTCCCTTCCAGATAAAATACAGGAAAGTGGTGAGATAAATTAGTGCAGAGTGATGCAAACTGCATCACTTTGGCAAGTTGGTCTTGATGAGAGCACATGTGTTTAAGGAGAGCAGTATTGGATTCTTTAGTGTTGTTTAAAGTTATTGTTTTTAGAGATGGTAAGTTTCTTATGTGTGTAGCTAGAATTGCAAATTAATCATTGATATTGTATATAAATCTTCAGATACACAGTTTTATGTTGATTTAACCTTTAATGTAAACTTTGGAACATAATTTTCCAGAAAGATTAGTATGCTATCCATATTTATTTGTGCATGAGATTCTGTATTTTTGTATTGTCTTTATGGAATTTAAATGTGCTAAGCGTGGGAGGTTGCAAAATTGAACTTGAGAATGATACACAATTAGTATAGTGAGTGACCAGTGATGATATCTTATGGTACATGTACTGCAACTAAGTTGGAAGCAAAAACTCAGTGCAGCTAGTGGTGGCTCTCCAGATATGTGGGGGGAGGGGGGTACTCAGTATATGAAGTGTAGTGGGTATGTGCCACTGAGAAGACCCCAATTTTTACACTAAAATTTAAGTTCCAAAGCATATCGTTTTTTTTCTTGTGAGTGAAAAAAATCAGAGGAAACCGTTCAAAAGCAAAGCTGTTTTTCAGCCTACTGTTGTTCTGGCCGTCTAGGTATCATTCCCTGGTCTTGGACTACCCCGTTTCGAAGCACCTTCTTTCGTGACCAAAAAATCATGTAAAAAGGGTTGTTTTTGACGATTGGGCATGTTGCATATGTAACGTGAATAGGTTCTCAAAATCTCTAAAAATTAAGAAAAAGGGTATCTTTTTTAATATGATGAATTACGTATTCAGGGTCATTAAAAACATAGCTTATGTACTTAGGGGTCATTAAAAAAGAGTGATTATTGAATGACTGTTATAATGCTCCTGAATCCTGCCTGATCAAGGGCTTCTGTAAGGAAATTCTAGGAGAATATTACTTTCTAAGCTAAGGGTACACAAATGGCTGTTACTTGTTTATGGGTAGAAAAAAAATGGTTATTACTTGCTTAGGGGTCTTTTAAAAAATGTCTACTTACTTAGAGTAGCAAAAAATTCTTACTTATTTACGGTAGAAAATGTAGGATAATCGTACTTACTTAGGGTGTATTATTGTTGTTGTTATTATTATCATTATTATTATTATTATTATTATTATTATTATTATTATTACTATTACATTATGATTTTGGTTATTTTAATTGATTTTTGTAGTTGTAGTATAAAATGCAGTGTTGGTAGTTAGTATTTGTGTGATTTTCCCGATGATACTGCACGTACATGAAAATCTGATAAGTTAAATGGCATTAAAATTTATGAAAATATCACTCATTATTGCAAGTTTCGTGTGATACTTAGTAAATGACTAACAACAGGAAGTAAATTATATGATTAACCCCAAAACAATAATAATGATAATAATAATAATAATAATAATAATAATAATAATAATAATAATAATAATAATAATAATTTTTAAAAATGATGATACTTTCTGGCATCATCAGGTTCCAGGGGCTTTTTCTATAGACATGAAGGATAACAGTTGCAAGTCTAGGATGAACTCCATATATGTACAGTATGTTAAATGTGCTTAATGCTCGCTAAGACATACATGTATGTTCTCGTTTCATTTTAATGCAGGAAGGCCAAAATGTTCTGAACAGGTTGCTTGGAGAAGTAGGTAAGGTTAAATACTAGGTACATTGTAGCTGTAAAGCATGTGTTAAAGCATTGCATTGGCTATTAAAGGAGTACTGTAGGTAAAAAATAGTATGAATCGAATAGTTAGATTCAAATCTGACTAACAAAACACTCAAAATAGGATAGTATCTCCTCCTTGTATATATGTACAATACTCTCTACTTGAACAGAGTAATAACAAATTCTGCATATTTCAACATAGAGAGGTTCCCTGCATTTCATCCAAAAGACAATTGGGAGAAAGAGGACTACTAAGAATTTATTGTCCACATTTAAAACACTGTTTTCTTTTAATAGTTGATGGATTGACAATTAAAAACTTGAAGACTGAAAGTTTTCAGGAGAGTGTTTCATGAAGATATTTTCTTTTTATCATTTACTGTTCCTGTTACATATTCATGTATTTGTGTGTCTTGCAACAATCTAAAGTTCAACATTAAGAAAACAAGAAACGTGTTGTCTATGTGTGCAGATACTGACACAGAAGGAACTGAGCAGGAGGAAGATACTAGCAGCGAGGAGAGAGACATCAGTATAGAGGAAGAAGACATTGAGGAAGATGAGGGAGACACTAATGAAGATGACCAAGAAAGGGACGAGGGAGACGAATATGACAGAGAGTTGGAGGAAGGAAGCTCAG
>JAPZVO010002286.1:0-10000 GCA_029962745.1 Echinometra lucunter | reverse complement strand
CTCCTGCAATCTGGAAAACGTCGGAAGCAACTCAGTGGGAATAATAAAAACCATACCGGAGGAAGCACTAACATCCACTGCAGTCCGGCAATCAACCAGCGTTACAACACGCGTGAACAATCTTGACCGGTTACTGATACGGTAGAGGCGGGTTTCGAACCGCCGCAAACAAAAGTGATACGAGAGCGATCGTTCGATATGACGTTCCCCGGTTACGACTCGCGATATGAGCAGCCGATTGAGGTACCACAGCTCAGTGACGTAGATAAGGAGATAGAAGATGAATTCAAGAAGAAATCGGTCAACAAATGTCGGAGATGGATGAACAGATACATGCCTGCCGATTAGGTTCCTCAAATATATGACTGAAAAAATGGGGGAAGGGGTCGAGGAATCATTATTTTCAAGTTTCAAGTTTCAAGTTTCAAGTTTCCTTTATTTCATTTCAGCTCAACATATTACAAAATATGAAATGATAACCATGCAAATCAATACAGGGAATATGTAAGCAATAATACTATGTAAGCAATAAGACAATACAAAGAAATAGAAAATGTTTTCGGTAGGCAAATAATAATCATACAATTATAATATATACAATACAATATTACACGAACTGAGCAAATCGCGGAAGAGAACAATAAAAAATTTAAGAAGTAAAACACGAAATACAAGAATAGAGTATTTGCCAATGAAATAGTGCCTCATCTCTCCTATGTACGGCAATGGGATACTGAGCTGTTTGTTTGTTTGTGTGTTTGTTTGCTTGTTTTTTGTGGAAAAAAATGCATTTTAAGAAAATTCATTATGATAATTGTACATGAAATTACATATCAGAGCATGACCCTGATATTCGGTCGTTTTGTGTCTTTTACTGATACTGATGATAATACTGATCACAATTCACTTTGAAAAAGCCAACTTTTCAGATCCATGCTCTGAAACACCAACTAACACAGAAAATCATCTGGGAGTGTTTATGTGCGTAAGTTACGCGTGACTTAAGAACGACTTTACTATGAACAGCCAAATGGAATGTCCAAAGTTTTTCCTCATTTTTAACAAAGTGTGACTATATTGCCCATAATCTCCATTCAATTGTTGACAAAAACTATATTTCACGATAAAAAGGTTATGATAATAACATTAATAATGTTAATCTATTGTTTCAGCCTAAGCTTATGCGATTAAATATCCTAAGGGCACTCGCACTGTTCTAGTCAGAAAATCGACACAATTCTATGTTCGAGTGGAAATGACCAGAATTTTGTATAATAAAAGTGAACAAAACTTTTACTAGAATGCTAGTCATTTTCACTAGAATCGTGTCAGATTAGTGGTGGAGCCAGTGTGATCGTATGTTCTACTAAAAATACTGTTTTATTAGAATTCCGCTCATTTTCACATCTAGTATTGTGTCAGTTTTTACTAGAACAGTAATAGTCATTCAAATATGAATACGTTTGTTTTCGTAATTAGGACCGCCGTGCATTATTAAATAATTTAGCACGTTCAGAACGTGCATACGGGACATCACAAGAAGCAATTTGAATACTGTCTTGATACATTCTGTGTTTCTTTTAATCACTTTTAATCTTCTCGTAATATTTTGCCACTCTTGAAATTCAACTAACAAACTTTATATCTTTGGAATGAAATAAAACTGTATTCGAATAATGGTATACATCTACAAGATAGACAGAGGCCTTGCATTTTTTAACATACGTTACGGTATTGGAAAGTGAAAACAATACGAGAAAACTTATCATGATCCTTGCAAATTGTATGAAAAATTATGAAATGCACTGAGAGAAAGGAATGAAACATATTTCGTAAATTGTCACTTTCACTGACAATCCTGTACCTATGTGCGAGATTAAAAGTAATGAATTACTTATATCTTATTGTATTAACAATCATGAAATATTATATTTCAAAAATCTTTAAATTTTACAAGTCATGATAGCACACTTCTCATTTTTGTACATAGCTTTATCAAACTCATCGTAGTGAATACATGATTATGTTTTACATTTTTCAAATTATTAGTTGTCATATTTTTGTGTTTAACAGATGATTATGGGAACTTTTCGATGTGTGCAACTCTTTCCCTGGTATAAAAGATGAAATATGTATTGAAAGCATGTTATATTTTGTGATATATTTCTTGCCTCGTTTAATCTCATTTCAAATGTGGGCTTTTATGCAATTATGCGCAGTTATATTAGCCTTTTGTGCAATAAAGTTTCAATCTCTGTACACGAATAGTATATCTTTGCGCGAGTAATATCTTTCATGTCGATTTTAAAGCCCGCCGCACACTATGCGATCAGTCTGCTATCCGATTTTGGAAAAATATGTTATAGTCTTTGATAAGAACATTTTAATACGATTTCGCCTCATTTCGAAAAAAAAAAACTTTTCATTACTACATTTCAATATAAGAAGCTTAAACAGAAACTTTGAATATTTCAAATATATTGTCAGCACTCTGAAATTTCAGTGCTCAGTAATGGGATTGTCTGAGACATGGTTACGAGACGAGTCCGTTTCTTCTTATTCTCTTGATGGTTTTACTCTTGAAACAAATTCTAGAGCCGAAAAGCGTGGCGGTGGTGTAGCTTTATATATTTCGTCAAAACTAAGGTATAGATTATTACATGAATTGTGTTTTATGTCACAAGCTGTTGAAACTATTCTCATTGAAATACATGTACCCAACAGTAGAAATATAATTGTTGGAGTCGTATATCGACCTCCACATTCTAATCATGAAGATTTTATTGCAGCTATACAGTCAATAGTTTCATTTTAACTCCAAACATTGCTTCCTAATGGGCGATTTTAATATTAATCTTTTGCTCTCAGAACTGGATGTCTTCTGTCAGGAATTTCTCGATATTATGTTGTCACAGTCATTTATACCTCTGATCAATAAGCCAACCAGAATAACAAATTCGTCTGCCTCACTTATTGACAACATTTTTTCCAATTCTCCGGAGTTCGCTAATTCTGGCATCATCATCTCAGACTTAAGTGACCATTTTCCAATTTATACGTTCCTACCTATAATTGCATCTTACAAACCAAATAATAATTCTATTAGTACTTATCGTAAAATGAATAAGTCAAACATGGACAAACTAAAACATAGTTCAGGAAAGTTGATTGGCAAGTTGTCCTTAATAATAATGATGCCAACGTGGCTTTTGATTTATTCCTTGATCACTTCACAAAGTGCTTTGATAGAGATATTCCTTTGAAAAGTTCTAATCGAAAGTCTGATTATAAAAAGATCCCGCGCTACCCTTGGATTTCCCAATCACTTTTACGCTCAATAAATAGGAAAAATCGCTTATTTTACATATATAAATCTAAACCTACAGAGACACGTGAAAGAAAATACAAGTGTTACAAGAATACTTTGACTTCTGTCTTGCGTAATGCCAAAAAGGAGTATTTTTTCAAACAATTTGAACAACACAAAAATGACAGCAAACATACATGGAAATTGATTAATAATGAACTCAATCGGAAAAACTCTAAAACTTATATTTCTGAAATCAAGGTTAATGATGTTTGTTTGCAAAACCCAGATGAAATTGCCGAAACCATCAATGATTTTTTTGTTAATATCGGACCCAACCTTGCCCAAGACATACCCCCATCAAATCGACCCTTTTACTCAAGTCTAGACCAACCTTATACACAATCTTTATTTCTAACACCCATACAGCCAGAAGAAATTATTGATATTACTAACAACTTAAAGGATAAAAAAAGCTGCTGGATATGATGGCATTACTAATTCTCTCTTGAAACATATTATGACTGAAATTATTGTCCCACTTACACATATATTCAATCTTAAAATGAAAATAGCAAAAGTAATTCCAATTTTTAAAAAATAGTGACCCACTCGATCGAGGAAATTACAGACCGATTTCCTTGTTAACTTCATTTTCGAAAATCTTAGGAAAACTTGTTTATTCTCGTCTGATTAAATTTTTATCTAGTTGTAAAATACTATCAGATAATCAATTTGGTTTTCGCAAAAAAACATGCTACAGACCATGCTATGAAATTCTTATTGATCAAATAATTCGTGCCATTGATTCGCATACAATAGGTTTGTTCCTGGACTTCTCCAAGGCATTCGACACTATAGATCACGAAATTTTGTTGTATAAACTTTCATACTATGGAATTAGAGGGAGGGCCTTGGAGTGGTTCAGGAGCTACCTGACCGAAAGAAAGCAATTTACATATGTAAACAACACAACATCTTCAACTAAAACAATTAGATGCGGTGTTCCGCAGGGTTCCCTTTTGGGTCCGCTCCTTTTAATTTTATACCTCAATGATTTCAAAAAATCTTCTAATATCTTATCATTCATATTATTCGCTGATGACTCTAATATTTTCCTCTCCGAACGTGATCCACAAATTCTCCTGAATAAAATCAATTCCGAATTAGTTTATGTACAAGACTGGATAAGAGCAAACAAATTATCCTTAAATATTAACAAAACACATTACATGATATTCAGTAATTCTATTGACTCTCTCCTAGGCCCTGTACATATTAATGGAAAAGATCTTCGACGGGTCCAATGTACTAAGTTTCTTGGGATCTTTATTGATGACAAACTCTCCTGGAAATTTCATATTGACTACTTGTGCAGATTAGTATCAAGAAATATTGGCGTTATTAACAAATTAAAGCATATCTTTCCCTTTCAAATTTTATTATCGCTTTATACGACACTTATTTATCCCTATCTAACATATGGAATCATAGCGTGGGGCAACCCCTCCAAGATTTTTAGTAATAGAATACTTATTTTACAAAAACCAATCCTGAGAATAATACATAATGTTCACTTTCGTTCTCACACCGACATCCTATTTTTCAATAATAAAATATTAAAAATAGAAGATCTATATAATTAGCACTTAAGAATTTTCATGTTTCAGTTATCACAAAACTCGCTGCCCTCCCCTCTTATTGCTATTTTCACAAGGAATTGTAAAATTCACTCATATCCCACACGACAATCAAATCAGTATCATTCTCCGTTCTTACGGACATCCCTTGCCCAAAAAACTGTAATCTTCACTGGACCTAAGTACTGGAATGAAATTGATTCCCTGGCTCTCCCTCTTCAAAAAACAATTAAAACAATTAATTTTACAGTCTTACATCTAATTATTTTTTTTCCTCTCCCTCTATTTAGCTTGAAATGTCTGACACGTGGAGCCCTCTATTCACATCTATGTCTTTTTTCTTCTCCTTTCTTCCTTTTATGTTCCTTCTCTCTTCCTTCTTTCACATTTATCTTTCTCTTCTTCTTATAGCCTTCTTTTTCTCTAATTTTATGGGTTTTTTTCTACAAGGCAATGTATAATCCTCCATAATTTGGTATATACAAATTTATTTTGACTTTATAACTTGATAATTGTATTTGATCACCGAGGAACTAATGTTTTACAAGCTTTGCTTTTTTTTTAGTTCCTCATTTCTCATGTTTTCTATTTGCTGTATAATCATGCTATAGGTATTGTATATGTATCTATGTATCTATTGCCAACTTGCTTCAATTTTTGTATATCATTTTTTTTTTTCTTATATTGTAATTTCTGTTTGTTCGTTTGATATGTATTTACGTTACATGAGAAATAAACACGCCTGAACTGAACTGCCTATAACTAAAATGCAGTGTGTATAGACTATGAAAGTATAATGTGGAAATGAAGGAGAAAGACCTGACAGCACTTAAGCAGCTTACTTTAAAGTTCAGTGTTAGGTTTTGCGTGTCCAAAAGGCATGAAACAAATACACAGATGACTGAAAATGAATTAATTTATATTTTTACCTCCTCCTTTTGTATTTTCTTACAATGGGTGTTCAGAAAATGAAAAAAGGCGAAAATTGGTTTTATATCTTATTACTTGTGCCTAAAGAATAACCATAAATTCTGGAGTAATGTAACTTGGTGTCGTAAATTGTTGCAACCGTATTAACACACGAGGAAGCACAACATCGTCGGCTCCATTGTTAAGACGTGTTATTTGGTACTGTATAATAAAGCCATACACTATTTGGGTTCACTTATTTACTAAATGTACACGACTGTTATCAATTTTTCAATTTTTCAATTTTATTTTGAAGGTCTTCCTAGCTTTCCTTTTAAAATGTTTCTAGATTTGTATCATTAATTTCTGGTTGTATATATTTTTTTGTTTAAAAGTACACTTCAAAAGTTTCATTTTGGATATGATTTTTGTTATTCTGCTATTATGAAAGCTAACTTAAACCAAGTAGAGTTGTGCAAAAGATATTACATCTTCCTTTTTGTTTGAGTGTGTGTGTGGGCGTGTGCGTGTGTGTTTTGCTTTGTTTTTGTTTTTTTCTGCGATCAGTACTATTTGCATATTACGTTTCTTGTATTTTTCTGTCACTTGATTACTCAATGCATGATGTTCATTATTTAGTTTTGAAGTTTGTATACTGTTTTCGTTGAAATTACCATTTGGTTAAAATTTCCGAACTTTATCGATTTCGTTTCACACTTTAGCATAATGAATAGATCGATGGGTGATGTTGAGTATTGACTACACTAAAAAGGATTCAATATATATGTAAATTCAATATTTCATTTAAGTATGTCTAAACGTTAAACATAATGATTTAAAACATAGAAAGCAACATTAACAATTCAAGTATTATTTAATATTACCAATTGAAATAAAATGCCTTTGTTCACTTTATCAGTGTGCTCTATATTACGGTTTGAATAACACCAAAACATCACTTCCATTGACAACATGCGATCTAAATATAGTGGTATACATTGCAATGTCTTCAGCAGAAACACTGTTGTATCTTGGTAGCTAAATGAAAGGCAAAATCATATAAAATGTCATTATATACAAAATGACAAATTTAAACTGACCGCCTAAATTATCAATATTCAATTGATTGCTTCATTGCCAAATGTTTTGACTGTCTGCCTGATTAAAGGATTTACTTTACTGAGAGATAGCACGATCGATTCATTTGAATTATTCATTGATTGAACGACTGGTTTTGGTTAAGTGATTCACAAACGGAAGATTTAAATGATTGATTGAAAATAAGATTGACAAATAACTTGACTGATTGTCTGATGACTGGCTGAGAATATGATTGATTAATTACTTGACTGACTGATTCTCTGACTTGAGCATGCTGAGTGATATCATGACTGGTTTTGATATGGAAATCATTTATTTACTGAGTACTTGAATGATTGATTAACTGCTTTCTTGGTTGGATGATAATTACTTTATTTTTTGACTGATTACCTCCATACTTTAATGTATTATTTATTGATTGCCTGATTGATTGATTAATTGGCTTTAAGAAAGTGCTCAATAAGTGGTATGATTTCTTCACAACAAATTTACAATACTTCGGAACATTTTCATGCCGTCATAAAATTTGCCTCGTGTTTTTATCTTTTTTGTTCTTTCTTTTGGAATGATAGGTAAAATGTTATATATATCTTGCCCAGGTCAACAATTCATACATTTTCTTATCTGAATTATGGATTGAGAAGCAGAGAAGAAGAAGAAGAAGAAGAAGAAGAAGAAGAAAAAGAAGAAGACATAGAAAAAAAGAAGTAGTAGTAGAAGAAGAAGAATGAAGAGAAGAGGAAGAAGAAGCTTACAAAGACAAGAGAGAGAAGGAAAAAATACAATATCGACAAAGAACAATATATGTTGATCAATGGAACATGTACAAACGTCGTGAATCTATAAGAAAAAAAGAATTGGATATAAAAACAAAAAGGCCCAACGAATGACAAAATGCTAAAATGCTAGCTGGCTCTGTGAATATCATGTACATGTATAAAGAAGACGAAGGGAATATGTGATGCAGAAGAAGGGCAAGGAAGATACGCGAAAGAAAGGAAAGAAGATGAATGAAAAGGAAAAAGAGAACCAAAGAAACGACATAACAGAAGAAGAAAGGGACATGAGAAAGAGGGTAGTAGAAAAAGGAAATGGTCAATAGATGAAGCAAAACAGAATAGAGAAGGAGATTTGAAGTCTTTAAAGTTAAACAGATATGGAGAGAAAGACAAAGAAAAGGAGAGAGAAAGGGATAGAGGAGAAGGCATCAACATAACTTCCAATAATCTAAATTATATTCCAAAACGATCCCGTTTTTTAATATTATACGAGCGAGCGCAGGGAGCGAGGAAAAATGTACACTCTTTTTTATGCCATTTCGTCAAAATACACTTAGGCCAGTAAGATATGTAAATCATATATTCGGTAACCTCGCTTGCCGAATTATTTTGCTTTTCCTAAACGATCCCGTATGTGAATAATATACTAGCGAGCGCAGCGAGCAAGAAAATTTAACACCTTTCCCATAGAATGAGTGTTATTTTGTTAGCAAAATACATATCTAAATTATGTATTCGATGGTCTATTTGCCAAAAAAAGCGAAACCATCCATCATCTATACGAGCGAGTGTAGCGAGCGAGGCAAATTATACACTCTTCTTAATGGTAGAATTCGTATTTCGTCATTTCGATCACCTATTTGCCAAATATTTGGGTACCTCACTTGCTGTTTCTACCAGGGCGAAGCGAGCGACCGACAAAATAATGCTAGATTTTTCTATAAACACTGTAGATTCCACTCCGGGCTCGAAGTGAACGACCTCATCGTCACCGTACACTGTATCGGCGGCATACAGAGAGCGCGCCAATTGCGTAATATCAAAACTTGTCAAGGATGATGAAGGATCAAGCAAGAATACCCGACAAGGTACAGTCGGGGTAGCCCTTCCTGATCCGACATGGCCCATCATTCCCCCGACTTAACATCTGCACCGTACTCACACAAGCATAGCCTTGGAACCTCTCTTTCTATCTCCGAGACTTTTTCTTCTCTTTACTTTGTCGTCATCGTTTTCTTATCCATGTTCTTCCTTCTTTCCTCTTTTCGTTTTCCCCTCTCTTTTTTTCTCTTTTTTTTTCTCTTTTCTTTTTTCTATTTCTTCCCTCTATTTTTCTTTTTCCCCATTTTTCTTCTCTCCTTTTCCTTTTCTCTTTTTCTTCTTCTCCCTTTTTCCTCTCTTTTTTCTTTCCCCCCCCCTATGTACTCATGTATAAATCAACTAAAGAGAGGACTACTGAAGGCTTTCACTGCCATGTTTACTAGAAATAGCTGCCTACCTGACAATCTAACCATTTCCACCTACTCTCCACCCGCACTCTCTTGTATGACACATAACACATGTAGGTCTGTCTCCTTTTTATGGCTCTAAATACTGGAAAGTATTAGTACCGAAATAATTAACTGCCAAGATTTAAACAGTTTCAAACAAGTTGAAAACACATCTCCTCCAACAGTATGCAGTAAAATACCAACTGACCCAGTGCGCAGGATCTTTCTCTTCTTCCGTCCCTCTTTCTTCTCACCAGTAATTTTCTTCACCCATCTCTCTTTCTTTTATTTCTCCCCCCCCCCCCCCCTCTCCCTCGCCGTGTCCTTGTACGCAAATGCATTCATATTGACCCTCTCTCTTTATATCTATGTTTTCTATTTATTCATTTCAGTATTGATGCATTACTACAGCTGACCAAATTTCTTAATCAATTTGTTTGGACATGTAGAATTACAAGCCATACTTTTTTAGCCGGTCCAGCCGGATCTAAGAAATTATTATTTTAGGTTTATATCGATTATATTGTAAAATTGTAAAATTGTTATGTTGAAATACTTGTGAAATTAATATCTTGTGAGTTATTTTTCATGTACTGTTATCTTTCTGTGTTGTTAACTGACTTATGATTTATATTTAATCGTATTTGATTTGTATGCAAATAATAATAATAATAATAATAATAATAATAAATAAACCACGGCGAATAAACGAATCTCAATCTGAAGGACAGATTTCCGCGCATGTTTAGAAATCAATCTAACAACTAAAAGAGA
>JAPZVO010002285.1:0-10000 GCA_029962745.1 Echinometra lucunter | reverse complement strand
GTAGATTCAACAGTTAGACAGAGACTAATGGTCATTCAAAAATTGTTTCAACTTCAAATGTTTGGAGTTTACAAGAGCAACAAAATGTCAAAAGCATCAACCGGAATCGTTAACCTAAATAATTACCGTCTACGCTCTACCGGAATGCCCTCAAACTCATTACCTTAATCATCATAATGTGAATAAGAAAGAAAAGTGTTCTGGAAATTTTTTGTTGTTACCTGTCAATTCAGAGGATTCTCTGCTTCACCTGGGGCCTATACATGTACTACATGTAGTGATGTTCATCAGTCGAATTCTTCCAGCCTTCCAGTTCCAATATTTCCAACTGTGGGAACAAAAAACAAAAACAAAAACTAAAACAAAAACATAAACATTATTACAACCAAGCAGATTGCAACATTTACCATGTAATATTTGATAGTTACTTCAAACTGCAGTCAGCGACATTTTCTATCTTCAGAAGAGGTGGGGTGAGACTGAGAGGTTGAACAAGATTTCAAGATTTCAAGATGATTTATTGTCATGTACAAAAAGTACACAAAATTTGTTTACGGACATGGTAATGTGCATAAATGAAAATAAATAACAGAGTCAACTTGATCCAACTTCCAAGTAGATCTAGACCTAGTAGAATCTAAGTGTGTCCAGATCTACTTTAGATTTGTTAACAGAATTTCTGATAACTGTTAACGTTAGATCTTGTAAACTGATGAATGTGGATAGTAAGACCTAGACTAAAGTAATGGTCACTCAATAATTGTTTCAACTTCAAATGTCAAAGGCTTACAAGAGTTAAAAACACTGGCAAAATCAACCGGGGCCGTCGACGTATACAGTGTGTTCATTGTGTGCTCTCCAGTCTGCAATGTAGTGCCACTGTTCAGCGAGTCCAAATAACATTATTGATTTAGAACTAACGTTAACGTTAGATCTAGATCTAGTCTACACACACTAGCGGTCTAGTAATAATCTAATACATTCTGCCGAAATGTTCACTCACAAAAATCGTGGTGTCTAATCTAGGTCTGAATTTGATTTTTCATGACGCCAAACTTCTGATTTGAACAATCTTAGATATTGTTGTAGAAACTCCCCCCCCCCCCCCACCCCTCTACAAACAGCCACCACCAGGGGGCGCCAGTCCTGCTTTCCCGCCAATTCAAGAGTTCCAGTACGAGATTCAGAAGAGTAACAACGCACCTCTAAACGGACTTCCAAGAGTCATCTAGATATCCTTTTGGAGGTAAGTTTACAGGCGGCTTTTGCTTCATTTGACCAAAACCGCTTTATTGGCGCTGCGACATCTTCAGATCGCTGCATTTTCGGGAGAAACCAAGTTAATTTATTTTTAAATTTCTGTTGTGATTTTTCGCTGTGGGCCAAGCTCCCTACCTAGTGCACTGACGTACTTTCCGGTGCGCGGGGAGAAAGTGCTCACAGCGGAGTGGCCAAAATCAGTTTTGAAATCGTAGTGGATAGGGTGGAATCCTCCCCTATCCCTCTATTTTATCATCTATATATATTTTTGTCTTATTTTTATCGTGTGTGCCAGTCCGGAAAGCATTTTCTGCCTCGGATTGGCCTTGTTTTGTCAGTGTTCGGTGTCTTTCACGCTCTCTCTCTCGGGCACTCTCCTCGCCTGTAGTCCCGGCGGCGCGAAAACTTTCCATCCCGCTGTTGGGGACAGGGGGAGAGAGATTCACGTGTGTTGAACTGGTGGTTGTCGTGAGTGTTTGTGTTTGTTTACGTCTGTGGGGTGCCTGATTTGTCTTGTTTCGGGTGAATTATTGTTTTGGGGGGTATTTCTGTGCTTGTGAGCGTAAATCTTGTTATTTTTGCATCTTTTTGCCAGTTTTTGCACGTGCGGGTTACTTGCTTGCCTGCGCACTGGTTCGCATGAAATCAGTGCTTGGGCCTGCGCTCCGCGTGCTCTCTGTACACTATAAAGGGACGGAGGGATATCTTCGCCTCCATTCTGGTGGACGGACGCCATTTTGTTTTAGCCCTCAGATCATCGCATTGTGTATGCTCGCACAAGCAAGCGTTGACATCATCTGTATTTTCTCTAGCAACTTTAGACAGGTTTTCAGCAGTTTTTGCAGTTTGGGTACGGTTTCCCTGCTTTCAAGCAAGAGGGGTGAGTTTTTTCAACATTTTTATAATTTGTTTTAGATATTGTCTTGTCTGGAGTGTGTGCTTGGCGTGTTTTCGAATTGATTTTTCTTGTTTTAATTTCGTTCACATCGTCCCACGTTCAGCACTCGGAGGGGTAGACGTGTAGGGCCTAGGCCTACTCCCAGCTGTGTGTGCTGGTAGCTGATTCTTGTGTGTGTTTCTTGCGTCAGGGCCTGTGGTCTTTTCGATCGCGGGTGTGCCTGATTTTTGTGTGTGCTTATTGCATCAGGGCCTGTGGTCTTTCCGATCGCGGGTGTGCCTGATTTCTGTGTGTGTTGGTCGCAGTAGTGCCTGTGGTCTTTTCGATCGCGGGTGTGCCTGCTCCTCGAGTGTTTCAGGTGTCTGTGTTGTTTCGCGTGTAGGCCCACCCACTCTTTATAGTGCGGGAGCCCTGAAAAAAAAAAAAAAAATTGTTTGGGTGTGAGGTGAGGTGCAGGTGTGTGCTTCAGTTGCAGTTGTGTGTATGGCTGGTGAGGGTGAATCATTTCAGATCGAAGTAGAAGGGAAGCTCAACCTTCTATTGCTGGTGATCGAAGCCTACAAGGCTGACGTCATCACCCTCCCAGAATTAGTGCAAGCCCTGGTTCAAGTTCTATACCAGGACTAGGTTGTGAGGTTTTGTTTTTGTCCTGTTGAGGGTTGTGAGTGTGCCTTTTGCATTAATTGTAGGGATTGCTCCTCCGAGTGGGACACTTCTATAACCCCGTATATATTTAAGTTTAGTAGAGGTAGGGTAATAACTCAATCCCATTAGTTGTCCACTTGAGCTATATTGCGCCGGGAAAGACATTCCCTTGCTGCATATGTAAGGGGCAACTGAGGGTAAGGGGGCTAAGCCCCCAACAGGGGGCGCGGATGATCGGGTCCCCATCAACATGTGCTCATTCGAGGAGCTGTTGGAAGTGCCGGGGCTGGCCCCGGTGCAGGCCGGAATTATCCTGGGGCTCAGGGTGGGCCAGGGGGATATTACCCCTGCTCTGTTCGAGGCGTCTCCAGGGTTGGAAACACCCGAGGGGCTAGCGGGACGGTTTAACTTCGCGCCCCGGGAGGTGGGCTCCGCTCAGGGTTCAGGGGGGCTCCTTCTCCAGGGCGGGGGCGGAGGGAGTAGTTTTTCCACACCGTCGGGGGTTAGAACTCCTATCACTAGTACCCCCGTCGGGGCTTTGACCCAGGGAGGGGACGGAGGGTCATCAACGGCCATTTATCCCTACGATGTCTATCCTCCACCGACAACTCAGGGTATCAGGTCCCCAGGCGCCCCCCCCCCCCTGTTATATCTGGCAAGGGGGGCAGTCTGCCGGTTCCACAGGGGCCCTCTTTTGGGGTCAAGGGGGTCGGTAGGGGGCTCGACTCGTTTTCCCGGAAGGCCGAGGGGGGTCCCGGGGGCCATATGAGCCCCCCTTAGGGGCCTGTGATCACCCCAGGGCAATGGGGGAACCTGGGGGGCATTCCCGGTTGGGGGGGGGGGGCGACTTAGGCCACCGGCGGGGCCTTACCAACCCCCTCACCAGAAGGGCCCAAGAAGTTGGGGAATCCCGGGGGATTACGATTGCTGCGGGGCCGGGCCAGGAGGCCTTTCCCTACAGGGATATCAGGTATGACTTGCCCCAGGGGAGTAGCATGGAGGCTCAGGGGTGGGGTGACTCCTTCCCGGGACATCGAAGGGTGGGGACACAGGCCCCACCCGAGGACCCTGGACGTCCATCCACCAGGAGGGATGGTGTAGGGGCCACTAGGGGGCGGGTAAACTACCAGCCCCTCCCTCAAGCTATCTCCTTTGATGGGCGAGGGAACTGGAGGACGTTTTTTCATAAATTCTCCACTTTCGCCGACCAAATGGAGTGGGACTGGCCAGAAAGAATCAACCAGTTAAGCCTGGGGCTGGAGGGGAAGGCGGGTGAGTACCTTAGCCTACTGCTAGAGCGGGAGCCGGGTCTGGGCTATTTCTTCCTCGTGCAGAGGATGGTCAAGCGCTTCGACAACGGCGGGTTGTCCGAGTCGGCTCAGCTTGAATTTGCGGCGGCTAAACAAGAACCGAATGAGTCCCTACTTGACTGGTCTGATCGAGTCCTTGGGCTGGCACTTCGTGCTTTCCCAGGGGCTGCAGGGTCATATCCCCAGCAGCAGGCAGTCTTACGCCTGTGCCAGGGGTGTGTTAATCGCGAGGCGGGATGCCATGCGCTTACTCAGCACCCCACCACCGTCGAGGCGGCAGTGGGACATATCCAGTGCATCAACATTTGCATCAACATGTTCACAGGGCCATGTTCGGGCGGCCCCGGCCAGTTCCATCCGTCGCCTTGGAAGATCGGGCGAATAATACCCGTAGAGCCGATGCACCGCCCCACTCCCCTAGGCAGCTCGTCGCCGAACCGGAAGCGGCTGCATTAGAGCGCCGGCTGGGTGAGCGCCATGACCGCCTAGAGAATCGGGTAACTACAATGGAACGCGATCTCGGTAAGGTCCTGGAGATCCTCACGTCCAAGTCGGAGGCTCCCCGGGAGCAGCCCAAGTCACCTGGGAGCGATCGCTGCTATGCCTGCGGGGGCTATGGGCATTTCAAGAAAGCTTGTCCCGAGCTCAAGGGAGACCAAGGGAGTGTGCGGGTGTCCTTTGTCACCGGGTCGCTAGCTGACCCCGTTAAGCCGCCGGTAGGCCCCGCCGAGTCAAGTAAAGGCCGGCGGGATCCTGAAACCGGGAGGAGCGGTTGGAAGAAGGTCCGGATCCGACTGCAAATGGAGGAGGTAATCGGTTGTCGGTTAGGATCTGGGCCCTCCTTGACTATATCCGTTGCCGTGGGTAGCCATCCTATCGGCGCAGTGGCGGACGCAGCTGCCGAGCTGTCGATTATATCGGACCGATTGTTTCAGCAGTTAGATCCGCAGTCGGCCAAGTTGCGGCTCGGAGCGGTTCCCGGGATGACTCCCGCCCTTCCTGTGGAGGGCAGTACGCTCCCGGCCAGGAACTCGGGGCCCAGGGCGGCGCCAGTGCGACGGGAGGAAAGGCCGTCGTCTGGCAGTAGCGGGAAAGCCATTCCCGGCACAGGTAGGCCCGCCGCGGGGGTGGCTCCACCACCTGCGGCATCCAGGCCAACCCCCATGCACTCGGGGAAAGATCCGGGCAAGCCTTATGCCCGGGTTGCCTCCGAGCCCCCCGTCCACTTGGTCTTCGATAGCCACTTCCATTTGGATAGGCTGGAGGCCAAGCTGGGCAGGAAAGGGCTTGAGTGTGTGAGGGCGCACACCGGTAGGGAGCCGTATGTCCCCGTAAGACTCTGTGGGGGCGTAATGGTCTATTGCGACCCCAGTGAGCACCGCAACATCCGGTTCCCTACAGACAAACGCTGGAACGTGGCCGTGGGCGTGCACCCCAAGCACGCCCCGACCTTTGACGAACCGGCACTGGACACCTTGGCTGAGCTGATCCATGACTCCCGGACCATCGGCCTCGGGGAGGTGGGGTTAGACCACTCCGCCCCCCCCCCCCCCCCCCGAGGACGTGGTCAGCTCAGCTAACCCTCTACCGGGCCATTCTAGACCAGGTGGGGGCCACGGGGAGGGTCCTGATCCTGCATATTCGCGGGGAGAAAGGCGCCCGGACTTCGGACGACCCGTCCCGTATATGCAGGAAGGAGACCGAGATGAGGGTGAACCGGCACCAACGCATACATATCCATGGCTGCACGCTCGGACCCGGGGAGGTAGAGGCGTGGGGACAGAGGTTCCCACATACTTATTTTGGCTTCAACTCCCTGGTGAAGGCGTTCAATTCCGAGCAGCTGTCTGCCTTACGCCGGGTGCCCTCAAATCGGCTCCTTCTGGAGACAGACCCCCCTCATCTGCCCGTAGGTGGGGGGCTTACCTATTCCACCCCTGCCTACCTCGGGGATGTTGGGGCGGTGGTTGCCAGGGCCAGAAACACCCAACTCCTGTCCCTTTTAGAGTCGACCAGGGCAAACGCCCTGGCACTCTATGCATAAGGGACCCAGGTTGGGGGCGAGGCGGGTACAGTGTACCTGCCAGGACGGGGGTTCGTAAAGGTTCCCCCTCTCTTTCACTTGTCTGCGGACGGGGGTATTCCACCCCTATCCCTTCAACTTGCCGCCTCGGCAAGTCTTTTAGTATAGAGGATAGTTAGGCTTCCCGGGGGGTTATGGGTTAATTGCCATGGGGCATGGGTTTTTGTATATAATTCCAAGGGGATTTTTTTCAAAATGGCCCGCTCCGGTTAATGGCGGCGCTGACGCCTCCTTGCCTGCGCCGGAGTGACCTAGGCGGGTATTCGGTTGCCCGGAACCTCGCCGAAAGGCTCGAGAAATGTACCTCCCGAGCTGGTAAGATGGCGCCGTAGTTCGGGAAGGACAAGTGGACAGTTCCCCGCTATGGGAGTGCGGAGCATTTCGGGTGGGTTCCCCTTGGAAACTACTAAGTTATTTTTTAACAAGTTAGTGTTCACAATTATTTGCTTTTTGTATGTGAACATTCCTTGGTTATTATGGGGATATACTAATGATTTCAAAAACTGAATACTCCTTGGGGGGAAATTGGGTAGGGTCCCATATATAGAATGTCCTCTCTAGGGAAGTTTCCAAACCTAAAGGGAGGGTTAGGAAGAACAGGAAAAAAAAAAAAAATCTTTTTTTTTTCTTTTTCGGACCTCCTGTTTGAAGTGGGGTGTTCCCCGGGTATTTGGGGACCCGGTTTTTCAAAACGGGGGGGGGGGGGGGGGGGAATGTTGTAGAAACTCCCCCCACCCCTCTACAAACAGCCACCACCAGGGGGCGCCAGTCCTGCTTTCCCGCCAATTCAAGAGTTCCAGTACGAGATTCAGAAGAGTAACAACGCACCTCTAAACGGACTTCCAAGAGTCACCTAGATATCCTTTTGGAGGTAAGTTTACAGGCGGCTTTGGCTTCATTTGACCAAAACCGCTTTAATATCAAAACCGTTCAAGAACGGTCAACGTGAACACCAGAATTATCATAGATGGCCCCGGCATTAGGCCGGGGGAGCTACCTCGAGTACATGGTGCGAGAACGGTACCCGCGGTCAATCTAGCTCATGACGATGAAAACCAAACTGTAAGTTCGAGAGTACAGTGTTTCTAGCTCTTTCGGAAACAGCTGTTAGCAATTATTTCAAATTGTAAAGAAATTATTGTAGATTAAGAAGAATAGCCAACTATTTTGAAACAAATGGTCAAATTTCTTATATTTAATCATAATTCCAGTGGTACTCACGTTTTCTCTGTGAAGTAGAAACAGCTAACTTTGTGCGAGTAAGCACGTCATGCATAAATTGGCATAATTGTGACGTAATAAGGTCAAATGAATAACCATATTTCGAGAACGATATTATCGAAGAAATACATATTCATGAGGCTATAATCCAATCAAAGGTGCTTATTTCGGTTCATGAATATTTAGAAGGGCTTATTTTCGGCTTCTAATTGACGAAAGCTGGGTGGGGCACTTTGCCATAGAAATAAGGCAAGAGGCACAGGGGCGAAATACTGGAAGAGGGAGCACAGTGCCGAACCAGGTAGGGGGTAAGGGTACACATTACCCTAAAGGGAGGGGCAGAGGTCACAGTACCGGGTGCATTACCCTAAAGAGGCAAGGGTCATATTAAGTCCAAGGCGAGGATGTAGAGTGCCATAAAGGGGGGGGGGGGAGGTGCACAGTACCCCTTTGAAAAGTAAGAGAGGGAAACAGTACATAAGAAAAGAAAAATGGGGCAATGAGTACACACGGGGGGGGGGGGGGCAGTATCACAATGCCATAAAAAAAGGCAGGGGCACAGCTGTACACCAAAGGGGGCAGAAGCACAGTACTTTGAATAAGGAGATTGGGCTGGAGCAAAATGTGGGTGGAGGGGGGGGGGAATACCCCATTACCCTACATGTGAGCAGTGAGCACAGTAACCCAAAGGTAGGTTACCAGTGAAAGGGGGCACTGAGTTGCACAGTGCCCTTTTTATTTCAATAAATTTCCTTTTGCCATCTCACTTCTGATTAATGACAGCAATAAACATAAGAAAAATTCATTTCACTATATTTCGCCTTTTCATTCATTTATTTATTTATTTATTTTGAAACAGACAATACACAGGATATTACAATCGATGAGGCAAAGTAAAGAAAAAAAGAAAACATCAACTATTGCCTGTGGATTACCAAAAGAAAACAAGTTTCTGTAAACATGGTAAAAGGTTCTCGACATGAGTTGAAGTTTAAAAAATACAAAATGTATCTATCGTATACAAGGAATTTTTGAAATGAGAAATAAAACATGAAACAAACAGATATAAAAGGCAAGTAATACGAAGCAGTACAAGTAGTAGTACAAGTTATAATTGCAGGTCTTGAAGAGGGCAGATTAGACATGTCAAAGTAGAAAGATGCGGTTTTCGTTAAAAAAAAATTGTTCAAAAGATGAATGTTAACATCATAAAATTGTTACATCGAAATGAGATGTAAATATTGATCAAGATCAATTCTCAGAAATGTCTTTTAAAACAACTATTAAAGAGCAACTCTTCCAATACTCCCAAAGACTCTGTAAAATATGATGAGAAGAAGTTTTTTTTTTATTATTATTTGTTGGCAGCATCCCACTTTGGAAGAAACTGCCATGTACATGATGTAGGGTAAATTATTGTGATCAAGGTTAATTAACAGGAACAGGTTGATGGATGTTTTAAGGTCATGGGAATATGCACATAATGAAAGTGATTATTGATAACTGATTTATTGATTCTTAAATCAACACTGTGAGGCATATTCATATAAACTGCACCAATGTGAGGTTTTACATATATACGATTCATTACATTCGATACATTTCAAATATATAAAGAAATATTGCATAATAATGAGAATAGGTATGTATCTTAACAAAGTACTTGGCACACTTGATGCGTAAGAATATGCATAATATGAGCATGTTTCTACTGCACACCTCGAATGATCTCACATTTTGTCACCCACATCAACTCCTATTTGTATAGTTCAGTAGAAACACGTTCTATGATATAGGAAGGCTATAGCGTAAGCAGCGTGCTTGATATATTTATTTTATATATGAAATTGTAAATAAGCGTTCCTTAATCCCATTGATATACTAATTGAATTAAAGGATTGTTTAGCTCCTTTGATATTGAATTTGCCATAGTCCACATTTTTTGAGTTATCGTCAATATTATGATTGCAATTATTTTTGGGCTCATAAATCATGAATGATGCAACTTTTTTCCCCTCCTCTATCTCTCTCTTTCTATCCCTCCTCTTCAGTTCTTTTTTATGGTTATTACGCTTACATCAAATGCCCCTCCCCCTCCCCGGCCTGAAATGCGATACGTTCCATTTATAACTTAAATCGAAACGTAATCGCATGAAATGTAATTGCATGAATGTCGGGAAAAAGCAATGTCCTTTTTGGCCCGAAGAGCACTCATCAAAACGCTGGGCCTCGATTATTCTAAGGGATATGTCATAATTTTTAACGAAGTCTGTGCGAACACGATGCCAAGTAGGACTGGTGGACATCGAAGTGTACGATTAGCAATATCTTGACTCGAACAGCACCTAGACATCAACCCTGTCAGGGGACTCTACGGGAAAAGAAGAAAATGATAATCAACCAAAACAATGTTAATAAACATAGCATTAGGATACATTACGATTCCACGTCGTACTCAACAGAGAGAAAAAAAAAAAGCACTGAAAATTGGGTGATCACAGATTGCATTGCACATAATAATCTGAAATAAGGTACTGGTATCATGTTGTATGAAAAATCGTCATGTGACAAGAGTGCAAAGAA
>JAPZVO010002284.1:0-10000 GCA_029962745.1 Echinometra lucunter | reverse complement strand
TCGTGACAGGAATTATTTAAAGCCTAATTTGATCAGCTTTTATTCTTCAAATTGGCAACACCAACATTTTTATTTTATTGCTACATTTTTCTTATAAAACGTCATGTATCTGAAATGAATATAAATTGACAGAAATAATGATGAGAAGTCAAAGTTGCCAATTTGCAAGGGAAAACGGTGATTTTACACTTTCTATCACAATGCCAATTTAAGGATTTTAATGCTTATTTTCCTTTTAAAAATTTTCAGCATCGAACAACGAATATTGACGCAACCAAAATGGGCACAGTTTGTGTAGAATTTTTCGCTCTTTCTGCTCATGTATTTCGTATGATTTTTAGGGCTTTGCATCAAAAGATATTAGGCCAAACCACAAAATGTGGACCTCTGTCACGAATGGGTTAAGGCGCCTCGTTGCAGCGGCGTAACAGGTGCCTGTTATCAGAGGGGGAGGGGGCAGAGCCAAATATTTCCCGGTAACTCCGTCTAGAATTAGTGGCGTAGCTAGGATTTCAGTCTAGGGGGGGGGGGGGCGGTAGTGAGCACAGGAAGCGCGCTCCCAAGGGGGGGTGCAGGGAGGGAGAGTGTCCCCTGCGGGAAGCGCGGAAGCTCCGACGTTCCTTTGAATCTTTCCTTGTCTGCTCCCGCTCATCTTAATACGTTTTCTGCCTGTTATCGGGGAGGGGGGTGGCAGAGCCAAAAATTTCCCCGTAATTAAGTCCAGAATCAGTGGCTTTGCTAGGTTTTCATTTTAGGGGGCGGTAGTGAGCACGCGAAACACTTGCGAAACACTTAATACTGAGGGCGCTAAAGGCGCTCCCTATAAGGGGAGTTTTCCCCCTCCCCGGCGAAGCACGGAAGCTCCGACGTTTTCTTCGAATTGTTCCTTGTCTGCTCCCGCTCTTCTTACGTTCTCTACCTGTTATCGGGGGGGGGGGGGGAGGGGGAGCCAAATAATTCCTGGTAACTAAGTTTAGAATCAGTGCGTTGCTAGGATTTCATTTTAGGGGGCGGTGGTGGGCATGCAAATTGTGCGAAACACTTACTGAGCGCGCGAAACGGACTCTCTGGGGGGGGGGGAGGGTGCAGGAAGGGGGCGTTTATTTAGGAATCAAGATGTTAACATAATTGGAAGAGAACAGAGAGGGAGAGAGAGAGAGAGAGAGAGAGAGTAAGAGAGAGGGGGAAATGTCGAGAGGAACGATAGGAGAAATTGAAAGTAAAATGAGCTGTGAGAAAAGTACAGAGGAAAAGAACTTGGAACAATATCCAATTTATTTGAGCGTGCTCTGTGTCTATCAGTGGGTGGGATGAGTGTGTGCGTTTATATGCAAAATAGGGTTAGAATATTTCAACAAAAAAAAAAAAAGAAAAGCTTGTAATTTGCAACAGCCCACTTCGGATGCGGCACCACTGCATTTTGGTTCATCAGTTCATTAAGAATTATGTTCTAATTGTTGTAAACATTTTTAGGTTTCACTTCGGTTGTGTAGATTTCGTTAGACGATGAAATGAGAGACGGGATGGGGTGTCCGATTTCGCAGTATCGTGAAAAGCATTTTTGCAAACTATTTCAAGTCTAATAAGTTAATACTCCGGCAGAAGCTGAAATGTTATCTCAGAAATTTGATATTAAAAAGGAATCAATTCATGAATACCTGAATGAATGAATGAATGGATGCATGAATGATGAATAAATGAATGAACATCTATATTTATTAATTGATTACACCCTCTTAGCAAAGGGGGCGGGGGCAGTCGCGCCCCCCCAAAACCCCCCCCCCCCCAAAAAAAAAAAAAAAAAAGGAAAGAAAGAAAAAGAAGGGGAAACCGTGAACGAGAAAAGAAAAGGTATAGGAGAACGTAAAAAGAGCGGGAGCAGACAAGGAACGATTCAACATGTTCAAAGAAACGTCGCAGCTTCTGCACTTCGAATTTTTCTCCCCCCCCCCCCCCCCCCGATAAAAGGCAGAGAACGGAGAACGTAAGAAGAGCAGGAGCAGACAAGGAACAATTCGAAGAAAACGTCGAAGCATCCGCGCTTCGATTTTTTGGCTCTGCCCCCCCCCCCCCTAACAGGCAGCGAACGTAAGAAGAGCAAGAGCAGACGAGGAACAATTCGAAGAAAACGTCGGAGCTTCCGCGCTTCTCGCGGGGGGACACTCCCCTCTCCCTGCACCCTCCTTAGGAGAGCGCTTCCCGCGCGCTTCAGTTTACCGCCCCCTAAACTGAAATCCTAGCTACGCCACTAATTCTAGACGGAGTTACCGGGAAATATTTGGCTCTACCCCTCCCCCCTCTCATAACAGGCACCTGTTACGCCGCTGCAACGAGGCGCTTTAAACCACTCGACCGCGGCACCTGATGAAGATTAAAAATAAGATTTTTTTAAAAAAAAGTCGGTCTCGCGGGCCTTCCGTCTCGCGGGCCTTCGGTCTCGCGGGCCTTCGGTCAAGTGGGCGGACCCCTATAATACTGTCTGTCCTTTAATTGTATGGAGCGGAAACATGCTCAATAAGCAAGGCTGTGGAAAATAGAATTACACCTTTGGAATGTGAATATACAGAAGAATGATGAAAATGTATTGGACACAAATGAAAACCAACAAAGAACGAGATTTAATTCGTCATTCGATCTGACGAATTAGGTGGTCTGTCGTCTATTTGATATGGATATGATATCTATGATTATAAAAGGTATATGACAGTTGGCCTTTTATTCATCATTTTCATCATCAGGGTTTGTATCACCGTCAGCAACATTACTTTCTCATTATCATGGTCATCAAGAGGATTATAGTCATTCTCAATTAAAATCCCCATTCAGAGAAAATTTACGAAGAGGAAGCAGCCCTGATAAAAAACGTTCTGAAAAATGTTCTGAAAACATTTTGTGAACGTTTATTGAAGACAAAGACGTAGCGGACCTAATAAAATGTTTTGTAAACTATTTATGAACCTTCTGAAAATGTTTTACGAACGTTTATTAAAGACAAAGACATAGCGAACGTTCATTAAAGATGAAGACATAGCCGACCTAGTAAAAACGTTTTGTAAATGTTTGTGAAGGTTTCCGAAAACGTTTTTGTGAATGTTTATTAAAGACGAAGACGTAGCAGACCTAATAAAGATGTTTTGTAAAAATTTTGTGAAAATATTTTGTGAACGTTTATTCAAGACGAAGACGTAGACGAAGACGTAGCGGACAAAAAAAAACTTGTGTGAACGTTCTGAAAACGTTTTGTGAACTTTTACTAAGGACTAAAACGTAGCGGACCTAATAAAGACGTTTTGTAAACTTTTTATGAGCTTCTGAAAATGTTTTGCGAACGTTTATTAAAGACAAAGACATAGCGAACGTTCATTAAAGATGAAGACATAGCCGACCTAGTAAAAACGTTTTGTAAATGTTTTGTGAAGGTTTCCGAAAACGTTTTTGTGAACGTTCATTAAAGACGAAGATGTAGCAGACCTAATAAATATGTTTTGTAAAAATTTTGTGAACGTTCTGAAAATATTTTGTGAACGTTTATTCAAGACAAAGACGTAGCGGATCTAATAAAAACGTTTTGTAAACGTTCTGACAAGGTTTTGGAAACGTTCTGACAACGTTTTGTGAACGTTTATTAAAGACGAAGACGCAGCAGACCTAATAAAAACGTTTTGTAAACATTTTGTGAACGTTCTGAAAATATTTTGTGAACGTTTATTCAATACCAAGATGTAGCGGACCTAACAAAAAAACGTTTTGTAAACGTTTTGGAAACGTTCTGAAAACGTTTTGTGAACGTTTATTAAAGACGAAGACGTATCGGACCTAATAAAAACTTTTTGTGAACGTTCTCAAAATGTTTTGTGAACGTTTATTAAAGACAAAGACGCAGCAGACCTAATAAAAACGTTTTATGAACGTTTATTAAAGTCGAAAACGAAACGGATCTAATAAAAATGTTTTGTCACAATTATTAAAGACAAAGATGTAGCAGACTTAATAAATATGTTCTAAGAACGTTCTGAAACGTTTTGTGTTGGGTAATCTATTTGCCGTCTAATCACCAGTTTATCTAATGTTCGATGACCTGATGAACTTGAAAAATATTCAGGTCTGAGAAGGAGACTAGCATCACAGACACAGGACGATTTTGATTTTTAGTATTATGCAAAGTTAACCCTAAAGGTTCAATACACGTTCATGAATCATATTTGCAATAGGGTTGTACATAAACTAATGTACACTGCATTGCAATAGACATAACACGCAAAATAACGCAGTTATGGCATTGTTTGTAATTGTATGTGTAAACGTAGTCGATGAAGATGGTAATATGAAAGGGCAAAAAATGTAAAAAAAAAAAAAAAAAAAAAAAAAAATGACACCGCCGTCGCCGGGAGTCGAACCAGGGACCATGAGGATGTGAGACCAGTGCTTTACCGATGGACCAGAATATAGTCCATAGAGATAACACGTAGATGGAAAATGGGATTCCTAAATCATATCTTCCAGTTCAAATTTCGATATGTTCCTGACATCTGATTAAAAAATAAATGGCACACTTACGATAGAGAATTTTCTCAGCTACAACATACTCGAAGCTGGGCGAAAATAGAGCAGAAATAACGGAGCTGTTGCTCAAAAAACACGGGAATGTAGAATCAAGAATTAGAAAAAGGTCATGTCCCATAGACAATACACGCAAAATGTGAAAAAATGACATGCCTCCGTTTATCGTAAGATTAGACCATGATGCAGTTCTCAAAATGAAAAATAAAGGCAATTGGTATATAAGAGCATTGTCTCAGCTACAACATACTGAAATCCCAGCGAAAATCGACCAACAATAAGCGAGATAGTCTTGATTAAAGGTAAAAAACATGACGTCATAATTGAAAAAATGAAATTTTGAGTTCACATGAGAATATGGTAACGTTCCGACTGTTCGACCCCCAAATTTTTTTCATGAATTCAAATCTTCAATTCATAGGCTTTCAGAAAATGTAAAAAAAATGGGGGGTCCCCATACTTTTTAACGAGCTATGGCGGATTTTAAAGGGGCATGTTTTTGCATGTTTTTACGTTATTTGCCCCATAGACGCGCGCACGGATTTTAAATTTTGACGCGCGCGTGCGGCGTTATGGTCATTTGAAATCGATTCTAAATTGATGGAAATGGTCAAGAAATGTCTCAGAATTGCAAATCAAGTGAAAAAAACGGCGTTTTTACGTTATTTACGAGTTGCGCACGCGCAAAACGCGCGCGCGGGCGCTTACGCGCGGAAATTTTTGAAATGCTTAAAATGCCCTGAAATGGATTTTGGTTTGAATCCATGAGTGATTTTGAGCATTTTTAAATTTTGCGCGCGCACTGACGCGCGGACGTACGCGTACGCGCACGTTTGAAAAGTTGGAATTGTTCAGATTGATATGAATATTCATCATGCCAAATATGAATGAAAAATGACATTCCGTTATGAAGATATGATCATGAGTTGATTTTTACAAAATGGCGCCTGGATGACGTCACGATGACCCGATGACCTTGAAAATGACTAGAAATCCGAGATCTCGTTATGACTGATGATTCCTGAAAATTTGACGAAAAATGATTCAGCCAGTTCTGAGATCTCGACTGCACAAAAAAGTGGGTACCAATAAAAAGAATAACGAGATTTAATTCGTCATTCGATCAGACGAATTAGGTGGTCTGTCGTCTTTTTGATATGGATATGATATCTATGATTATAAAAGGTATATGACAGTTGGCCTTTTATTCATCATTTTCATCATCAGGGTTTGTATCACCGTCAGCAACATTACTTTCTCATTATCATGGTCATCAAGAGGATTATAGTCATTCTCAATTAAAATCCCCATTCAGAGAAAATTTACGAAGAGGAAGCAGCCCTGATAAAAAACGTTCTGAAAAATGTTCTGAAAACGTTTTGTGAACGTTTATTGAAGACAAAGACGTAGCGGACCTAATAAAAATGTTTTGTAAACTATTTATGAACCTTCTGAAAATGTTTTACGAACGTTTATTAAAGACAAAGACATAGCGAACGTTCATTAAAGATGAAGACATAGCCGACCTAGTAAAAACGTTTTGTAAATGTTTTGTGGAGGTTTCCGAAAACGTTTTTGTGAACGTTTATTAAAGACGAAGACGTAGCAGACCTAATAAAGATGTTTTGTAAAAATTTTGTGAACGTTCTGAAAATATTTTGTGAACGTTTATTCAAGACGAAGACGTAGCGGACATAAAAAAACTTGTGTGAACGTTCTGAAAACGTTTTGTGAACTTTTACTAAGGACTAAAACGTAGCGGACCTAATAAAGACGTTTTGTAAACTTTTTATGAGCTTCTGAAAATGTTTTGCGAACGTTTATTAAAGACAAAGACATAGCGAACGTTCATTAAAGATGAAGACATAGCCGACCTAGTAAAAACGTTTTGTAAATGTTTTGTGAAGGTTTCCGAAAACGTTTTTGTGAACGTTTATTAAAGACGAAGACGTAGCAGACCTAATAAATATGTTTTGTAAAAATTTTGTGAACGTTCTGAAAATATTTTGTGAACGTTTATTCAAGACGAAGACGTAGCGGATCTAATAAAAACGTTTTGTAAACGTTCTGACAAGGTTTTGGAAACGTTCTGACAACGTTTTGTGAACGTTTATTAAAGACGAAGACGCAGCAGACCTAATAAAAACGTTTTGTAAACATTTTGTGAACGTTCTGAAAATATTTTGTGAACGTTTATTCAATACCAAGATGTAGCGGACCTAACAAAAAAACGTTTTGTAAACGTTTTGGAAACGTTCTGAAAACGTTTTGTGAACGTTTATTAAAGACGAAGACGTATCGGACCTAATAAAAACTTTTTGTGAACGTTCTCAAAATGTTTTGTGAACGTTTATTAAAGACAAAGACGCAGCAGACCTAATAAAAACGTTTTATGAACGTTTATTAAAGTCGAAAACGAAACGGATCTAATAAAAATGTTTTGTCACAATTATTAAAGACAAAGATGTAGCAGACTTAATAAATATGTTCTAAGAACGTTCTGAAACGTTTTGTGTTGGGTAATCTATTTGCCGTCTAATCACCAGTTTATCTAATGTTCGATGACCTGATGAACTTGAAAAATATTCAGGTCTGAGAAGGAGACTAGCATCACAGACACAGGACGATTTTGATTTTTAGTATTATGCAAAGTTAACCCTAAAGGTTCAATACACGTTCATGAATCATATTTGCAATAGGGTTGTACATAAACTAATGTACACTGCATTGCAATAGACATAACACGCAAAATAACGCAGTTATGGCATTGTTTGTAATTGTATGTGTAAACGTAGTCGATGAAGATGGTAATATGAAAGGGCAAAAAATGTAAAAAAAAAAAAAAAAAAAAAAAAAAAATGACACCGCCGTCGCCGGGAGTCGAACCAGGGACCATGAGGATGTGAGACCAGTGCTTTACCGATGGACCAGAATATAGTCCATAGAGATAACACGTAGATGGAAAATGGGATTCCTAAATCATATCTTCCAGTTCAAATTTCGATATGTTCCTGACATCTGATTAAAAAATAAATGGCACACTTACGATAGAGAATTTTCTCAGCTACAACATACTCGAAGCTGGGCAAAAATCGAGTAGAAATAACGGAGCTGTTGCTCAAAAAAGACGGGAATGTAGAATCAAGAATTAGAAAAAGGTCATGTCCCATAGACAATACACGCAAAATGTGAAAAAATGACATGCCTCCGTTTATCGTAAGATTAGACCATGATGCAGTTCTCAAAATGAAAAATGAAGGCAATTGGTATATAAGAGCATTGTCTCAGCTACAACATACTGAAATCCCAGCGAAAATCGACCAACAATAAGCGAGATAGTCTTGATTAAAGGTAAAAAACATGACGTCATAATTGAAAAAATGAAATTTTGAGTTCACATGAGAATATGGTAACGTTCCGACTGTTCGACCCCCAAATTTTTTTCATGAATTCAAATCTTCAATTCATAGGCTTTCAGAAAATGTAAAAAAAATGGGGGGTCCCCATACTTTTTAACGAGCTATGGCGGATTTTAAAGGGGCATGTTTTTGCATGTTTTTACGTTATTTGCCCCATAGACGCGCGCACGGATTTTAAATTTTGACGCGCGCGTGCGGCGTTATGGTCATTTGAAATCGATTCTAAATTGATGGAAATGGTCAAGAAATGTCTCAGAATTGCAAATCAAGTGAAAAAACGGCGTTTTAACGTTATTTACGAGTTGCGCACGCGCAAAACGCGCGCGCGGGCGCTTACGCGCGGAAATTTTTGAAATGCTTAAAATGACCTGAAATGGATTTTGGTTTGATCCATGAGTGATTTTGAGCATTTTTAATTTTGCGCGCGCACTGACGCGCGGACGTACGCGTACGCGCACGTTTGAAAAGTTGGAATTGTTCAGATTGATATGAATATTCATCATGCCAAATATGAATGAAAAATGACATTCCGTTATGAAGATATGATCATGAGTTGATTTTTACAAAATGGCGCCTGGATGACGTCACGATGACCCTGATGACCTTGAAAATGACTAGAAATCCGAGATCTCGTTATGACTGATGATTCCTGAAAATTTGACGAAAAATGATTCAGCCAGTTCTGAGATCTCGACTGCACAAAAAAGTGGGTACCAATAAAAAGAATAATAATAATTAATTAATTAATAATGAAGAATAAAGAAAATTCTGACGAAATTAAAAGGTGATCTGTCATAATATGACAGACCACCTAATAATAATAATTAATAATGAAGAATAAAGAAAATTCTGACGAAATTAAAAGGTGATCTGTCATAATATGACAGACCACCTAATTAATAATTAATAATGAAGAATAAAGAAAATTCTGACGAAACTAAAAGGTGATCTGTCATAATATGACAGACCACCTAATTACAGGGGATTCCACACAGGGCCTTGCATGGAGTTGCGTAGTGTTGCGTATGGAATACACTGTGCATATGTGCCCCTACACTGGCCTACATTACTCTACGCTGAGGAATGCAAAGGGGTAAGCGAGATGGACGCAAAAAAAAAAAAAAAAAATCAAACTTTTACATTTTTTCGCGTACTGCGTTTAGCACTGGAATGCATTTTCTACACACGTCTACGTAACATTACGCTATTTTACGCAATTCCTACGCAAGTCTACGCAAGTCTACGCAACTCTATGCTACTGCACACCGTTCCTACACAAGATTACGCTCCGGCCTCTACATCATTCCGAGGAAAAATCCACACTTCATGAGAGCAGCAAAATAGTTTTCCCCATGAGTACGCAGCCTGTTTTGGCGTACTCTGTACGCAGCACTAGTACTACGTAACTCTACACAGGCTCAGTGAGAAACCCCCTAAGGAAAAATAGAAATATTCTTTTCCCCTCAGAATCACTTCAAATAGAAAATTAGATCGGTCATGTCGATGAATGGAAGCCAGTATACTGCTACAATGACAGTGATGAGAGAACTATTCCAGGCCCCAACAGTTTATAGTTTGTACTCTCCACAGGTTATACTCCTTTCAGTGTGCAATAAAAGCAGAACATAGTAATTGAAGTCACCGAAGCAGCCACTTTCCACTCTGCAATGGAAAATATGAAAAAATAATATAATCGTAAGTAAAATATTTTCGAAAAATCTAAACCCCTTTAATGTACTACAATAAGAATTATGTGGTGATTGTGGGCACTAATAAAAAGAAAAAAAAAAATCAGACAGAAATTAGAAAAAGAAGAAATCTTGCAAATTTCATGTACATGTAGAGTCTCTAGTCTGGCTTTATCTTCCCAACTTTAGTAACTGAATCAAGGCATTATTTCATTGGACAATTTTTTATTCTTTTTTAAAGAGGCAAATTTGAAAATTACAAATACAACAGCCAGTTAACAGAACACATTCTTGCCCCACCCAAGCAAAAAATTCCTGCATTCGGCCTAGTAG
>JAPZVO010002283.1:0-10000 GCA_029962745.1 Echinometra lucunter | reverse complement strand
AGAAATACTTCATGTCTAACTTTCAGTTTAAACCATGTAACGTATTGTACGGTACTGAATTTAGTTCAAGGCAGGAAAGAGATGTCGATATAATTTTGAACTATACGCTTTTTGCCATGTACAAATTTTTTTTTGAAAAGGAAGTAAAAAAGAAAAGAACTAAACAGAGACTTGTTCATATATCTTTTACATGATGAATTACAAATAGAAAAAAAAAATGTATCACGTAGAAACCCATGTATTACTCTCCAGAAATGGAGGCAAATGCTAAGAACATGAAGAATGTGAAATGAACATGTTATCATAAGGAAATAAAGAAGACCAGAAATTGTCATTTAAAAAAATCCAGTTTTAGTAAAGTGCACTCCTCCTTATGATAGCATGATGGGTGCCCCTTTACAAGCTGTAGGTGCCCTATTTCACTTCTCATGAGTGTCCCATTTGATTATGATAGTGTCCCTTTCACTTCAGAAGTGGCCTTTCAAATTTGATACACGCCCCCTTTTTTTTCATCTGATTTTCTCCTTTTCTTTCTTGAGCCATTTCCCCATTCTCTTTATACCTCTTTTACCACTGGTAATTACCCTAAAGTGGAGGCGTTGTGGTGAAATTGTTTAGAAAGTTAGAGATTTAGAGCGCGCGCTCTAAATCATAGGCTCGTACACCCTTTGTAAGTGCCCATTTTCGCTGGTGCCCCGTCCCCCAATTTAAAAGATGCCCCCGCCATCCTTGTTAAGGCGACTATTCGCTTTGATCTATCCAGTTCTATTATGCAGTTATCGAAAGGGGTCTTTGAAAGCGGTCAGATATTTAAACACCTTTTTTTTTTTTTTTTTTTTTTTTTTTTTTTCAAAGACAACACATGTACATGCAGGTATCAATATGCATATAGCACATCACAAAGATGACAAAACAGCAATGTAGATAGAATGCCTTGCTCAAAGGCATAAGTGCGGTGCCGGGGATCGAACCCCGGACCTTCGCATCTCCAGTCAAGCGCCTTAGACCACTCGACTACGGTACCCTTAGTCTTCATAATCATCATGATTTTCTCTCTGGCACTCTCCCATCGCATTTCTTTCCTCGTTTGACTAATAAGTGTCCTCTTCTCTGTCTTGTATTCTTTGCTTTACAACATTCACATTTTCTTTGTTCATAATAGTCATCTATCTTTCTCCAGCTCGCTGTCTCTCTCTCTCTCTCCCATTGATTCTCCGTATACTTTCGCCGCGGCATCTCTCTCCCTCTCCCTCCCCCTTTCTCTCTCTCTCTCTCTCTCTCTCTCTCTCTCTCTCACACACACACACTAACATCTTATTTTTTCCCTCCATTGGTCTCCTCTCGCTATATCTTCTTTTTGCTTTATCTTCTTGTATTCTGCCTTAATTCGTATTTCTTTCTTTATTTTATCTTTCTCTATACTTGTTTGTTTGTTTGTTTATTTATTTTCCGATTATTAAAAACACAATACATAAATATATAACATAAGTAAATAACATAGATGACATCAATTGAAATAAATAAAATGAATTGCAAATATGTTGAATAGATAAAATAATCGAAAGGATAGCCCATTTCAAAGTCATTAACATAAATTACTCTGTTCTTCCATGGGGTCCACTGAAGCTGCAATGCTGTCTCCCTCTCCCATCCTTTCACCATATACTATGTACGTGATGTATACATACATACTTTATGACCTTTCTTTCTGGCGCTGCACTCTCCCACCTCATTTCTTTTCCACGACTGACCCCCTTAACTCGGCGCTAAACAAAATCGTAGAGGCTACGGAGACCGTGAATCCTTACGAAAAACGTACGATCGTCGTATGCCACCCCAGGGAGATCGTGCGATTGGAGGGATACGATCAGTTTACGATCACCCTACGATGACCGTAGACCAAATGTAAACGGGGCAGATGCTGCGACCCTTGGCTCTGCTTCGCTTCATTTAATTGTCCCCTCTTCATTCAATTTCACTCCATCTCGATATGTGTCTCCTCTTTTCTTTCTCTGTATACTTACGCGGTGGTTTTTCTCTCTCACACCCTTTTATGCTCATATGTTTCTGCAAACGTCAATTTGTGATTTTCTTTCTCCATGTTGTTGCTTTCCTAATATGACTTGTGCAGTAAATACATGAATGAAGAAGGCATTAAAGTTTGAATTTGAAATGCACATGCATGGTTGTAAATTATTTTATTAACTATCTAATTCATTCCGATTCAGTTTGCCATGTTTTTCCTTGTTTCGCATTCAACAAAATATTATACTATTTCATTTAACACAAATTCAATCGGCAACATATTGAGCTTCCCAGTAATTCATACACATGAATATATGCCAGTTAGCAGTCATTCTTTGATAGTTTTGCTTATTTGTTATGATTAAGTACACAGCTGCATACAAACTCAAGCAATTATTCTTATAACTAAAATATGTTGGTGAAAGCTGAAGTGATTATCATATTTCCTTTACTTTACCTTTTCGATATGTTCAACGTTGATGAGGATATTATAAGAAACGACTTCAAAAATGTCATGTCTGAATGCTTGCATGTAATAATAGTAAAAATTGCAAACTCGTTTATAGAATCATCTGCCACCAGTATGATATATCCCGGAAACGGCTGCTTCACGTATAATGACATCTCAGCAAATAAACTTACCGTGAACATAATTATACAAGGTTATAATCTACAAACAAAATGGAAATTATTAAATGCGAGCAAGTAATTTTTAGATAGGAAAATAGATCCATCAGACAAGACAGATAACGCTAATGTTAATAAAAGTTGAATCAAATAATGTAACAAACATTGTGTATTACAGTCATGTACCTTTATCAATAAAAAAAAAATATTTGAACGAAAACAAACATACAAATTTCTTCTAACAAAGGCGATATAAACTTTCTTTATTGCAATGATGAAACAATAATTATAAGAAATAACATTTCATTCTGTAGGTTTTACTGCCAAAATATTTATATACGTATTCATTTGTTGTTTATGACACTACAGCTGACAATATCTATAGTCCACAGGTCTTGATATTTACAATCTAAAAATCTATACAATCTAGAAATCAGTTAAGGCAAGCAGTAGTCATTCACACCCCGAATGTGCATGGGCACTATATGTCAAAGAGATATTTACAGGATTAAAAATTATATTTGTACAGCCTTTGCAGACAGCAAACATGGTAAAAGTCATATAACACGGGTTTCACGTTCCATCAAGCGAGAAAATTGAGTCAACACGTATACAGGAAAACTGTATACAACACAGCATACAATAACCATCCTACCAATGCACATTTCAAATACTACTGCAAATGTTGTCCCCCTAATAAGATGTTCCCTATATACCAAGCAAACTGGCAAAACCATTATACGACATAGGGACAATATTGGGCGATAGAGTATGATATCTTTAAAAAAAACGTATACAGGTACAATAACTATAATGAAACTCAAAAGGAAAGGTCACTAAAATGATACTAGAGAATAATCTTTTACCAATGTGCAGGGTGTCACTTTGGACTTCTTGCCCTTCATACATGTCATATCAGGTTAATACTGATCTTGAAAAATACATAATCATGATTATCACAGCTTTGCAATGGGAAATAAAGAGGCGTCCCCATGATACCGATAAAACAACTATAATCCAATCATTCGAGAGATATTATATTCAATTATGTTAGATTTTCAGAAAATCTTGAGGATATTTATGATTAAAAGAATATGAAAAAATAAATTACTTTCTCTTTTAGTACCATGCTAACTACAGCATCAGCAATGCCAGCTTTATCAGAAATTAGCCAAGATTATATACAAGATCTGTTCATTATTAGTTTCTCTTTCCCACCTCTCTGGTTGGATATTATACGAGCTCCTGTGAATGATTTCATGATTAACTACATAAACGTTAAACATGATAAAAAAGACCATATGCATCATTTTCAATACGGTTACAGATTCAAGTCACATTATATATAGTGAACAAGGAATCGATTTGTGAGAGTATAATGTGTCAATAAAGACATCTACTCGTCATACTTTAAACAAACAAGTATGAACATTATAAGCATATTATCTTATTACTATACTTTGGTATCATATGTTCATACGCACAAGGCTTACTCTCAGGCTAACGTTTATATCTCTCATAAAGGTTTTGTTCATGAATGGCTGGTGGTTTGATATTTAACAAATAAATGATTCAGGGTGATCAGCTGAAGTTACATAAAGATGAAAACAATCATTTTGTATGACTGTGCCGTCAGTGTTCTCCTTAATGAAATATGAGCTTGATGAATTCAGATTACGTTATCACATTAAGATAATTGATAAATGAATATCGTGTTTATCATGTATATACATCTTATTAACAAATGAGGAGAGTATTCTCCACCTACCTATCATAAAAGATGAAGTACAAGGGAGTGTTGCAATATTTTAGTCTCAGAAGGTTAAAAATATATCACTGGACAAAATTATTATTTAAAGATTATGTTCCACTTGTCAACTTTGTTGAATTTGTGGTGCAGAACAATCCTTTCTTATCAATGGACTACGGGACAGTTATACATGCAAAAATGAAGATTTTGCTTTATCCCTGAACTATGAAATAATGTCAAGTATGAAAAAGTGAAAAGCATTCACTGAATACATATATACATTTACAGGTACATATCTATCGTCATAATGAAAGTCATAGCAATAAATCCTTATGGGAAATATCATTTTGATTAAAGAGATTATTGAATTCATATTTTTGTTTTGTATACTGTGATACGGAAAAATAAATAAATCAATCAAAACAAATCAAATATGACCTTGACTGTCATACTACAATGAAATATATGAAATATACATATACGCAGTCGGCATTTTGAAGCCCATAACCTACGAGTACACAGAAACTGGTGATGAATCACTGGAAATACTGTATTTAGCCCAATTTCGTTTTGCATATATTATTTTCCTACATCAAAATCCATCTGACAGACGTCATGGTCCGAATTCAAGAAAGGGGCTTATTTCAAACCACTGTTTAAACCTTCATATTACCGTGTACGCATCCTCGTGTCCAATACACTAAACACTAATCATATTTATTAGTCTTATTCTTGTTTTCTCTTTCTCTGTTTATTAAGGTTCAGTAATGTTTTTATGTGCTCGCAATCAGCACAAATGTTTTCGAACATTTTGCACTAAATATGGCTTTCTGTCTTTTTATTCCTTCTTTTGACTTGTGTTTTTTATGCATTCTACTTTTGTTTTCTCTTTCTCTATTTATTAAGGTTCAGTAATGTTATTGATGTGCTCGCAATCAGCACAAATATATTTTGTGCTGACTTGTCAACAAAGAAGTTGCAAAGAATAAGAATACCCCCCTGAAAACAAACTGAAATTGCTTTGCATCAAACGTTTTTTTTTCAAAGGAAATCTGAAAAATTAATACAACGTATAACCGATGTATACATTCATACCCAGCACCTTTTATTAATAGGCCTATATATCATTAGGTGGAATGAGTGTCTAGTGTAGACTCCTAATTACCCCCGTACACGATATGGCAGAGTTCACCAAGGTGAAGATGGTTACCAGTGAAGATGGGCGCTGCTGTCACCACTTGGTTTGCTGAGGGTCACCTGCCCAAAGTGTTAAGATAGGTCTGCTGGTATTTGTTGCTTAACGTCCTTAGCTCAGGTCTCAAGCATTATCGCCTCGCTCACTCCTATAATTTATCAACACATAAATAGAAAAAAAAAGACAATTTTGGATAAAAATCAATATACAAAATATCATGTAACTTAGAACAAACACCAATGCATGAACAGAATTAATGTATATTTATCTACATTTGAATTTTACAATATCCATTCATGATTGCACCTTCAGTAACCATGGTAACAGAAAGTTCCAGAAGATGACGTCCCAGAAAATAGGTGTCATGTAGTGGTGTAAATGAACGTTTTTTTTGCGTAATGTAATTTTGTTTCGTTTTTTTTTTTTAATTTAAAATGATTGAAATGAATTAGTAAAAGGTTTGTTCATAATCTGTCTTTTAAAAAAAGGGAGATGAATTGATGACAATCCTCTCTATTTGGATTTAATCAGGAAAGCCGAACTTTGACTGGAATTTGAAGACCTGATGATTATAGATGATTTGTAACCAATATGATATCGTTAAAATAATTTCTACAAAAGATATTGTAAACATACATCGAAAACAGTAAATATATGATGTGATGAGGTAGCAGACAGCGAAAGAGGACTAATAATGATCTCCTCTAATACATGTCGCATGACTCTGAGTGCTTTACGGAAACATTATTAAGCCGGTCGCCCGATTCAGGCTTGTTCACACACAATGTATGCACATTCTCCACTTCTGAGGGTGCATTCCTAGGGAGGGGTCTTTTGCAAATGCTCACAATGGTATATAAACAAACCATCTTGTGCATTGTCATGATTGCACTCATACCGTCTTATCCTTTGTACAAACTAAGGAGAGTGAATGTTTGAACTAGTGTTTTTACATGTTTATACTGGTATTTAATCAATTTTCATGCACCTTGTCACTGACCTTTTTAAACATGTATTTTTTTTTAAATTTTGTAAATATGTCAAACATGTAAACATGATTTATCCAGCTTTAGCTGCTTTTCATGTGAAATGTCTAATGTATCAAGCATGTTTATTCCAAATAAAACCATTTTTTATTTGATTTGATAATGACTTTCACATCTAGAGTACCCACTTAACACCTGCATGGAGAACTGCAAATATTCTTGTTTCGGCAAGACTCGAACTCGGACCACAGTTCGATGACGTATCCGCTAGACCGCAAAACCTAGATAACAGCTAGCTTAACACAGGCCTACCCACAGGATATGTCACGCATCCTACTAACTTCATAGCTTTATGTAATAATAGGCCTGCTCATAGTTATAGGCAGCTTGATTTTTTTATTTAGTTGCATTGTTCTTGTCTGAAACCTTTTAATAAGCTGGTGTGATTAGTATTACTGTTTTAGACAAGGCACTCATCCTTTCGAACATGTAGCATTTAATCACACCAGTCTACGAGTTCTTTGCTTTTGCTGCTGCCAGCTCTGTCGATCTTCGAAACGCGGGGAAGTTATACTAGTCCTCTGATGATGAGAAGTATGGACAAACGCGTGCAGCAATTCCCTATAGAGATCACTGGCGCAAATTTAGAGAAATGGGGGTATAATCCACCCCGGCCTACTCTTCAGAAAAGGGGGAGGGGGGGGGGGGGGAGGTGGCGTGTACAAAATAGTCCCCACTTTGCAAAGAAGAAATAATAACTTAATCAAAAATTTGATACATTTTTTATATTTCAACGACGGTTGTCGCAGTTAAATTTCTATTGAAAATACTATTGAAAACCAGAAGATTAGAAGGACCCAATGATAATTCCAAATCTAAAACTAGTAAGATTGGCTCAATGTATTGCAATAAACCTTTGACAGCTTACAGAGTGTCATTTTAAACTTGTCCTACATTCATGTTTGTTGATCTTAAAAATACAAGTACATAATCATGGATACTGCAATAACGGACAATTCCAGAGTCCAAAGATCGACAGAGCCATAGCAGGTTTAGCAACAGAACAAAAAAACCAACAACAAAACAACAACAACAACAACAAAACTATAGCCGGGTGCCGTGATTTAAGACGATCTCCCTCTTACAACATTCCACAGCTATTTGCACTGGCGTAGCCAGGAATTTCAACAGGGGGGCCAAGGCGAGGGAGCGACTCGGCGAAGCGACCGAGCGGGGGGGGGGGGGGGTATGGGAGGGGGTCTCCCCCTCTCGTGGTAGGAAGATTTTTGAAAATTCGTGCATGAAAATGACATTTTCTGCACACTAAAATTCAGTATTAGGGCTAGGGGTAACTTGCATGAGAAGTGGCATAATTATAGGGGAGGGCCAAGGCAAGGGAGCGAAGCGAACAAGCGGGGAAGGGTGTTGGAGAGGGAGATTTTTGAAAATTCGTGTATGAAAATGGCATTTTCGGCACACTAAAACTCATTATTAGGATAAACTTATATTAGAAGTAGCACACCTATATTTTACTTTCATTTCGCAGGGTAGGAGTAGGGTAAGTCATGTGAAGTGGACGCGAAAGTTTTTTTTTTCTTTTTTTCTCGCCGATCAACGGGATGGGGCCCCGCTTGTGCCCCCCCCCCCCCTCTTTAGCTAAGAGAGAGGCAATTTGTACATCAAACTTATCGCTACTTGAATATTATGAGTAATACAATTTTTACAATCCAATGTTGTCACGGTGATTATAATATCTTTATATTTACGCATTTATTTATTTATCATTATTAAGTTTTTTGTTTTTTTTTTACTATAAGAGAAGCTAAATGAAGCGACAAATAAATTTCTTTAACGACTATAGATAAAAGAGCATTAATTTATAATCTGTTCTTTCCGTCTTCATAACAAAGCGTAATTTGCTATCAGGGGTAAAATGATTCACTGAAAATGTTCGTGTTATTAAAGACGATGCAGTTTTTTTCATATACATGCATATTCCTTGGCAGCTACAGAGAATCATTACAAGATATATAGCCTGGCCTCTGCCTCATGAAATGTTTGAGTTTGACTCTAGCAATGAATGTTGAACGCATTTCAGTCACGGAAGAATATGAAGGCAATATGAATTACTTGCAGTAATTATTCAGGAACAATTGGTGTGAAATGGGGGGAGGGGGAGGGGTAAACTCGTTTTAGCAAGAGGAGAAAGAAATCAGTGAGAATATTGGCATGTAATCTAGTGTTATATCTTACCTCGTCATACTTCACAGTAACAGTCAGCTTGCCTTCACTGTTCACCTTAGCAATCAATGGATCCAGATCCTCGTCGGTATCACACTCATCCAGCCTGTATAAGACAGCAGTACATTGCCTTTAATATTTCCAGAGCTCATATGACATTCTTAACAAACTCACATAAGACGTACTTCCCCTTTTAATTACCAATAAGCCATTGCAAGGATGTTTGGCGTTGTTCGCTAAGAATGGATTAACTGCATTATGACCAATCTTGATATTGCTATAGAGCCATGATAGCTGTGTATGAATCGCATTCCCGCATGACAAGGTATACTAAGAAAGTCTGCATGTACGATACAGCAACCCCACGAGTATCATAAAAAATAAATTCCTGGAGTCACGTTTATCAAAAAGATTATACTGGTAAGAACAAATATTGAAACAGAGATACCGTCAAATAACGAAGAAATTGTTTACTACTGTAAAATCCTCCAGATGTACCTATTCATCTGAACTATAAATACAGCACCTAATTTACGTCCTTTCTCTCAAAATTTCATTCCAAACCTCAGAGCAGCTACGCACAACCTTGCCTTAAAATAATTCAATGACTGAATATTATCGTATGCGATAATCATTGCCTTTTAGCGGGGTGGAAATATTGTCCATTTCAGCCAATATCAAACATAGACGGATTAACAAGGATGTATCAGCGGCTATACCCATTGCATGTAGGCTTGTAAGGTTGCATTTTTTCAATACCAAACCATAGAGTGTCTACAACACAGAAAGAGTGCGATACAGTGAGACTGAGAGAGAAAGAGGAGGAAAGAGGAGGATAAAAGGAGAGAAGGGCGTGGGGACAGAGACAGATATTTCTTTATAAAAAAAAAGAAGAGAAATAAGAGAGAGAGAAAGAGAGGCGGGGGGAAGAGTAGCAAGTGCAGAGAGGAAAAATCACAGAAAAGAAAAAGAAAGGAAAAAAAAGAAATTGCGTTCCACCCAGAGTTATAGATGTTTACAGCTTACAAATGCAGTGCATACTCAACAGTAATCATAACAATGATAAAGCAAATGAGACCCACTCTAGGCTTGTCAGGTGAGGATGGGTCTTCATGGACTGGATGATATTAGTGGCATTCTCGTTGTACAGCTCAATGCATTCAAGGGAGAGCTTGG
>JAPZVO010002282.1:0-10000 GCA_029962745.1 Echinometra lucunter | reverse complement strand
TTTCGTCAAATGATATTGTTTATTCTTCCCAACTGGCTCGTATTGATTTATCCATTCGTTTATTCATTTGATTTTTATGGTGGCCCTTAAGTACGCTCGAAAACAAGTCATGTGCGACGTGAATTTCGCGGCCAGCTTTGCCTCCCAGTCGCGAAATTCGAGACCCGTGACGCGAACTTTGCGTCGAAGTCGCGAATTTGACGTCCGGGTCATGAATTTCGCATCCCGGGTCGCGAATTTCGCATCCCGGGTCATGAATTTCGCATCTCGGGCCGTGAATTTTGCGACTGGGACGCTAAGTTCGCGTGACGGTTCACGAATTTCGCAACTGGGACGCAAAGTTGGCTGCGAAATTCACGTCGCACCTGCTACAGCTGTCGAGCGTACTTCTGAGCCACCATAGATTTTATTCTGCATATTCATCATATCAAATAGTATGATATGCATGGCCCGATCAAACAGTTTTAGTAAACAAAGAAGGAAGCTACAATAATGACACATTTACTATTGTAAATTACAGCGAAACATACACAGGTATATGACATTAATAAGCTTGATGACTGACATGCTGCCACAGGTACATTATCCAATATTACATATATTAGTACTAAATGAAGTGACCAGCAGTGGCGTAACAGCCGGGGGGGGGGGGGGGGCAGGGGGGCAGAGTGCCCCCCTGAAGGATTTCAGCGGGAAAATTCACCAAACCACTGGGAAAAAATAAAAGGAAGGGAAAGGAAGAAAAAAGAAGGGAGAAAGGGAAAGAAAGAAGAAAAGGGAGAAAGAAGAAGAGAGAGGAAAAGAAAAGTGGAAAGGGGAAAAAAGAAACAAAAGGGAAACAAAATAAATGAGGGAGAATTTAGTACCAAAACCTCGGAGCTTCTGGAGCTCCACTCCCTGGACTCCCGCAGGGGCTTTGCCTCTGGACCTCATCAGAGGCCCTAAGGCGGGCCCTTGGGCCCCATCCGCTACGGACTTCGTGACAAACTACTCGCGGTGCTGGCTCACTCCCACATATTTAGCGGGTAATTCTTGGCTATGCCCCCACCCCCATAACACGCAGAAAACTAAACAGAGCGGGAGCAGACAAGGAACAATAATTCAAAGAAACGTTGGTGCTTCCGCGTTTCGCGCGGGAGGGGAGAAACTCCCCCTCCCTGCACCCTCCCCCGTAGGGAGCGCGCTTTGCGCGCTCACTAATTGATTCGCACGCTTCGTGTGCTTACTACCGCCCCCTAAAATGAAATACTGGCTACGTCACTGATTCTCGAGTTATACTGTTTTCACACTGCCGAAACGGAATATCCATGCCGTTATATTTCATGACGATTCACTTTCAAAACGCTTCCAAAACGCTTCAGGTTTCTGTTCACACTGAACCAATGAAGTCCGTTTTGAGCGAAAGCTTAATATTACGGTGTGAGAGGGTGCGGAAATACGTCATTACCCACCATGCATTTTGCTATCTCTAGCTGTATAAGCGCGCGGTATAGAAACACCCAACGTATACGTAAACAAGTCTAAAGAGCTGATCATTCTAGCTGGATCGCTGAGTTTAGGGATAAAATTAGTAAACTTAATTCTTTTTTGTTTTATTTGATATATGTAACAAAACAAATCAGTTATTCGGAATAAAATGTAAAATTATTACTTAACTTATTGCAATTTGTTTATATTTACTGAATAATCATTTTTTTTTAAATTTGTATGTATAGTTTAATTTTTAAACTCATGTACGAATGCTAACGCGTTTTTTTCTTCATACATGATTCGCGTCCGTGCAGCTAGTAGCGTCGAACGTACGCTGCACTGCCATGCCGATCCATGCAGCTCGCTAGCGCTGCGATCTAAGGTACCCGCGCTTTCACTCGTTTCCTGCATTTTCCAGGTTTTTGGTGGGAACCTGGTTGACCTTTGACATTTCATTCCACTTTATTTCCTTTTTTCTGTACATACCAAAAAATAAAGCGTCATATTTGGAATATTCCGTTTTCAAAATACCTCAAAACCTAGTGATAGACCTCACATGTAGATTGCAGAATATCTGATTCCGTTTTCAAATATGACGCTCTACCGAGTGTTCACACCAAAGCGTTTTTTTTTTTCAAAAAACGCTTTTATTCCGTTATATTTTTTTGGTGTGAAAGTGGTATTAGTGGCCGAGAAATTTTTGGCTCTGCCCCCCCCCCCCCCCCCCTCCCCGATAACAGGCAGAAGAACGTAAGAAGAGCGGGAGCAGACAAGGAACAATTCAAAGAAACGTCGGAGCTAACGCGCTTCGCGCGGGAGGGGGAACCCCCCACCCTCCCTGCACACTCCCCCCCCCCCCCCCTAGGGAGAGCACGCTTCGCATGCTCACTTCCATTCCCTTAAATGAAATCCTAGCTGCGCCACTGATTCTAGACTTTGGCTCTGCCCACTTGATAACAGGCTCCTGTTACGCCGTGGTGACTAGACTAAAAAATAATTAATACTGTTTTCACACTGCCAAAACGGAATATCCATGCCGTTATATTTCATGACGCTTCACTTTCAAAACGCTTCCAAAACACTTCTGGTTTCTGTTCACACTGAACCAGTGAAGTCCGTTTATAGCGAAAGCGTAATATTACGGTGTGAGAGAGTGCGGAAATACGTCATCATCCACCATGCATTTGGTATCTCTAGCTGTATAATTTTTTTTGTTTTATTTGATATATGTAACAAAACAAATCAGTCATTCTGAATAAAATGTATAATTATTACTTAACTTATTGCAATTTGTTTAAATTTACTGAATAATTATTTTTTCATTTGTATGTATACTTTAATTCTTAAACTCATGTACTAATGCTAACGCGTTTGTTTCTTCATACATGATTCGCGTCCATGCAGCTAGTAGCGTCGAACGTACGCTCCACTGCCATGCCGATCCATGCAGCTCGCTAGCGCTGCAATCGAAGATACCCGCGCTTTCACTCGTTTCCCGCATTTTCCAGGTTTTTGGTGGGAACCTGGTTGACCTTTGACATTTCATTCCGCATTATTTCCTTTTTTCTGTACATACCAAAAAATAAAGCGTCATATTTGGAATATTCCGTTTTTAAAACACCTCAAAACCTAGTGATAGACCTCACACGTAGATTGCGGAATATTTGATTCCGTTTTCAAATATGACGCTTTGCCGAGTGTTCATACCAAAGCGTTTTTTAAAAAAAAACGCTTTTATTCCGTTATATTTGTTTGGTGTGAAAGTGACATGAGGTTTCTCTTAAAAGATAAAAAATGAAGTGTTATTTACAAATGAGAAATAGTGGTAGCCCTTACATAACTTGATAAATTCTCCGATGCTAATTTAGCTCAAAATTGCACAAATGAACATGTAAACCAAAAAGGAAACGGTCTACTTTTAGAAATGATGAAAATAATTTTTCAGTGGTAGTAACAAGATAAAACAAACATGATTGCTGTACAGTAATTCACAGCTTCAGGGTATAAGCATCACTTAACTGCACTTTTTAAGGAATGTAGAGTCAACAATACTAGTAATACATTAACGCTTTTTGGAACCGTTAGCCCTTTCCTCGATTGAGTTGTATAAATTTTAGGCCTAATGAATGATCACTTTAGCATTTTATTGAGGATAAGCTTTCTTTAGGTAGCTTTAATTTTCAACGCAGTGCTTGAAAAAAGGGGCTCACTGTCCATGTTGTCTTTCGTAACTAGTCCTTGACTTCGGGTGGGGTGGGGTGGTAGTTGGCATTTAACCCCAAAAGCCAATTTATGTGTTTCACTAAAATAGTGAGTTTTATAGGTCATTACTGTTGGCAATTAATCTACTTTGCGATATTTCATTGAGATTTATTTTTCTTGTAATGAATGATATTATAGAATCGTTTTGGATTTTTGAACTTTTGTTTTACCATGAGTGGTGAGAATGTTACCTTCTCTTCAATTTAGAAACTTACCTTCAAATATTTTGCCTTTCCTGACTCCTCGGCGAGGTCGCTTTGCAAGTGAGAAGATAAAATCACAACGAAAATATCCTGTAATGTTTTGTTAAATTTTCAAAATAGGTTATTCCATTTATATGATTTAACATCAATCCAATGTTTATTCAATTAACTTGAAAAAATGTCCTCATGTTAATCAGAAAAGCCTTTCTCTTCTTCAATAGCCGGGCGAATATGGTTATACCGGATGTTTCAGAAAAAGCGGAACGGTGGATTTTTCAGTACTTTACCTTTAATCAGTGGGTAAAACATCGTCTACCGAAGAAAATGATACCACGATCATAGAATGTAGTGAAGTAATTTGTATTCTTGATCTTATCAAGGAAAAGGTAAAAGAAGTTACTTTACAGTACCTTGATATTGATTCTCTGGATGGAAGACAATTTGAGAATGTTAGTAAAAATAGACTATAGATTTTTAATTAATGACCAGTTGTTTTTTGATACACTGTTAATGGAGTTTAGAGCAGTAACAATTTTGAATGCAATTCGTCAAAAAAAGAAGGTAAAAAGTGAAGAAAAGGACCTGGAGTCTGAGATACTTACGTTAGAAAGATTGTTGGAACAGAATACAGATACTAGAGAAAATTTAGAAAAAAATCGAGTGTTAAGAGGAGCATTAGAACAATTCAGACGTCAGAAGCTGGAAATGGCAGCAAATAGACTACGGCTTCAAGTAATGCAATTTGGGGAAAAACCATCTAAACACCTTTTGAATTTGGAAAAACAAAGGATAACTGAAAAAAAAAAAACCATTTGTAAAACTGATTGATGACAATGGTACTGTGTTGCAAGAGCAAGAAGATATTTTGAAAGAAGTTGGATCATATTATGAACGTTTGTATAAATATCATGCAAATTGTTATTTTCTCTCGTATAAGGGAAGATCATTTCCAAAGTCTCACAGAACAAGAGTGTGTTTCTTTAGAAGGAGAAATATCTTACAGGGAAATTGAATATGCAGTAAAGAACATGACAAATAATAAAGCCCCAGGACAAGATGGATTTACAGTGGAATTTTTCAAATATTTTCTTGAGGAGTTAGGTATATGATGCGTAGTATGAATTTTGCTTACACTTCTGGAAAATTATCTTTCTCACAAAAACTTGGTTTGATAACACTACTTCCTAAAGGTGACAAAGTGAGACATTTTATTAAAAACTGGAGACCAATTTCTTTGTTGAACGTTGTTTATAAAATATTATCGAGCTGTATTGCTAATAGTCTTTAAAAAGAATTACCTTGTATTATTCATGGTAATCAAACAGGATTTTTGTCTGAAGGATTTGTGGGTGAAAATATTAGAATTTTATATGACATAATTGCTTATACTGAAAAGGAAAAGGCTCCTGTTATGATTTTGTTAATTGATTTCAAAACGGCTTTTGATAGTCTTTCTCATCACTTTTTGTATAAAACCCTCTCCTTTTTTAAATTTGGAAGCTCTTTCATAAAGTGGATAAATTTACTGCTAGGTGATGCGTACTCTAGTGTTATGGTTAATGGGCAAATAACATCCAGATTTCGCGTAGAAAGGGGCTCTAGGCAAGGTAATGCGCGGAAATTCTTGGGGGTTAATTCGAAATTCACAATTGGTAAAAGGAATTTCTGTCAGGTCAAAAGAATTCAAGATCCTTCAGTATGCCGATGATACAGTATTGTTTTTAGATGGCACAGCTGCCAGTTTCCGCAATGTCATATTTTGGAGTCATTTGGAAATTGTAGTGGGCCTAAGATTAATAAGGAGAAAACAAATGCAATTTGGATTGGTGCCTTAAAAGGTAGTGAAGATATAAGATTGGAAGGAAGACAAGTGAATTTTGTGCATAATGATTATTTTCGTTACCTTGGTACTGACTTTCATGTTGATATTGATAAAATACCTGATTATAATTATGACGGAATTTTTGACAAGGTAAAGCGTCAAATGATTTCTTGGATCAAACGGAACATTACAGTTCTTGGAAGAGTTACAGTTGCTAAAGCACTACTGTTACCACAGTTTAATCATTTGTGCCAATCCCAGCTCCTTCAGCTAAGTTAATGAAAGCAATAAAAGTAAAGTTCTTTAATTTCATATAGAAGAATAGCCTTATAAAAATTAGTAGGAAACAGGTTGTGGGCACTTATGAAGAAGGGGGTCTTAAGATGCCAGATGTCGAGTTTTTTATTATGTCATTAAAGCTCACGTGGATTCGAAGATTGGTCTTAGGTACATGTAATGACGTTAATCATTTAATGCAGTCGTTTTTAACAAAACCATTTGTAGTAGGGTTTGGTGATGAATATTTTTCAACATTATCACATGAAGATGCCAATCCATTTTGGAAAGATGTATTTTATGAGTTGTATTTGCTTTGTCAAGCAGAAGGAGATGGGTGGTTAACTTATCCATTGTGGAGGAATTGTTCTATCCAAATTGGGCAAAAATCTGTATTTTTTAGATCTTGGTATGAAAAAGGCATCAGTTGTATCAATGACTTAATTGATAGTAAGGGGAATTTGTTAAATCGCGAAGAATGTGAACAAAAATTTTGCTTGAAACTGAATTATTTGTCTTACTATTCTATCAGTCAAGCTATAAAGTGTCAGTATAGAATTTATATTGAAAAATGTGACAAAAAATGTAGAAGGTCCATTGATGCCGTCACATATCAAAATACTTGTATATGACCTACAAGGATGTCGATACATCTACAAATCTCTTATTGGAAAAACAAAATGTATACACTGAGTATGTTTAAAATGGGAACGACATTTAGATTACAGCCCTGATATTTCATTTATGCAGAAATGTCATATTATGATATTTCGATTTACTCCGGATATTGCTTTAAGATATTTTCAGTATAAGATAAACAGGATTTTGTTCTTGAATAAGCAACTGTATAAGATGAAAATAGTCAGTAATGAAACCTGTTCGTTTTGTAAAAAAAGAGGTGGAAGACATTTCTTTTACGACTGTGAAATCAGTAAATCAATTTGGAAGGAAACAGCAAAATGGATAAATGAAGGTTCTTTAGTACAGGTAAAGTTTAATTTACGAAATATAATTTTTGGCTTTGAAGAAAAGAGAAATGATGCCTTAAATTGCATAGTAATTTTGATCAAACAACAAATGTTCGTACAAAACCTTAATAATAAAATTCCTATTTTTAGTATCATAAAGAAAAAGGTTATTCAATATCATGAAGATGAGAGATATATTAATCTTATTTCAGGTACACATAAAAAATTGTTGCTAAATGGCAGTCACTTAAATCTTTGTTTAAAACTGAAAGAGAGAAATGTAAAGTATTGTATTTCGTATGAGTGTAAAATACATTTTTCTACGTTGTGAAATGTTTATTTAACTCAATAAAATAGCCTATTGAGGGCTAAAAAAATTGTATTCTATGCCCATTTCTTAAAATACAGTCATTTTCAATTTTTTGATGAGAGTAGCTTTGTGTCGGGATGGCCTTTCATAATACGATCTTTGAGGGAAGCCCATTGATGCATGTCAGCAACAAAACGTGCCATACACATGCCATATGAAAGGCCATTCCCAACACAATTCTGCTCTCCACTGTCGCCAAAAGCATGCGACATTCGAAACTTACTGTATTTTTAAAGAAACGGGCATAGAATCAGAATGACTTCACTAAATTTAATGATATTAGTATCATTCTCTTTGGCAGAAGATGCTTTACCTACTAAAGTAAAAAGAATATCTACTTTCTGAAGGTAAAGTACTGAAAATCCACCGTTCAGCTTTTTCTTAGACACCCGGTATACTCAGTTCGTCAATTTAGGAGTTCACACTTATTGCTAACTATAGTCTTATTTCATGTATTTGTTCTATCATTTTTTTTAAAGACTATACATGTATGTACATTCCATTGTTTTTAAGGGGACAATAGATTAGCAGATCCATCATATCGCATTTTTCTGTTACGTCCCAATAGCGCAGATCAGTTGTTAGGTATATAAATCTTAGTAGAAAAAAATGAGAATATTTACTTTCATCATTTTTTTGTTGTTGTTATGTTTTACAGCCAACTGGAAAGGCCTGCGAGTTTGAACAACAGCCTGGAAATGGGAAGAAGCTTTCAAAAGAAGCTGTTTGTGACAACAGAATTCGTGATCAGAAACCGTAAGTTCAGTTTTGCTTTGTTTTTTTGTTTTTTAGCATCATTTTATATCACGCTGTCTTTAACCAGAGATATATTTATCACCATGAATTGTACTTGGGTTTTTTCCACCAATGTGGCACATATTGCTCACGTGTAAATTGGAAATTGGGGCTAATAGGTTAGTACAGTTGTTATCTGCGACATGGAAGAATTCATCTTCTTCCTTCATTATAAAAACGTGAAGAATACTTTTCGAAATGAGAACGATTAAGAAGGGGAGAAGAATTCCCGGCAGGAGAGAAGGGGAAAGAAATGATAGTAATATGGAGAGAGAGAGAGAGAGGAGGGAGAAAGGGATGGATAGGGTAGGGGAGACAAATGTGATATGGGTTGCAATAAAGGTACATTTAGTGATCAGAAAATAAAACCAAATAGTTTGATCATGTTTATGGATAATGTAATTCTGCACCGACATTTCATTGATTTCTACGCATACCTTTTCTCTTCAACCATAGTTAATTATTCAATCCACCTAAATGACTGCATCTTAATTTCATAGCAATTTTGTTATTCCGTTTTGACGACTTGAATCATCTCTCATGTATTTTATGTTTTCAATTTCTTTCCTCTTAACAATGCTTAATGTTTTACATCGGTAGAGCAACAGTATACGTACCTACCTCGTTCTGCGTAATGACCTCTACCAAATCAATTTCTTTTAATTGTCTTCTCTCCTCTTTGATGAAGCTCGGGTAAATCATTACATATACTTTTCTGCCATCTCCTCTCATTGTTACATTTTTTGCATCTTAAGGATTAAATTTTTGGCACGACCAATTACTGCAATTAGATTTGCTTCCATATCGATTTTGTGCCCCGTTCCAAGTACCTACAGCTACCAGCATCCTGTTTGCCTTTATCATAACACAAAATTTTGTTTATCAATGTTCCTTAACGATACATAATTCTCCCATATCTACGCATATTGACAATAAAGAAATCCCATTATGCTCCCCACTTAACTACATTGTAGGAAAACTATGACCAAATTAGCAAGACAAATCACTAATCATGAAGAATCAACACTCAGGGAGGGGGCTTTAATAACTCACAAGGTTTCCCCCGACCCCGCCTCACCCTCCTCTATTGTATCCTGTCTATGAAAAGATGAAGTCATAAAATTTTACTGTTTAGTGTTCTCATTTACTATGATCGATTAAATTTACTTATATATTTGTATTAATATTTATCAGGAGAAGTATTCAGATTTCACATTGATCATTTAGTAAGGTCTTGTTTGAGCTGGAATTTAGCCAAATAGTATCCAATGACACAATAGTGCTCATAGCTGTTTCCTTCATCAGCTTGAGCGAAAGACGCTGTACCGTTTTCCCTCTTAAGCGTCTTCGAGGAGGCGAAACCACAGTTACTCCTCTCAACACTGTTCATTATTAATTTATTGAATAATATCTTGATTACAACGATAGAAACGTGACTTTTGTTACAGAGCCGACATCCTTGATATGCCACAACATCCTACATCAAATACTCTAAACACTGATCATAAGGAAGCAGAGGAACAGCATGGAAATGCAGAGTATGGAGATAGTGCACTCTCAGCCATATCGCAAAGACCTTATTCGGATACGATGGACGACACATCCGAGCCTATGCATGGCGCTCTGGTGGCACCATTTGATGCTGCTGTTCTATATGGCAATCTAGAAGCCGTCAAATGTCTCATTGCTAAAGGAGCTAAGCAGAACAGATATGGCGGAATGACCCCACTCTATGCCGCTTCAAAATTTGGTCACCTACATCTTGTCAAATTCTTCATTTCTGAAGGAGCTGATGTTAATGAAGAGAATGACGACGGGATGATTCCTCTTCATG
>JAPZVO010002280.1:0-10000 GCA_029962745.1 Echinometra lucunter | reverse complement strand
TCCCATCAGTATTAAGATTGACAACATAACTGTCGACCAAATGAAGAGTTCAAAGTTCCTAGGTGTCATTATTGATGAGAATCTAACTTGGAATGATCACATCAATCATGTTATACTATGCTTTTTTATTCGACACTTCTATTCTTATAGTATAAACCATCCCGGTTTTTTTTGCGAGCAAGCGAAGCGAGTGAGCCAAAATCCAAAGTTCTAACAATTAAAAAAAAATGTTATTTTGTCTTAAAAATGCATTCTAGGCCAATATTCTATATTTGGCAAGATCGCTGCCAACTATGACTGTTTCAGCACCTCGCTGGTCAAACTTTTTGCTGTCTAAACAACTATCATATTTCTGTATATCATGAGCGAGCGAGGAAAAACACATTCTTTTGAGGAAAAATTATTTTTGTCGTCAAAATACACTATAGGCCTTTAAGATATTTGACTGGTATATTTGGTCACCTCGTATCAGTCGTTCTTTCTAATAAAGTGGAAACTAAGGTTACACAGGATTCAGTAAAATTAGTTTCCTTTTCCCCCATTTCTGTTTCATAAATCTTTTTCAGTTGTTATATGTTCCATTCCTGACATCTTCCCGTCACATCTAAGTCCACTGAACAACGAGTGTGCATCGGGATCTACCATAGATTACAACACCACGTGTTCTTTCGTCTGTGATATTGGATACAATACAACAGATCCTATGTCGTTATCGTGTACGGAAAGCGGGGCTTTGTCCGCCAGTTTACCAACCTGCAAAGGTACATACTTTAGCAGCCCTCATAACCAAATACTCGAAGACAAAAATGATACTAATTCTTGCTCCGAAACTACATTGATAAAATCTGGAGAAAAAAAATGAGTGTTAAGAAACAGTTCTTTTAAAGGGCCGAATGGATGAAGAATTGAAACTTATCTTCACCTGTTTACAATGCGTCTTTCAACCATGTCAGTTTGGTGTTGCTAGGTGTGTGAACGGTAACATTCCTGGAAAGGAAAGACAGAAAAGGGTCACATTCCCTCTGACCATTTCCATCCTGTCATTTGTTTCTGTTAAAGTAAAGTTAGTATTACGCAGAATTAAGTATGCTTAATGATTACTTCTTTCCCCCTTATTTGTTTCATAAATTATGCTCAGTTGTTACATGTTCCATTCCTAACAACTTCCCGCCACATCTAAGTCCACTGAACAACGAGTGTGCATCGGGATCTACCATAGATTACAACACCACGTGTTCTTTTGTCTGTGATACTGGATACAATACAACAGATCCTACGTCGTTATCTTGTACAGAAAGCGGGGCTTTGTCCGCCAGTTTACCACCCTGTACAGGTAATCTTACACATGTTTAAGCAGCCCTGAGAATCCAATTCAACAAGCAAAAATGTTGCCATGTCATATCTGAAAGACGATAAATACTCATCCAATTAAACTGTATCATAAAAAACTATAGTATAACAATCTCGAAAAACAATGGACTGTTGACACCTGGTTAAGTGTTTTTCATGTTCATTAGGGTGGAATGGACGATATTTTTGGAGGTTTATCTTTACTGATAAATGTTTGATAGGGTGTTTGCAACTTTTGCAAATGATACCTATCAATTCACGGTTGAATGAACACATAATAAAAACAAAATATCACAATGTTGAAATTATCCAGTAATTATGGCCTTATTTTTGTGCACTAAAAATCTTATTTATAACATTTTAAGCATGTTTATATGACCGGTGTACATGTATCAATGATCTCATGGCATTTAATTGAAAGTTCACGCTTCAATGAGCACGTGGGACTGGAAAAGCTCTTCTTTCACCTATCGACCAAAATTCAATTGCTTAATGTGGTTAATCATCATAAGTCTTCTTGGGGAGTTCCTTTGATCTGATTTTCATCGAAATCCCGACCTCTTACGCTTCAGTGAGCAAAAGAGACAAGAAAAATTATGCAAATGAGGTGAAATTTTAGGGCGTTGTCCCTGCTCTGTGCCGCATTGGATACTCAATTTGGTGCAAGATCCTGTTAGTTAATGACCTCCTGAAGATATGTGCTAATTTTCAAGAAATAACTCCCAGTATAATGAACAATAATCATCGATGAAAATAGGCCAGATTTCGTAACTTCGGAACCCATGCCCTGACGTCGCGACTTTGGTCTTAAAAGATGGGCGAGACTTAAAAGAAAAAAAATCATGAAGTGGCGCATCGACTGCTTTGCATATTAGGGACATATCACGCGAAACATCTCGCACCCCCCCCCCTCCCTGCTTAAGGTTAAGGATAATTACAGATGATTATCAAAAAAACTTATCCACATTCCACTATCTCCATATAGCCACCTGGCACCACATGCCCTTGCCTCAGTTCTTTCAGTTAACTCTGATCCATGAATTTGACACGAGTCCAATTAATAGCACCTACATGCTACCTGTGACACTTGGAAATCCGCAATACTCATAGAATCACTGATGGGTAGATTCGACCTCTTCTTTCGTACTTGGAAACTGCATGAATTCTCTCTTCCTTCTTGCGATAGCTTTGGAAACCTCTCTGATGTCTCTGCAAACAGATGATTGTGATATTGATGCCTCATCAGTCATCACCATGCATCCTATGGAATGATCCTGTAATTACATATCAACAGATACCAGGTTGAAAATATTTTCTCAGAAATATTGACCTTTAAATTAAAAAAATATATTAAAAAAAACCAAATGAACAACAGAACTATGCATCATTAATTTGACATTTAAGAAGATAAAAAAAAAATGAAAAAAAGTAATCAAATTGTGATTTAATATTAGTATAACAAAATTACACAAATTATGCCTTTTTTTCATAACACACTTGCTACTGCTGCATGAACAATTTTACAAGTAGAGCAAGTCATTTTCAGATGGTGGGAATTGAATGGTGCTCAATTCTTCACTCCTTATAGTAAAAAATATGGAAAAATGAAATTTGGAATCACATGTATTGTGATGTTCTCTCTCAAAATGACATTTTTAAATGATTAAGATATCAAGATGACTTATGAGCATATCAGAAATGTTAAAGACCAAGATTTGCTTCCGCAAAAGGATTACAATGTTAAAATAAGTTTAGTGCCTTGCTCAAAAAATTCCATGTAATTAACAATGACATACATTACAGGACCTGCACATTTAAATTGATTTTCAAATCTCAAAGCACTGACTTCTCCTCATATGCCCCTCTCCCCTTCAATATTATTTGAGGATAAAAAAGAATTAACTTCTCTTAAATACAAAGCAAAAGCAAGTCCAGCTTATAATTTAAAGATTCCACCCCCAAAGAGAGAGAGAGAGAGAGAGAGAGAGAGAGAGAGAAATGATAAACAATAAAGACACAAATTCAGGGGGAAAACAACTAACTAATATTAAAAAAAAAATAGAGCAGTCAATACTTGCAAGATCACAGGTAGCTATAGTGGATCATTTCGTTCAGTGTTCAGATTTCCTTCAAGCATGCTGATGAGGTAGAGTACGTGCATTCAAATGGATTCCTCCGGTCTACAAGACCTTGCTGTTTTCTGTCAGCTCTCTGTATGTAAAATAACGGAATTAGAGGCAAAATTAAATATTGAAGGCAAGAATTATTGGAAATAATAATCCTCCACAATTGTTATCATTAACCCAGGCCTACATGTACATGAATTATTGATGTACACATTCCCTCAATATGTTCGGAAAAAAATAGTAGGGCCCATGTCTGGGTAACATCAATACAAAGTTTCTGATTGATTCTAACATACATGTAATACAAGATGAAATGCACAAAAGATTCCTGGCCTCATTTCCAATGATTTGAAAAATACTTGTCTAAAATTCTTATCAAGTGCCTTTATACATTTTCAAGGTGCTTTACTAAAATGATAAAAAAAGAATAAACAGAAAAATTAATTTTGCTCCGCAACTGCATACATGAGCTGTGCAAGTTGCCACTGTCAAAAATAAGAAGTGAGAGTACATACAATACATACATGTACTGTACATCAACAATTTTCAGGGTCGTCCTCAATCTGCTGTATGCTTCTTATTAATGTGATTGAGAATACGAGATTCAGTCTCAAGTCAAGGCGTTAATCCATTTTCGTATCCATGCACATATTTCCAATTGTAATGAACAAGTCTGCATTCAAAAAATTTCACATAATGACCAGCAACATGTATTCAATCTTTCATCTGCATTGGAATAAAATTGGACCAAGGAAACCTCAATTTACACAGCTTCGGCCTCCGATTTTGTTGCTCAGTACGGTCCTCCGATGGTTCGCTTCACTTCATGTGCGCATTTTTGCCATCCTTAAGCCAATAATCTAAATTTTTGCAAACTTTCCTGTGCTTTCCCACATTATAGATGGGTCTACATGTAAAGTTAGCAAAAACTTAGATTGCTACATCACAGATTACTAGACCCCTATTACTACATATTTTGGTGTTTTTAGTATGTACAGCAAGGGAAGTGTCAAATTCCATGAAAAGCGGAAGTCTATACCACTCATCCTGTGAACATGGTCAATGAATTGACCTCGTCCCACAAAAGTGACAATTCTGTACCGAAACTGCATAGCATGCTTTTCTATTGGTTACTCGACGGAATGGTCGAACTACGAGTCTGATAAGCGTCAGTTTTCTTCTTAAAATTCACCATTTTCAGTTCATTCATCAGATATGAAGCAGAAAGGGGAAAATTAAGGGCCTCAGGAACATTGCTGGTAAGTAAAATCAAAACTTTTCTTCTCTATTATAGATCTAAGTCAATATATTTCGCGTTTGCGTTGGCAATTAGTTTCGCTATTCAAAACGCCGTTTTGACCTACGGGTGGTCTATACCATGTATAGACTACCGCCTAGATCGGTAGAGTTAGCAAGTATGACATGATTCATGATGTACATGTAGATTCTAGCTTCAGTTTACGAACAGAAAGCAGAATCTACATGCACTGATGCAGAGAGCGAAACACGTAGCACACAGCGCGCAGCAGGGCCTGGCAAGGGGGGGGGGGGAATACTGAGCAACGACATCAAAGATCAAACTTTCAAGCCATAAATGGAGGTTCCCTAGGAAAGACTTTATTCAAATTCAGGTTAAAAATTGAACAGATCTACATTTTAGACTCGAATCTACATAACAGTTTATCACAGTACACATGACACTGACATGTTGCTGACCATCCATGCTCTGTGAAATTCGAAGCAGATTCATTCATTTCATTTTCAATTTAACTGAAAATAGACCTAGGGCCAGGCCTAAATTTAGATCTACGTGTGTCGCGTGTGGATATGAAAGTGAATTAGAATCTATAGCACCCAAGTAAAATGTGCAATAATTGTTCATTATCATATAATGAAATTTGGATGAACATCCATTCATTAATGCAGGCTGGATATTATTAGCCGAGACCCGAGTTCAAGTCTTACTCCAGCCTTACTCGATCTCGATCCAGTCTTCAACTCGTTGTGATGAAGGGACACAAAAATAAACACCTGGGACTGAAAAATTAACCTGCTTGCGATTATGCTCCACTGAGCTCCACACTGGCGCTCTGCTCCAAACAGCATGCTTTTATATCATCATTTTTACTTTTCTGTACAACAAAATACGTACAAATATGAAGAAAAGAGAATTTCTAATTAGAAATCTCTAGGAATTGGTAAATTACTCACGATTTCATTCTAGCTAGGGCTCGGGAAAAAAGGCTTCGCTCCTCAAGTCTTGCTGCCAAAAAAATTCTCTCCGCTACGCTGACCGCCGGTGGCTGTCTGCTGCACAAAATGCTGCACTCTGATTGGTTAAAACCAGGTCAAAACCATGGTTTCATCTGAAACCACAGTTTCAGACCACCCCAAACAGTTGACTCAAAATTATGACGTAAAAGCAGGGGAAGAAACATGGTTTCACTTGAAACCACCTTTGTGAATCGCAATTTTGAAACTGTGGTCTGAACCGTGGTTTAAAACCATGGTTTAGGCCACGGTTTTGACTGAAACCACCTTTGTTAATTCGGGCCAAACTGTTTAGAATACAGAATATCACTATTGCACGAAAATGGCATAAGCCGGTTATAAACTAACCGTTCAAATATCTTCGAGAATGTCGATAAAATTGATACTGGTCTATAGTGACTGTTTGCTACCTTTCTTGTAAATGGGAATGATTTTTGCTATTTTAAGACCAATAGGAAAAATGCCAGTTCTCAATGAAAGGTTGAACATAAAACACAATCATGACAATGGTTTAACCACAAAACATATACGTATTTTCAGAACCGTTGTACTTAAGTTATCATATACAACACTTTTGTTTGCACTGAATTTAAATACAATATAAAAAATTTCATATATTTTCACAGGTTTTAAAAACAACTAACTTGGATAATTTCCTGGTAAAAAATCACCGTAATGAGTAGTTGTGTCAGGTAAATCATTAGTAATATCAGAACCTACCGAAGAAAAGAAGTTATTGAAAAAATCGACAATATTCTGTTTATCGGAAATCACTAGACCATTGATTTTAATAAGCTCACATTGCACTTTACCCCGAATTCTATTAAACAATACATTAATAACATTCCATGTAGATTTAATATCTCTTTTCACATCATTAAATTTCGTTAAATAATGGTCACATGAACAGAGATGAATGCTACAAGTACCTGTTACAGGGGAAGCTCACTTGGAGTTTGTGAAGGGAGCAACAAAAGGACGTATAGATGGGACTAGAGTAAGCTACCTGACACCAATCTCCACTGCCTCAGTTTCGGTATCCAAAATCTCCAAATAACAAGTGACTAAATTTCTTAGATATCCTCCACCATGCTATGTTCCTGATATTCCAGATTCCAGGTAGTTAAAAAGTCAACAGCAAGCGAAAAATAGGAAAAAGTAGGAAAAAAGACCAATTTGACCGGAGCCTTCCAATTGCACCTTTAATGAGGCTACCTGAACACTTTAAAATTCCAGATGAAATCAGTTTCATTCAGTATTAAATATAGCGGGCAGTCAGAAAAACACTTTGGACTGTAGTACTCAATGAATCTTTGTTTGGCGGCTCTTAAGTTGTTCGTTTCTGTTTTTTTTTTTAATCCGTCAACCTTTGATTTTTTTTTTTTGCTAAGCAAGAAGAAACAATGAGAAAAAAATCCTAAATGCAACTCTCAGTCATTAGCCTCAGGTTTGATCATACTGATATTAATCCAAGATATGACATTCTATATCTTTATTTAATTCTTTATCAAAAACACCTTCAGTTGTTACATGTTCCCTTTCTGATGACTTTCCATCACAACTCAGTCCAATGGAAAATACGTGTACAGTTGGATCAACCATTGAGTACAACGCTGTGTGTACCTTTTCCTGTAATAATGGCTACAACCTAAATGGGACTTCGTCGTTATCTTGTACAGAAAGCGGAGATTTGTCCGATGCCCTACCGACATGTGATGGTAAGTAAATTATTACTTTTAACTGAGAAGAATAGGGAAAGCAACCTAAATGAAATATCAAAATCATATATCAACAAAAAGCAAATTTACCCCCCAAACTTAACAAAGTCGAAACCGAATTTCGCGACCACTTGGCTTGGACTTTGCCGCAAAGTTGACGACGTTTGTCGCGAACTTTGCGAATTGTGGTCGTGCATTTGATGATTTTGGTCGCGAACTAGCGTCACTGTTTAACTGTTTTTGTGGGCATAGTTAAAACATGATTTCAATTTCAACTTTCACTTTCAACACTTTCAACAGATGGCAGGATTATGAAAGATTCTTAAAGTATTACAGAATATATTTGCTTTATAAGATTTATGTTGCAGCTGCAAAACTGTCAGAACACAGACACAGCATAACCACGATTCTCAAAACTTAGCCATTTTTAATGTTAATGTATGAATCAGGAACCTTTGTGACTAAAATGAATCAGTTCTGTCGTATCGCATTATTGTGCAATTTCGAAATTAGAAAAAGGACTTTACAAATGGCAAAATACAAATGGCGAATACAATTTTAAATCTCACATTATAAAGCAAGTTTTTTTTTATTTTTTAATGTATTAGATTCCTGCGGAGGCATGTGTTCTCTTACTGAAGTATGTAGCACTGACACCCAGAGCGGAACATCCACCTGTACCTGTGCCCCAGGGAAGGCAAGAGATACCGAAACCAACCAGTGCCTTGGCAAGTATACTGAATAATCAACCTGGTCTCCTTCTTAAATTAGGTAATATACCTAATGTACAAACGGTCTTATATTAGATATATGGCCTAAAATAGCAGGTTGAATAAAATGTCGCCATCTGGCGGCCGCGTTGTGTAAAAATTCTGTACGTAAAAGGTGGCTAACTTCAGGCTTTAGTGGTGCGATTGTAATTCATCTCACCCCCCCCCCCCCATTCGAATAGACTCCCACCGAGTTGTATGGCATAAAGTATGCAAACAATCATGCATGCACCTGCTAGATGCATTTATTGTGATTTTGCATAAAATTTGCATGAATTAGCGTAAATAATATTTGAGTCAATATTACAACATTTTGTGTGTAAAAATTCTGTGTACTTCGTGTAGCTCCACCAGATTTAAAAAAAAACAACAAAAAACAATTGGACAAATGAAGGAGAAGAAGGATTAAAAATATTTTTGAATAGAAATAGCATAGATTAGCATAAATGATTATTTATTGAACTTCAGTGTAGAAACTGCATTCCAGTGCTCTACGCAATAAGTGAAAAATGTAAAAGTTTGATTTTTTTTTTCGTCCATCTCGCTACCTCTTTGCATTCCTCAGCGTACAGTTATGTAGGCCATCGTAGGGGCACATAAGCACAGTGTATTCCATACGCAACACTACGCATCTCTGTGCAAGGCCCTTTGTGGAATCCCCTTGTAATTCCTTTCCCTTTAAAAAAAAAAAAAAATTACATATTCTCCTCCACTTCAGTACATGTTGAAAGACTTGTTCATTCATGGATCAGCAAAAAAAAAAAAAAAAAAAAAAAAAAAAAAAAAAAAGATCTAAACCATGAAAACTTTGGTTGCTGTCACACTTTCAGGGTAGATAATTGAATACAATACAATAACTATAAAAAGAAATAATAACTCGATCAACACGAACAACACGTGAAAGCTACATTGTCATTGGGTCCACTCTGAAGTCATGCATTCAGAGTTTTCACTCACTCATTCAGTCACGTCACTCTCTCACTACGCGAAAAAGAGCATGTGGGACCGATCTAGAGTATTCCTTCCGATTTACTCTGACTGCCTGCTGTCAATACTGAATAACACACGTCTACCGTGAAATAACTGGTTATCTTCACGTATATTTAGAGTTAAATCCTTATTTTATACACTCTGAGCTGTTTTCTGTTAACGCGAATTGCATGCATTCCGTCTGCTACTCGCTCGCATCACACTCGGGCCCGGCACTCGCAGACTCAACAACATGTTTGCGCCCACTGCCTGGTTTGTGTCCGGTGTCCCTCTTTGTTTTTCATGGAAAAAACTGTTTTTTCAACTATTTCATACAACACAAACGTACAAGTACATGTAAGACTTATATATTTCAAATTTGGTAGAAAATGGCAAAGATAATGCTCTAAAATTATGCGGGGAGTTACTTTAGTCCAGGCAGTTTCACGGGCTTTCCAATAGGAAGTTGTAGTGAACTGCAGCTGAATGTCTGCTTGTGACGTCAATGGTACATTTGCATAATAATCGCGATTCTGGACCTGAAAAGGGGCAAGGCTTAGTATACGACTCAGGGGCAAAATCAAGTTGCAAAAAAATTATTAAAAAATATATCGTTGCACAAACTCTTGAAATGAGTATTATTTTGAACGTAGAACACCTTTATCTTCCAAATAAAGAATTATTTGAAATTATTTAAAAATGTATCGTTGCACAAACTCTTGAAATGAGTGTTATTTTGAACGTAGAACACCTTTATTTTCCAAATAAAGAAATAAAGGTTATATTCAATTCCATA
>JAPZVO010000228.1:0-58000 GCA_029962745.1 Echinometra lucunter | reverse complement strand
AGACCATGTGAATCACCAAAGACGAGTCAGAGATGGAAGCCAGTCCACTACCTATTCAAGATCAAATAGCATGTGAATCAGCAAAGAGTAACAATTCAAAGATGACAGCCAGTCCACTATCTATTCAAGATGAAACACCGTGTGAATCAGCAAAGGAAGCAAAAGCAGAGATGGCAGCCAGTCCAGCATCTGCTCATGATCAAACAACATGTGAATCATTTGAGAAAGAAAATTCAAATATGGCAGCCAGTCCACCATCTACTCCAGATCAAGCACCATGTGAGTTAAGTTAATTTAAATCCAATGAATTCTAGATACCTAGGTGCGCTCGTATGCATACGTCTGCGCGTCGGTGCACGCGCAAAATTTAAAATTGCTCAGAATCGCTTCAAATTCATTTTGCACACGTTTCAGGCCATTTTAAGCATTTCAAAATTTGGCACGCGTCAGCGTCCGCGCGCGCCATATTTGCGCGTGCAGCCTATAGCAGAAAATGCTGTTCTTTCCCATGATTTGCACTCCTAATAGGTTTCCTAACACTTTCCGAAAATTTGGAATGAATTTCAACTTTTCCTAAGGTCGCGCGCGCACGGCAAACTTCAAAATGCACGCGTGCATCTCTGGGGCAGATAATGTCAAAATGCACAAAGGCAAGCCCTTTTGTATTCCCTCACAGCTCCTTAGAAAGGCTGGAGACACCCCAATTTTTGGACATTTTCTGAAAGCTTATGACTTCCAGATTTCAATCCATGGAGAAAAAGCAGCGGTTTCACCGTCAAAAGTCCTTATATTTCTCATCTCAAGTCAACAATTCGATTTGAAATCTATTACGTTATGTCAATGTAGCTATCTCGCTTGTGGTTGGTCAATTTTCGCCAGGATTTTTATTATGTTCTAGCCAAGACATCACATGCTGCACAGGCAAGGCATGGCAAGCAAGAGCAGATCCCAGGTTTTATTCCATTTTTTTTTTTTTTTTAAAGTCCAGAGCTCCGGTCCATACCTAAATTTCATGCAATCTCTAGTTTGAAAGGGGCTACTGAGCTGAAAATGGCCTCACCTGATAGAGCAAAGAATTCTGCACAAAAAGTTACACAGGCGCAAGTGCGTCAAATGACGTCTTCGGGTCGATAATAGCTTTAGAAAAAATCTTAACAGGTTTTACAGGGCAGTCCCACCTTCTATAATTGGTGCAGTTTTTTTGTTTTTTTTAAATGTGTCCGTGTCCTCCGAAAAGAAATTCTCTTACTAGAACATATTGACAGACCACCTAATTCATCTCCAGTGACGAATTCAAATATCTCGTTTTTCTTTTTATTTCCCCCCCCCCCCACTTTTTTGTGCATTCAAAATCTCAGAACTGTCTGAGTCAAACTTCGTCAAATTTTCATCAAACCTCCATCTTAATATGATCTGGGTTTTCCAACCATTTTCAAGTTCATCAGGTCATTGTGACGTTATCCAGCCGCCATTTTGTAAATATTATGTTATGATCATATCTTCATAACGGAAAGTCATTTTTGATTCATATTTGGCATGATGAATGTTCATATCAGTGCAAACATTTTCATCTATTGAGACGCGCGCGTACGCGTACGTCCGTTGTGTCAGCACGCGCGCAAAAATTAAGAATGCTCAGAATCGACTCATATTCATTTTGCACACGTTTCAGGCCATTTTAAGCATTTCAAAAATGTAAAAAAAATGGGGGTTCTCCATGCTTTTTAACAAGCTATGGCGTCATCGAAGATGGCGCTCTACTAAATCAAACCGCATTTTCTCACATCATGGAAAAGTTTCTGAAATTCATTAAAAAATGAGTGCGAAGAAAAGACAGATGGACAAAACAAATGTTTCACCGAGGATTTCCCAATACTTTACCTCCTCCGGATCAGATTCAGGCAGAATGGAGATGGATCGACATTGTTGAAAACTCGGATAGTCAACTTGAAAATCCCACGCAGCAGTCAGCCATAGCTGAGGTCAGCGAAGCGCACCAGGACTCGCACCCCCAAGCTACCGGGGGAAAGGAGAGGGAGACAGACGTACCGCGCGCAGAGAAGAAGCGAAAGATCAATGGAGACCAGAAAGTACAGGCAAATACTACTGAGGATTTACTGGCAAAGCTTCTTGACAGATTCGATCAAATGAACTCTAAGTTCAATGATATAGTGGCCAGATTGGACTTGTCCCTAACCCAGATCGATAGCAATAAGAGAGAGATAAATGATGTGAAGGAGAAGCAAGAGGAGATACAGTTTGATATTGGCTCAATGAAAGAGCGATTGCACGCTCAAGAAAAGGAGAATGAGAAACTGCGTGAATGTCTGACTGACCTAGCAGCCAGGGGAATGAGAAACACGCTTGTGTTCCAAGGATTTCTGGAGGGTGTCGAGAACAAGAATTGCAAAAACTTAATCAAGTCATTTGCCAAGACGCATCTGCAGATTAGAGAAGAAGTAATCATAGAAAGGGCTCATCGCAGTGGAAACACCTTGTCACCTCGACCAAGGCCAATTATTGTAGCCATTAATCGGCACTCGACCAAAACGACGATCCTGGCCAACGCCCGTCGCTTCTTGAAGGGGAATCCGTTTGAGCACAATGGAAAGCATCCCATCTACGTGGATTAATGCTGCCCAAAGAAATACGTGAGCAACGAAAGAAGCTGATCCACATCAAGAAAAAGCTGAAAGAGGAAAAGGCAAGCAGAGTGGTGTACTTTAAGTACCCTGCTCGCATCTTCTTTAAAGAAGGAAAAGATGGAAAGGAGACAGAATACAAGATGAAATGATCAGAGAATAAGAACTGTTAACATTTCATATAGAAAAGCAGAAACTCAGAAAGTATTGGAAAGAGGAAGGACAACTCAAACACTAGAAGGAAAATATATAGCATGAATATGGACACACACGAGTTGGACTTAGCTTGTACATGTATAGACAATTATGAGTGAAAAGGAATTACTCAGGTTATGAAGACTATTAAGATCTTGTCAATTTATGTATTAGTTTTGAGTGTGAACTTCAGTATGTGAATAGGTGAAAAAAGAAAGCATTCAAAGAAAGATAGGAAAGGCCACGATGTAGAGCGCCACCATGAATTTCCTAAGGCAAACAGAAGATCCAGCCTTTGTCATGTTTGTTATGAGTTTTGTTTTCTGTTGTATGTTTGTTGAACCTGAACATGTAATATTTGTTGAACCCGAACTTATAATGGTGGTACTTTCAAAAAACTCATATTCTGATTATGAAATTGAAGCTGATGACACATAATGTTAATGGAATTGGGGACTTTAAAGCAAGGAAACATTATTTTAACTATATGCTTAAACAAAACAAAGATATTGTACTTTTACAGGAAACACATTCTACTGAAAAAGAAGAATCACTGTGGAGAAATCAAGTGAGATCTGATATTATCTTCAGTCATGGTACTTCTAAGAGCAGAGGAGTATGTACCATACTAAGAAAGACCCCTGACATAAAATTGTTAGACTCAGTTAAAGATACATTGGGTCGTTTTTTATTGGTTAAAGTTGAAATTGAGAAGAAAGTATATGTGATATGCAACATATATGCACAAAATAATGAGAAGGATCAGATTGAGTTTTTCAAGAAGGTCGAATGATTGGTGGGGATTTTAACTTAATTCAAAATCTAGATTTGGATAGGGCAGGTGGCTCAATGAAAACTATATGGAATCATTCTGTGAATCTCATTGAAAATATGAAAATGTATTTTGGATTGACGGATATATGGAGGATCAGAAATCCTAGCAAGAAAAGATTCACATGGAGGAGATGTAACCCACTGGTGCAGTCTAGATTGGATTTTTGGTTAATACATGAATCCCTAGAAGATGTTATTAGCAAAAATGATATCATGCCTTGTGTTTTGTCTGACCATCACCATGTAAGTTTGCATATGAAGATTAAGAAGAAAAATTCTGGTCCATCCTACTGGAAATTTAACAATAGTCTGTTGAATGATGAGGAGTATGTTAATGCCATAACTGATAAACACACAAATTGGATCGATGAGTTTCCTAATATTAGCGATAAGGGAGTGCTCTGGGATTGGTTTAAGTTTAAATTTAGAGAATTTACTGTACCATTTTCTAAGAAGAAAAATTGTGAAATGGAAGAGAAAAGAAAGGTATTGGAAAAGGATTTTAAAGAAATAGATGATAAGTTGTCGGAAGATAAAGATGAAGAATTTATGAAAAAGAAAAGGGAAATAGAGCAGGAGTTGTTTAGAATATATGATTATTTTGCAGAAGGGGCAATTTTGAGGTCAAGGTGTTCATGGTACGAGAAAGGAGAAAAGAGTACTAAGTATTTTTTGTCATTAGAAAAAAGGACAAGCAGCAAATTCTAATATTGATGTTTTGATTTCAGAAGAGGGGCCTATTGATGAGCAGATGGAAATACAAAATTTTGTTAAGAATTCATATAAGACATTGTTTGAGAATAAGGATAATGTGGGAGATGAGGTTTGTAAAGAATACATAAGTCAGAGTAACATCAATCAACTCACAGATGAAGAAAGGGACTCTTGTGAAGGAGGTATCACCTGCTCTGAAGCTAGGGCAGAAATTTTTAAAATGGCTAGGAATAAAACACCTTGGAACGATGGTTTAATTGTGGAGTTTTATGAGAAATTTTGGCCTTTGATATCAAAACAAGTTGTTGATTCTTTTAATTTCGCATACGAAAATAATGTAATGTCTGTCTCACAAAGACAAGGTATAATTAAACTCATACCTAAACCTGACAGAGACAGACATGTACTAGGTAATTGGCATCCCATAACACTATTAAATGTGGATGTTAAAATACTCTCTAAATGCTTGGCCAAGAGAGTTGCTAAAGTCATAAGAAAGTTAGTTGATAGTCAACAAACTGCCTTTATTAAAGGCAGATATATCGGGGAAGGAATAAGATTAATATCAGACCTTTTACAATTTACAGAGGAGAAGAATTTGAGGGGAATTATGCTAGCCCTTGATTTAACTAAAGCATTTGATTCATTAAGTCACATGTTTATACTAAATTGTTTAGAAGCGTTCAATTTTGGGCCATCCTTCATACAGTGGGTTAGAACACTGCACCGCACTATAAGTAGCTGTGTGTTGGTGAATGGATTTACCACTGGATATTTCCCGGTGTCTAGAGGAGTTTGACAAGGTGATCCTCTTGCTCCTTTGTTGTTCATATTAGGCTTAGAAGTTTTTCTTACAAGGCTACATAATAATGAGAAAATCCAGGCTATTGAAATTAATGGAAAACAGATAAAGTATACAGCATACGCTGATGACATAACTTGTTTTTGTAGTAATTTATAATCGATGAGAATGGTATTCAGTGATTTTGAAGAATTCTCAAGGATATCAGATCTTTATTTGAATAAAACAAAAACAGAAGGTACGTGGATTGGAAAAGATAGGCACAAAGGGGAAAAAACAAATGACATACGCTGGGCAGACAAAGGCATAAGAGTTCTAGGCATTCATTTCTCGTATGATCAGGAAGTAGCTAGGAAACTGAACTTTGAAAAGAGAATGGATGAAATAAAATGTACCTTTTTAAGATGGAAGAATCGGGGGTTAACCTTACTTGGAAAAATTCAATTGGTAAAAACATTTGCTATGTCTAAAATTATGTATATAGTGTCCAATATTGAAATACCTGAAGATTTTATTCAGAAGGTTGAAAAGATGATGTTTGAGTTTATGTGGAAAGTCCAGATAAGATATCACGGGCAACAATGTATGCTGATTATACAGATTTCGGTCTTAAATTTCCTAAACTGAAATGCATGATAGAGACACAGCTGGTCAAGTGGATTCAAAGATATTATACGCTGTCAAATCACCATTGGAAGTTGCTTTTTGACCACTACTGTAAACAATTTGGTGGAGAATTGATATTTATGAGTAACTACTCTATGAGTCACTTGAAATCACTTGGAATTTTATCAAAACTTGTTGTTAGCATGGTCCAAGACAAAGGAGCATAGTCAAATTGTTGGAGACCTGGGATCTCAAGCATGTATACTCAGTCAAGTTGTTTGGAACAATCAATATATTCTTGTTGACAGTAAAATCAGTTTACTGTAAGGCCTTACATGAGGCAGGTCTGTGCTATGTACATCACATTTTTGATCTGCATGGAAACATTATGCAATTTGATTTTTGGAAAGAAAGAGGGGTTCCATGTAAATACTATATGATATATTTGGCAATTGTGTCAACAGTACAAAAGAAATGGGAAAGTATATTTAACAAAACATTATTACAAATGTTTTGGGAGAATTTAGATTATGAACAAAACCAGTCAGAGCTTTTGATAGTAGAAATACAAAAATTAAATACTAGAAATATTTATGTAGATCTGGTTAATGAATATACAGATAGACCTGTCTGCGAGCCTTTATTTTCCACTCAGTATGGGATAAAGGAGGAGGAGTGGCCACAAATGTATTTACTCCCATTTCAATGCACAATAGAAGTTAAACTGAGGGTTTTCCAGTTTAAAATTTTACATAATATTCTATACACCAATGAGAGACTATTTAAAATGAAACAAGTAGAGACACAAAGTTGCATGTTTTGTGAGACTGTGGTTGAAACTCCTGTACATCTTTTTTATGATTGTGAGGTTGCTGAAAACTTAAGACGAGCTTTTGTTGATAAAATTGGTCTAAAATTGTCTGTCTCGTATGACGATTTACCTAGAAAAAGAATGATGTTTGGTTTCACAAAAGATTGGAAAGGACCACATAAGATATTACTATTAAACCACTTAGTAATCTTATTCAAGAGATACATTTATATTCAGAGATGCAAAAATTCATTAGCTACTTTAACTGGTCTCGTAGCATTTATTTGCAAAATCAGACACACGGAATTGGTTATTGCTAAACAAAAGCATAAGGAAAACATCCATTATAGAAAATGGTCCCCTGTTGAGAATGTATTTTAATTGTTTATAACTCTAATATTGGATAATCCAAACCATCATAAGATTGTATTTAGCTTTTTGCATCAGGTTCGCTTGTCTGGTATTTTTTGTGATTGCCACATTGATTCATGTTTGATTATTGTTCCTTTAATATTACACAATTATTTGATTCTTGTATGATGTATCGTTCTTGTAATGTTACAACATATATGAAAATCAATAAAAAATTTGGAAAAAAAAAACGAACAAGCTATGGCGTATTTTAAAGGCGCATGTTTTGCATGTTTTTACTTTATTTTCCACATAGACGCGCACGGATTTTAAAATTTGACGCGTGCGTGCAGCGTTATGATCATTTGAAATCGATTCTAAATTGATGGAAATGGTCAAGAAATGTCTTAGAATTGGAAATCAAGTGAAAAAATGGCATTTTTACGTTATTTACGAGTTGCGCACGCGCGGAAATATTTGAAATGCTTAAAATGGCCTGAAATGGATTTTGCTTTGATTTTGAGCATTTTTTAATTTTGGCGCACGCAGACGCACGGAAATACGCGTAGGCGTGCGTTAAAAAATGGATTTGTTCAGATTGATTTGAATATTCATCGTGCCAAATATAAATGAAAAATGACATCCGTTATGAAGATATGATCATTGGATGATATTTATAAAATGGCGCCTGGATGACTTCACGATGACCCGATGAACTTGAAAATGTCTAAAAATCTGAGATCTCAACTGCACAAAAAAGTGGGTACTACCAAGAAAGAGAATAACGAGATTTAATTCGTCATTTGATCAGACGAATTATTGTGGTCTGTCATCTTTTTGATAAGGATATGATATCTATGATTATGAAAGGTACATCACAGTTGGCCTTTTATTCATCATTTTCATCATCACGGTTTGTATCATAGTCAATAACATTTAGTATCTCATTATCATGGTCATCAAGAGGATTATAGTCATTCCCAATTAAAGTCCCCATTGAGAGAAAATTTACAAAGAGGAAACAGCCCTGATAAAAATGTTTTATCAACGTTCTGAAAACATTTTGTGAACATTTATTAAAGACAAAGATGTAGCGGACCTAATAGATATGTTTTAAGAACGTTCTGAAAACGTTTTGTGTTGGGTAATCTATTTCCCGTCTAATCACTAGTTTATCTAATGTTCGATGACCTGATGAACTCGAAAAAATATTCAGGTCTGAGAAGGAGACTAGCATCACTGACCCAGGACGATTTGATTTGTAGTATTATGCAAAGTTAACCCAAAAACTTCAATACACGTTCATGAAACATATTTGCAATAGGGTTGAACATAAACTAATGTACACTTTATTGCAATAGACATAACACGCAAAATAACGCAGTTATACCATTGTTTGTAATTGTATGTGTAAAGGTAGTCGATGAAGATGTTAATATAAAAGGGTAAAAAATGTAAAAAAAAAAAAAAAAATGATACCGCCGTCACCGGGAGTCGAACCGGGGAGCATGAGGATGTGAGACCAGTAGTTTACCGATGGACCAGAATACAGTCCATAGAGATAACACGTAGATGGAAAATGGGATTCCTAAATCATATCTTCCAGTTCAAATTTCGAAATGTTCCTGACATCTGATTAAAAAAATACATGGCACACCTAAGATAAAGAATTTTCTCAGCTACAACACACTCGAAGCTGAGCGAAAATTGAGCAGAAATAACGAAGCTGTTGCTAAAAAAAGACGGGAATGTAGAATCAAGAATTGAGAAAAGGTCATGTCCCATAGACAATACACACAGAACGTGAAAAATTGACATTCCCCCGTTAATCGTAAAATTAGACAATGATGCCATTCTCAAAAAGAAGAATGAAGGCAATTATTATATAAAAGCATCACCTCAGCTACAACATATTAAAATCCTGGCGAAAATCGACCAACAATAAGCGAAATAGTCTTGATTAAATGTAAAAAATATGACGTCATAATTGAAAAACTGAAATTTTGAATTCACATGAGAATATGGCGACGTTCCGACTGTTTGACCCCCGATTTTTTTCATTAATTCAAATCTTCAACTATAGGCGTTTAGGAAATGTAAAAAAAATGGGGGTCTCCATGCTTTTTAACGAGCTATGGCGGACTTTAAAGGGGCATGTTTTTGAAATGCTTTAAATGCCCTGAGGTGGATTTTGGTTTGATCCATGAGTGATTTTGAGCATTTTAAAATTTTGCACGCGCAAAGATGCGCGGACGTAAGCGTACGTCTAAAAAGATGGAATTGTTCATATTGATATGAATATTCATCATGCCAAATATGAATAAGAAATGACATTCCATTTTGAAGATATGATCAAAGCATGATATTTACAAAATGGCGCCTGGATGTGGTCTCGATGACCCGATGAACTTGAAAATGAGTTTAAAACCGAGATCTCGTGACGACTCATAAGTCATGAAAATTTTGTCAAAAAATGACTGAGCCAGTTCTGAGATTAAGACTACACAAAAAATTGGGCAGAAAAACATAAAAATAAAAATAAAGAAAATTTTGACGAAATTAACTAGGTGATCTGTCATGATATGACAGACCACCTAATTAACCCTTTCATGACAGAGGTCCACATTTTGTGGTTTGGCCTAATATCTTTTGATGCAAAGCCCTAAAAATCATACCAAACCCTTTCGTGAATTATTTGAAGCCTAATTTGATCAGCTTTTATTCTTTAAATTGGCAACACTTTTTTATTTTATTGCTACATTTTTCTTATAAAACGTCATGTATGCGATGAATATCAATAGACAAAAATTATGATAAGTCAGAAAGTTACCAATTTGCAGGGGAAAATTGTGATTTTAAGCTTTCTATCACATTGCCAATTTAAGGATTTTAATGCTTATTTTGCTTTTAAAAATTTTCAGCATCAAACAACAAATATTGACGCAACCAAAATGGGCAGAAATTGTGTAGTTTTTTTTTTGCTCTTTCTGCTCATGTATTTGGTATGATTTATAGGGCTTTGCATCAAAAGATATTAGGCCAAACCACAAAATGTGGATCTCTGTCACGAATGGGTTAACCGGTTAAATGCATAGGCTCACAACGAGACCATCTAAGCATGTTTCATCACTATGAAAAATCAGTGATAATCATTATCCTCATCATTATAATAGTAGTAATAATAAGGATAATAATTATAATAAGGATGATAATAATAAGAAGTAGCCGAGTAACAATAAGGACAATAATGATGCTGGTATAATAATATTTTTGATGATTCAAATGATAATGATGATAATGAAGAGAAGGAGAAAAGAAGATCAAATCAACTACAACAACAATAATGATGATAAGCATTATTGTGATGTAATCAAATACATAAGTAAAGAAAGAATGAGTTATTTGTCATGGGTCATAAATAATCGTACTCACTACGTAGTCAAACTTTCAAATTATTAAGACAAATCAAGTTCTTTAAGATGTACAGTATAAATGAAAACATCAGTGTACTATGTGAAACACTGTGTGTATATACACATTTTCTCTGTTCGATTTCCCCACTTCCTTTTCTTCTACTCTTCTCTCTCTCTCTCTCCCTCTATCCCTCTCTCTCTCTCTCATTCTTTCCCCATTTTCTTGTATTTATTGTTAATTGTATGTTCAGCCGTACCAATCACAAGCTCCTTGCTTTTGTGGACTTTACGCCTTCTTCCTTATGTTATCATTAGTTAGGTACTACTATATGATGTACATATTCCTGTACCTTGTAAAATGTTTGGGGTTGCCATATTTTGAAGCATATTGCTTATACTGGTAATCCTTCTTCCGCAAATGATTTTATGTTTATTGAATTACAATAATTTGACAATTTATCATTTCTTTTTTTTGTGGAAATGATTGTTAGGTATAATTATGTATTTATGATTTATTGTCAAAAATGTATTTTTTTGTTTGTATATTATGTTACCCAATGTTTATATGAATGCAGAAGAAAAATAAATCAAAATCAAATAAAAAATCAAAATGATGTTATGTCACCACGCAGTCTCAAAAATATGCCTGGTGAATTAGAAAGACATATTTTTGGTGAATAATAACACAAAGAGATTACTCGAGGCATGAAGAGAAGAATAGCTGCCATAAATTTCTTCGGTGTAATCAACCATGAGTTCTTTTGTTGAACTTTTAATTTCACAGGATTAATTCTCATCATTGAAAAGGGACAGTGTGAAAAACCTTATATAAAAAAATGCCTGCAATAAAACAGTTCTTTACGTGAAGTTTCGCAATTTATAGAGACACAATGATTGCAACAGATGGCATTCTCCCTATACCACCGAATCACATTAACGGGTTAAATGCATAGGCTCACAACAAGGCCATCTAAGCCTGTTTCATCACTATAAAATTCAGTGATAATCGTCATCATCTTCATCATTATAATAGTTATAATAAGGATAATGATTATAATAAGGATGATAATAATGATAACAAGAAGAGGTAGTCGAGTAATAAGGAGACAATAATGATGCTTGTGTACACTGTAAAAAAATCTTTGTAATTTTACAGCAAATCTGATGTCAGCGGAGTCACCATTAATTTGATGTAAAAATACAGGTTGGTTGTTATTTTCTGTTACAAGCATTGCTTGTATTTTTTTAGTTACAAATTGTATGTTGATTAGAATTACACCAGCATAATGTACAAATACAGTGAAGATGTATAATAAATACATACTCTGTCTTTAATTAGGCATACAGTTAAAAAAAAAACATAACTGACAGATCGCTGGAATTGAAATCGCAACTCTCATAGAGCTAATTATCAGAATCTAATCCTAACCTATTCTCTTCCTATCCAATCTTACTCCTAAAATCCTACATCCTATACCTAGCTACTGATTTGTGGTATTTACTTTGTTATATAGGGTCTATATTGCATTTCTTGCTAAAAAAACAGTTACAGATTGCAACTTTCTAATTAAGATTTCCAAATGCCTGCTTATAATTGCATGTTCGAATTATATATTACAGTATTAATGCAAATACATTTGGAACTGCGGTTTGAAATGTTAACGATACATAAATGCCAAAATATCAAATGATATTGATCTATTTTCGCAAATATTGAATGTTTATGGTCGATCATGAATATCCATGAGGGCCGATACAAATATTAATGAGCAATTATTATCTTCCTTTTAACAGTAAAATAAAAATGATGCAGCCATCCAATACCCATCATTCATCAGTGTGAAAAAAAGGAGACAAGGATCACATGTTTAGCCTACTTTGGAAAATCGCTTAGCGCCCCCCCCCCCCCCAAAAGGAAGAAACGTGGGGAAACAATCTTACATTAGGTTTACAGGATCTTTTTGCTGTAAAATTTCAGGTTTCGTTTATCAAACAACACACTGTGGGTAATTTCACCAGAGGCGTAGCTATGGGAGCCTGGGGGCACTGTTTTGTGTGCCTCAAGGTAAAGTAAAGCTCAAGTATCTCACATTCAGCAGGCAAAAAAAAAGGAAAAGGAAAGTTGTGTATGTGCGCTCGCGCGCCGTGTGTGTGTATACGCATGGACGGTGAGAGTAGGTGGGGGTGTGGGTGTGTGTGTGTAAGTGCCAACAAAAATGTTTCTGGTGCCTCCCTACTAAAATAATCCTAGCTACGCCAGTGAATTTTACACCTGGTGTCATTTTTAAAAAAAAAATCAACAGAAAGAAATTAAAGAGATAACCATTGCATTTCCACCAAAAGTGGTAGGGGAAATACCATGTATGATAAAAGCAAAGAACTCAAATAGAATGGAATCTATACAGTTAAGTTCGAACCACTCAGTGGTTCTCAACCCCCAAAGTCCCATCCTCAGCCCTCTCCTTCCTCCGGTTGACGGTGGTCTCCGGGCTCTTCCTTGTTGGTTATTATACATGTTAGATTTTCCCATTCACATAAACGGATAGTAAGAGTTCCCCTCACTGATACCAATTTTCTTTCTTCTAATCTATCTTCTACACTATCATTCTTAATTTCAGATGGTTTCTCATGTAATTTGTAATAGTAATTGGTGTTTTCCTTTATTGCTCTCCTCCTTTCCAAACAGAATTTCTTTCCAACTGAAATTCGGTATAAAATCGACACAATCCAAAAGTCTCGTACATGATTCCCAGATTAATTACGCAAACTTGCAGGAATGAAATAAAAGATCATATGTTTCTTCTATATCACAGAAAAAACATAAGTTACTTGATACAAAACCAAACCGAAAGAGGTGATGATTTGTGTGTAATAATCTTTATGTCTTTCTGCGAAAGAACGCGTCCGGTAGGCAAAATACAAGAATGCAAAAACTAAAATGTCTATTTTGACATACTGGAATAGAATTTTAGCAAAGATCATACCACAAGAAGATTGTACATCAGTTTACAAGGTCTACATGCTACCTGTAAATTTATTAATCATTGTTTCAGAATTTGATTTCATTAATTTTGCGTTTTGCGTTCCGGACGCGTTCTTTCGCACAACGACATAAGACGCCTTTAAAGTTAAAACTGGAATTCGCTCAGCCGACTATTTAGTGTACATTGTCTTAGTCTTGAAGATATATTTTCTACCTCCTTGTAAGAAAACCCATAATTTCTTTCCATTCTGCCGAAAGCCATTGGTTCAATTCCTCCTTTCTTGATGAGATGTAAATACATCTGTTATTTTCCCTCCAAAAATGAAATCGGTTATTTTCAACGTCTTTAAAATTCCTTTTCCAAACCAAAAGTGCATTCACATAAATGTGCTTTTAACCTAGCACTTTAAAATGTAATTCTGCAAGATATCTATCAGATTTCAGTTTCCCATTATTTCCGAAAATATGTTTTGATTTATTAACTGCTTTTTCGTGCATCTTCTCATCGTATATAAAATTTCCTTTAAATTATCACATCACCATTGTATCGATATTACTTGCACCTTTTATTTTGTCTCGTATTCACCCAATCTTCTAATAAATCCATGTAAAATTGTGGAACTGTAACTTTTAAGTTTTAACAACACTGTTAAATAATCACATGGAAAATATGAATTCTCCCCCTGTGTGTCGAGTGACAAAGTTGAAATATTTCTTCCATTTCATATCTTCATTTTTATTTAGAATCTTTTAACCCTTATAATTTGCTCTGATTTGCAGTATAGTTCCTTTGGATGGAGAAAGGAATTGGGGATTGATAGGTTAGATTTCACTTCTATTTGATTCTATTTTGTGTGCCTCCCTTGTTCAACCTTACTATAAAACATCAATCAGTGCCTCATCTTTATCTGATGATAGATAGTTTTTTGGATCATGGGTACTTGTTATGTCCTATTTACAATGCGATACACAGTTGGTCATTTCAGTTATCTGCTGATGTCTAATGCTATTCTCTAGTTATGAATGGTGTTGTACAGATCGTCATTTCGAATATTGTATTTTGGCTGTCAAAACCAATGATTATTACGCACACATTTTGATCGGATAGGCAACATTTGTTATTCAGAAGCGGTTAATGTAAACCCAAACATAGTCAGTATAAACATGTTATCGGTAAAGTTACACAATTGTTCTTTTAGATTTGCAAGTATATCCTAAAATTTTGTTGAATTGTATTTTGAATGCCTCTTCCCTTTTCACCAGCGTATTTGGAGAGGGAAGGCAAAGAGGCATTTTACCTTCCCCGATAAATTTTCAATAAAGACAAAAATTATAACTGAGCTACTCAGCGAATTGCTATTGAAAACTGATGAACTATGCACATCTTTTTCAAACTTCTTTGCTCGCCCCATTGAGACCTCACAAAAAATCATTGTTATGGAGAGGATGTGTGCGTATGGCAATATGACTATCTACGGACTTAAGTTCTGTTTTAAGCAGTCTTCATCTGATGATTTGGGGCAATTCGAACTCGGTCAGCATGAATGCAGTGATAGTTGCAGACTTGCAGAAGTAGTGAGTTAGATCTTGCCCTCTTTACATTCATATATGAGTACCAAGTGAAGAATCAAAGCTGTCGAACAGGAAATGTAGTTACTTCCAGCGGAGCTAAAGGTGTCGGTTACTCATGTTGAATGGTTGTTATACAGACATGTATATCAGATGATGTTTGAAGGTTTGCATGGTGGTACGGATATTCGTAGAAAGGGTTTACGGTTCACCATGTGGTAAGTCCTAAGGGACTGTAGATAAAGTGGATAGAGATGGAGGTGAAATAGAGAGCCCAGAAAGCAGGAAAGTTGGAGGGCAGAGTATCTTTCGAAAACTGGATGAAGTCCTAAAAAGGACTGTAAACCAGAAGAGGTGAGAGGACTGGGTTGGTGAAGAGATGAGGAGGCTTGAGTCGGCGAGAGGTGAGAAGACTTGAGGAGAGAAGACTCGACGTAGAAGGCATGATTACGTGTATGAATGAGGCTTCATTTGAGTTTATTCTTTTCAAGTAACCATTCATTTCAAATACAATTCAATTCAATTTTATTGTCTGTTGGAAATTTGTTTTGCTCTCATCTTACAAATAATCTAACTTTGCATACATTCAAAACTTCCTTGCAAAATCATGTAGAGCGGGGAATATGACATGGCTAAGGAACATAGATGAACATAAATTACACAACAGTGTTTGATTGTAAATACAAATAAAGAAAGGCATGAAAGAATTTAGGAAACTCCAGGTAAGGCAATTAGTTGCCCCCCCCCCTCCCCCAGCCCATTTGTATATTGGAAATAATGGCATTGAGAGTAGCTATGGAGATATATCCTGTCTAAATCAGAAATATTCAACCAACTCTTTACACGTATTGTATTATCTCTTTACCTATAATTATGTTCTGTTCACAGAGTGCCTTGATGTCACCATGCCTGTATCTCTCGGCGACTGGCGTGTCAGGATCGGCACGTTCGTGCGACGGGAGAGGAGAGAATATGACTACAATTACTTTTCGAATAAACTTTTGAACTTAATGAAAAGGAGCGATAAAACAAAGCAATCAGAAAGCAGCAATCCTGAGCGTAAGTCATCGCAGACTGGGTCTACAAATGATGCTAATCGTTCCGGAGATAACGTGACCTATCAGAATTCCTCTTCTGTGAATACGAACACTTCGCAAAATTACCTCAATGCCTCTCAAATGCAATCAGGGCCTTCTTGTGGCAGTAATAATCCACCAGGTGAAGCTACCTCCGAGGTTCGATATTCTGATAGCCAAAGATGTAATTCGGTCACTGAGAATATGTCACCGTGTGACGCTGAAATCCCCAGTTATAACCCTACTCCTCACCTCTCCTGCGCAGATAACAGTGGTCAGCATGCAAACACGAAGAACGACCGTACCTCTGTTAACACTTGCGATCAAACTCAAGTTAGCCAGCCATCTAAGACAGATCATGAGAGAGACTATCCACGATGCCTCACTTCACCTGCTTCGAGCGGAGAAGCTGCTAGCTACCCTCTAATCTCTGAGTACCAGAATAACGAATTGCTTCGTCCAAGCTTCGATCATGATGATGATGGGGATGATGATGAACTTGACTGTAGGGAAATTACACTCCAACTGACGTGTAGTACAGGGCTAGCATCGCTTGCCAAAAGTGACAGCCCTCCAGAAAGTGTTTCTTCGTCTTTTGGATCTCTTGCTAGTTATACATCTGCAAATGATGATTCCTTGGGCTCTCGTGAAGGGTCTACGTTATCGGAGGTTAGATCATAATAATGTTATTGTTTATTAACACTACTTTTAATAACTTTAATAAAACTTTGACATTCATTTCTATTTACTTTTGCCCCTAAAGCCCAAGTAACAAAGCATATATATCCGCATTCTTTAAAAGGTCATAAGTTATATTTTATGCTATACACCAAACAAATGCATACTTCTTTATAATCATTGTTTATCCCTAATTATACTCAGGTGAAACATGAATGCCAAATTGTGACTCCGACAACCGCAGAGTCAGGAAAGATTATAGAACAAATTGCTGCAGTGGAAGACAATCATTGTCCAGACGTGAACAACATCCTTCTGCTGAGAGCTGGTGATGTAGAACAGAACCCCGGTCCCAACGAGACGTAAGTGCAAAAATGTTACCATTGTAATCATAACGCGGGTTTGGCGATTTTTATTTATTTATTTTTTTTATAAATTTTTTAAAAATCAGATTTTTTTTTTATTTAAATCAGATTTTTATTTTTTTTTATTTTTTAAAAGTTCATTCGAAAAAAAGTTTAATTACCAAAAGACCTCACCCTACAATGACATCAATTTTAATGTTATCATACATTTCACTCCTGATATTTTTCTTAACCATAATGATTTTGTAATTAAATCTAGTCAAAATGGGCAAATAAAAATCAATTTGAGGAATCATGTATATGAACTTCATTCTATCATACATACACGTAGGGCTATGAAGGAAACTTCCATAAGGAATTCCCAGTGAGTAGAGAATATTCCCCTTTGTGAATTTCCACTCAGTATTAAAAAAAATCCCAGAGGAAAATCTCCAGACACTCCTCAGTGAAAATTGTATCTAAATGTGCACTCAGCAGCTTGTGACAATTTTACAAATTTGTATTAAAGCTCATCCATTGCTACAGACAGAGATGCAAAACTGTCAGTGTTGGAGACCAATATAAGAGACAGCTTAGTCGAATGGTGACTACACTACATTATGTTACTGTGATTTTTACATTAACCTACAATAATTCTTATTCACATGTTCTCTAAAAATCTGTTTGATACATGAAGTAGGAAAAAAACTTTTGACCCAATACAACTGTAAGTTTGACTTAAAAAATAAAACCAGCAAAACTGCTGATATTACAACATATGTATTACAAAAAGAAGTATTGCATTTTAATTCAGACACAACTTACAAGTGTAATTGGTTGTAACTTACATGTAAGTACCTACATCTTAAGATTTAAATGTAGTTTTAAAAGTTTATTTTGAGTTTTGCAAATTGTTTTATAGATCCCCTTTCCTTTGCTACATGCAAATACAAAACTTCCATAGCACTGAACATAAAATGAGCTAGTGACTGAAAAGGTATATGAGAAAGCTTTTTTCAACAGTCAAATTGTGATTGTACTACATTATGTTAATTGTATGATAAATGTAAAAAGAAGAAATAAGCATGTGGAATCTGTTAATTGGATGATTTTTTTTTTTTAATTTCACATGATAGAAGTATAATTGTGAAGGATCAAAACTGGAAAACTGCCAACAAACATTTTGTCATTGACTTTTGCATATTATATTCTTACACTACTGCTCTCTGAAAAGTCTTGGATTGTGTGATAAGTGATAAAAATGAATAAGAAACTTGTTTCACTATTAATAACTGACAAAGAATGCAAAATTTCAGAAGAAAATCTTGATATTAACAAAAGATGGAGTAACTGTTGATGACACAAATCTCTAATTTTTCAGGAATCAGCTGATTTTATTGACTTGATTTTAATTTGTTTTAAGTAGATAGAAAGGATCTGTTAAGTTTTTGTTGATATAAAGTTAATTCAAAGTTTTTCAATTGATATAAAGTTGATTCAAAGTTTTTCAGTTGATTTGAAAAATTAAAACTGCCTTGAACAAACAATTTGTCAATGATTTGTACATGTTTCAATCGCGATTTAAATCCGCCAACCCTGTCATAAAGTCATCGTAATTGTGTGCTTACTTCACATTGATGATTTAGATTGGTCCTCTTGTTTGTGATATAATATTCTAAGATCATTAATACATGAAATACTGTTGTTTTTCAAGGTCAAATGACTGTATAGTCTAAAAGATATGATTCTATAGTCTAAAAAATATATATTTTGAAAAGCCAGAAAAAAAATAGGAAAGAAAATAGTCAGTGGATGAGGGTTACTTTCGACAAGGAATGAGTCATCATCTTACAACTGAATGCAGAATACACGTTAATAAGTATGCTAAACAATGTAAACTGATTTGAAGTCTAATATATTTCTATTTCATATTCTATAGACTGGGAAATCTGACCGAGTTGGAACTGTACCTCTTTGCTGATAGCATGGAACCATCAGATTTCAGGAATGTTGGACTAGTGTTGGGATTCTCTGAGGCTCAACTAAGTCGGTTCGAGAAAGGCCAGGCTAACACCATGCAAGCTACTTACCAGATGCTTTATGAGTGGCGGAAAACAGTAAATGATAGCGAGGCAAGGAATGTATTGATCAACAAGCTGGAACAGATTCGGCTTATAAAGCTTGCTGATAGTTTGCGCAGAGGTATATTAACTTAAATATTATATATTTACTTAAATGTAAATATTTGATTGGTTGAGAAGTCAGCATAAAAATGAACCAGGAAAATATTTCAAATTAATGATAACTGAAGGGGCATTTACATTTGGTGACCCCTGACACCTGACATACTTCTTCTGACACTCTTCTTTTTTTTTTCATTCACTTTTGTACCCGGGCTTTTGCATGAAACAGTTCCTGTGGTTGGCCTTTATCATGTTTATGCTAGTGAATATTCATGAACTATATGAAATTAATTTTTCATGAGGAGAGGCTCGGCCAGATTGCGTTTCTGTGATTGTTTTTTTTTGTTACTGAATATTATTAGATATTAATTAGACTATCACAAGTTTGGTAGCATTGAAGAATCATACGCACCTTGTACAGACCTACCCTTACGGTGCATATGCACATGCATGCAAAACAAAGTGGACCTATAGACATGATAGACGTGACTGCAGAAATATTTCGGGTTTGAGGCTTAAAATAATTGAATTCACTAAAATTATTCAGTATACAACGGCACCTGTACATAGTATGAAAAAAAGTGGGGTTTTAATGGAGGCAGAGTAGGAATCCCCCCCACACACGCACACACACACACACACCGATTGTGCATCCGAAATTTCAGTTGAAGAATTTTAGTGAAAGTTTTGTTTTCTCTCAATGTGTTTGATATGATTATATGATAATACTGCTTCAGTACAAAGGATTTTGATTAAGAACATTTCTTTTATAATGGCGATCTCATTTCAGGTGAGGTTGGTGAACACATACCTTCAATGACAGAGGAGGAGATTCAACAGGTTGCGGAAGATGTCAAACGCTATTTCACAATTGAGCTGTGTCAGATTCAAGCCGATCCCCTGAATAGCGAGCTTCTGCTTCGATTCGAGCGCATCTTCACAAATCTAACACTGATGAAAGAGGACAAAGGCACCAGGATAAAGACGCCACTGGATTATAGTAACCTCCTGAAGACTAAAGTCAATGGAATCTACCCCAAACGATTGTTGGTTGAAGGGGAAGGCGGTGTGGGGAAGACTACTCTCTGCGCTAAGATTGCTTTTGATTGGATCCATGGACTTGGCTACAAAGATTTCAAACTGGTTCTTGTTATCCTACTCCGCAAGGCCAAGGACAAGACTGTCGGGGAGATAGTCAAGTCATATCTTTCTGACAACAATCCTGTCACAGCCAAGCAGCTCGATAAGTACATCCTCACGCATCCTGACGACGTCTTCCTTGTCCTGGACGGTCTGGATGAGTTAGCTGCGGATCTCGGTAGTATTCAGCAACTTATCCAGATCACCCTCAATCGGCTGTTCAAGTCAGGCACAGTCCTAATCACATCACGGCAATGGAGATCGGATGAGATTAGGAATAGCCCCGATCTAAGAAAGGTATTTGCTTTCATTGCTGTGGAAGGTTTCTCAGCTGAAAACCTGGCTTCCTACATCACAAAGTTCTTTTATCAAGACACAACTGCTTCGGAAGAACTTATGCGATTTATATCAGATAGTGATGTCATACAAGAGAATATGGCCCCTTACCCTATATACACAGCCATGCTGTGTATCATGTGGAAAGAATTTGACGGAGAACGGCGAGAGGCGATGTCCAAATTAAAAACACTTTCCCAGCTCTTCGACGAGATGATTAGCTTTTTGATTGATCATCACCTCTCTAAGTACTCTGCGTATCCAGTCAATCCTGCAAATTTGATGGAGAATCGTTCTAAAATTCTTCATCATCTAATTCAGATAGGTTGTGTTGCCTTCCAGGGACTTACAGAGAGACGGTTGGTGTTCTCGGAAGAAGAGTTTCACTCAGAGGCTGTAGATACAGGTTGTAAGGTTGGGGTACTCACAAGAGAAAAGCGAATTCTTTCCAGGAGAGAGAGAAAATATAACCCCCACTTTGCCGTCTCATCCGTGCAGTTTTCTCATAAGCTTTTTCAGGAGTATGTGTCAGGACTGTATCTTGCATCCATTTACAAGTCAAGCCGGAGTGATTATGACGGGATGATGGACAGTATTCTAAAGACAGCCATGGAATACCGGTACGTACTTTATTTCACCTCGGCTCAACAGAAAGTGGTTGGCTTGGATATCGTATCTCGTCTAATGGCTCAGAGAGAGCGTGGGTCTAGTCATTACATGTATGGCACGTATAACCGCACTTCCGCGTTCAGTGACAACTTCATTGTGGATGTGGCCTACGAGAGCCAAGACCAAGACGTTGCTAAAGCAGTGGTGGATCAGCTTATCGACAAGACAAGCACTACACTGGAAATAAATGATGAGATGCAGGCACACACAATAGCTGGACATCTTTTCCTTGCACATCACCATCAAGTGGTAAGAACAGGATATATTTCTTCTCATAATCGAATTGCTGCCTAATCTATGACCATGATGACTTTTCCTTGTAGGTGTGATACTATAATGGTTTGAAAATTATGTGGCATTTTTTTTTTACCCGAAGGATGTAGGAAAGGCATTCTATTGATATATTTTTCTTCAGTGATAATATGTCGAAGGTGCACTTAATAGGATGCATCTAACCAATATTCTCATTTGGAGTAAACATCATTCAGTCTACTTGTGGTCTCTATTTTCTAATCTTACAAGGGCATCATTTGGTCTAAAACGGTGATATTTATATCAAATTAAATGCTATATCATTTTCTACGATCCTATTACAGTTAAAATCTTGATGATGATTCTCCTTTAACGTACATGAATATTTCAGGATGCCGTCACCGTTGGGAAGTCATGCGGACGGACCGTTTCAGAGGACCTGGCTGAATTCATGTGCTCATCATTAACATCTCTGAAATCTGTGACGATCAAAGCAACTATGCATGATGTCTTCTATTCGGCGCTTGCTAAGAGAGAAGTGCAGTTCAAGGTCAGTTTCAAAGTTGTCATCAATATTGTCCTTTTGTGTGATACTTCATTGTAAATGCGGAATGTATAGCTTTGCTAATGTTATGAAATTAATTTGAGTATGGAGAAAACTAGCAAGGAACACTTGATTTTGGTGATTATTTTTGTATAATTTAAATTGTCAATAATGTAAAAAAAACACACACACACATAGATGATGCTCCAATAGATATCAGTTTTCAATAATCATCCTAATCTTCCCAGTTAAAGAAGAAATAAGGGGAACAAGGAAACTAAATATCAACGAGACATTTGATTTCGTCACATGACGAATTAGGTGGTCTGTCGGCATCTTTTAGGTTTCGACATGGATTGTGATAAATTCCTTGGTAAGACTTTTGATAAAATTTTTACGTCTCGATAGGAGACTAACGTCATAGGAATTGGATGATTTGATATCGCAGCATACTGAAAAGATGATCCAAAGCTTTAATTCACCTTACCTAATCAGATTTTCTATAGGGTTGTACATAAACTACTGTGCACTGCATTGCAATTGTCATAACGGGCCAAAATCAGTTTATTTCATTGACTGTGACTGTATATGTAATTATATAGGTAAAGAGGATAGTAATATAACATGTAACACACACAAAAAAAGGAAAAATTTGCCCCCCCCCCTTCCGTCCGGGACGCAAATTTTTTTCCTACGACATGCACACGTGGTCATTCTCCCCGACTTCATAAATATTCATTTGTACGTCATTGTGCCACTGATCAACGCATGCGCACATGGTCATTCTCTGGACTACCTCACAAAATATTCGTAGGTACATGTAGGCGACGTCATAATGCCATTAATGCGTGCTTTGCTCCTCTCTGATTCTGTCTGTGATGAGATTTGTGCGCGTGCAAAGTTACATTAACTCAAAGTTGATTTTTTTTTGTTTAAAGTATCACTTTGATTAAAGAATTTAGGGCCAAATTTATTTTTTGAGAAGAATTAGAAATACATGTACAATATGAGAAAGTTTCGCACTGGGCAGAATTGGTAAAGTATGATGATTGGTTTACTCACCCTAAGATGGTTACTGGAGACGAATTAGGTGGTCTGTCAATATGTTCTAGTAAGAGAATGTCTTTTCGGAGGACACGGACACATGAAAAAAATAAAAAAAATAAAAAAAAAACCTACACCAATTATAGAAGGTGGGACTGCCCTGCAAAACCTGTTTAGACTTTCTTCTAAAGCCATTATCGACCTGAAGACGTCATTTGACGCACTTGCGCCTGTGTAATCTTTTGTGCAGAATTCTTTGCTCTATCAGATGAGGCCATTTTCAGCTCTGTAGCCCCTTCCAAACTCGAGATTGAGTGAAATTTCCCTTACAGAAATTTTAGGCATGCTGCAAGCTAGTGAATAGCTGGCAGCTAGCTTAATAAGCTTGCAACAGGCACGGACAGAAGTTTTTATGCAAGTTATTAGCATGCACGAACTGTTCACCAGCTTGCATTTGCTTATTAAGCTAGCTGCCAACTAGTACTAGCTAGTTGCTAGCTAGTCGCTAGCTTGCAGCACTTCGAAATTTCTGTAAGGGTTAGGTATAGACCGGAGCTCTGGACTTAAAAAAAAAAAAGAAAAAGAAAAAAGGAATAATGCCTGGGATCTGCTCTTGCTTGCCTTGCCTTGGCTGTACAGGATGTGATGTCTCGGCTAGAACATATAAAAATCCTGGCGAAAATTGACCAACCACAAGCGAGATAGCTACATTGACATAACGTAATAGATTTCAAATTGAATTGTTGATTTGAGATGAGAATATAAGGACTTTTGACGGTGAAACCGCTGCTTTTTCTTCATGGATTGAAATCTAGAAGTCCTAAGCTTTCAGAAAATGTCAAAAAATTGGGTGTCTCCACCCTTTCTAAGGAGCTATGATGGAATACAAAAGGGCTTGCTTTTGTGCATTTTGACATTATTTGCCCAAGAGACGCACGCGTGCATTTTGAAGTTTCCCGTGCGCGTGCGGCCTTAGGAAAAGTTGAAATTCATTCCAAATTGTCGGAAAGTGTCAGGAAATCTATCAGGAGTGCAAATCATGCGAAAAAACGGCATTTTTACCTTTGCTCTAGGCTGCGCGCACAAATTTTGAAATGCTTAAAATGGCCTGAAACGTGTGCAAAATGAATTTGAAGCGATTCTGAGCAATTTTAATTTTTACTCGCGCACCAACGCGCAGATGTACGCGTACGCGCGCGTCTAGGTATCTAGAATTCATTGGATTTATATGAACTTTAATCGTGCCAAATATGAATGAGAAATGACCATCGGTTATAGAGATATAACCCTAAGGTTCACAAAATGGTGCCTGGATGACGTCATGATGACCCGATGAACATGAAAGTAATTGGAACCGCGAGATCTTATTACGACTGATCACTGACCGAAATTTTGTGCAATTTTAACCAGCCGATTCCGAGATTTCGAGTGCAAAAAAAAGTGGGTGGAAGAAAGAAAAAAAAGTTGCATCTTGGCCTCAACCACAGAATCCAAGGTAGCATGGTGGCATGCCAATTTTTCACAAATTCACCTGTATTCTCAAAATCAACAAATGGTCAGATCGCCCAAACTGGATCATGAATCCTCTTCAAAATCCGAACAAACATCTTATCTTGGACCAACATCAGAAATGTAGATAGTTAAAAGTACTATAACTTTGCTGTTTCAATTCTTTTTAAACTCACATTTTCAGGGAATGTTGAGTTCATGAATCCACACATGTGTGGTTATTTTCATGCATCAGTAATTACGCATCATAGAAATAGCGCCCTCTAAAGTTCTGAAAATGCTTGTCTTTCCATGGCCGTCATTCCGTCATGCATGGATAAACCCGTACCCTTTTCTGGATTTAAGTAGTTCAAGATATGCCCTTTCTAGGCAATTCAAAAAATTTGTACCTCATCACTGGTGAAATTGGCCAAAATTGCTGTCCTATATCATGAATCTGAAGAAAATGGAGGAATAACTTCAAATTGGTCTTAATTCTTGAATCTTGTAGTTATGGGTTTGAGACTTGGTAGGTTTTTGTATGAATGTATTTGACGACTGTCTGCCAAGTTTGGTAAAAACAGCTGGCGTCAGCGTGAAATTATCGTGAAAAACCCTCATTTTCCAATGCCTTCCAATATGGTGCCTTAAGTTCTTGTATCGCTCTGAGCGCCATTTAGTCCCAAAATGACCGCAATGAAATTCTCTTTTCATAGATACCAAACAAAGCCCACGTTGTCGCAGAAAATTTTGAGTAAACTCTGATAGAACGTCGGGTAGAATACAGATTCCACACAGTTTCCGCCGAAAAGTTGCAGAAAATGTCTATGGTGGACATCGGTAACCCGTAAATGACCCACTCATTGTTGAGTTGCACTTGTTTCCTATGGACGGCCATTTGGGCCATAATTGTAAAACTGTGCACATACTTCACATGCTTGCGATCTATTTTTATGTCCCTTTCACTATTCCAATTCCTACCAAATTTTATATGGATATTCCCTAACACCACATTTTTGTCACTCGGCTCTTTACTTTCCGATACATCTCTTGCGTACCGGCAAGCCGCCATTTTGTTTATTTTCGGTCCTCTTCGTGGCTTAATTTCTCTCCTCTCTGTACTTAAAGTCCCTCCCTCTCTTTAATTATGGTCCCGTATTTTTCTTCTAATAACATCTCTTATGTTCCTTGGTCGCCACGGTCATCTCCTCACAGCATCATTGCATGCACATCGTTCTAATGCGATGCAATTCTAGTTTTCCTTTATTTCCATTCTTTCATCATTTCTTTTATGCTTCCCTAAATATTTTTTTTGTTTTTCTGTCTTCTTTCTTTGTCTTTCTTTATCTTGTGTTATATTTTTTCCCTTATGTTTTCTTTCACGTTTTCCCATCTTTCATTTTTTTTCTATGATTCCTTATGCATTTCTTTATTTTTCTATCTTCTCTCTTTGTCTTCCCTTATGTTATACTCTATTTGTTCTTTCCTTCTTTTCTTTTATTTTCCATCATTCTGTCATTCCTTATGTATTTCTTTATTTTTTATCTTCTCTCTTTGTTTTTCTTTATGTTGTACTTTGTTTTTTTCTTTCCTTATGTTTTCCTTTGTTTCTCCTTCTTTCACCGTTTCTACAATTCTCTATGTATTTCTTTATTTTTCTATCTTCTCTCTTTGTCTTTCCTTATGTTTTCCTTTATGGTTTCAGTTCTTTCCATCATTTCTGCTCCTAGAATTATTCAATATGTATTTCTTTATTTCTTGCCTTTCTATCTTCCATTACGTTTTCCTTTCTTTTTGCTTTGACATTCAATCGGCATGATGAAAATCTGTATTTAAAACTGAAACCCGCAATGACTTTTGCAACTTTTAGGGTGCGTTCAAGCGATTTTTTGAAGCTAGAATCACAAACATGAATCACAAATCAAAACGCTGTTACAAAACATGGCTACTGTAAGAGAGCGTTCAAGCGATTTTTCATCAATGCTGATTCTTGCTCGTTTCAAGCCCATCCACTGCGCATCGTACTGCGCAGTTTGACCCGGGAAGGTCAACTTTAGCCACATCATTTATTCGTCTCTATATCTTTCCTATGCTATTCTTTGTTTTTCATTCTTTCTTCTTCTCTTTCCATCTTTTCTTATGTTATTCTTTGTTTTTTCCTACCTTTCTATGTTTCCTCATGTCATTTATTTTAACCTTTTTCTATCTTTCCTTGTTGTTCTTTCTCTTCCCATATTTTCTTATGTTATTCTTTGTTTTTTCCGACCTTCTTTTTTATGTTTCCTTATTTTTTCTTTATTTATCCTTCTATCTTCTTCTCTTTCCGTATTTTCTTATGTTATTCTTCATTTTCTATTTTCTTCTTTTCTATTTTTCCTTACGTTATTCTTTCCCTTCTATCTTCTTATCTTTCCATCTTTTCCATTTTTAGCGACTGTGGTTCTGCAGAATCATGATTCAAAATGCACCGTTTTCAGCGTTTCATGTTTGCGTTTTGAAAGATGTTTATTTTTACGACCTGCGAAAAATCGATTGAATGCAACCGTGGTTTAAACTAAACGTCTTTGAAAACCTTGATTCTAGGGTGAAAAATGAACGCGGCCATAGACATCTGAGATTGCAGTAAGCCTAAATTTTCAAAAGTGCTGGGCAGTGTAATCTCTTTCCCAGAGAGGCGACCTTCACAGGTTGATAAAGAGAGAGAGAGAATGGAGAAAGAGAAACAATCTGGGGATTCACGTGCCTAGTACACGTAAGTTAAAAATATCACTTCGTTCGAAGTGTAATATTGGTTTTCATATAAATCTTGAGTGATTTTTCGACATGGCAATATCTTAAAACACATGAAATATATATGTCATACTTCTCCTTTCCTTTCAGGCACTGCTGTGGTAAGAGTCTGTTTACACTATTACAAAACTACCACCTCTCGTGCAAAGATGCTAGGCACTGATAAGACTTTAAACATAATTTTTGGATTCAGGTTTGGTATACTCAACCTTTAATACGTAGGTTCCTGCGTTATAGAGGTGGGGTAAATTTTAAACGAGAGATTCTCGTAATGACATTTTACCCAGGTTTCATCCAAGAGGCCTTTCACACTTGACCTTTCCCCGGATGCCCTCGGGTACACCCACTGAAATTCTCCCTAGCATGAAAAACAATTTCACTGCGAAGCACTGGTGAATTTACCGATGAAATGAAGAGTGGTTCACCTTTTTACGTAATGTGAAACGGGTAAAAGAGACATTGAAATTAAGAGCAATAACTATTTGGATACTTCATCCTTCGCATTTTTTTCTCCTTTCACCTCTTCTATCATCCTTTATGTATATCTTTAACTTCCTTGATTCTTCTACCATTTATTTCTTGAATTTCTTATGTCATGTCTTAAGAGACATTGAAAATAAGAGCCATAACTATTTGAAAACATTATGAATAAATGATTGGAAAGAAATTAAAAAAGAGGGACATTGAAAATAAGAGCCATAACTATTTGAACACTTGATTGGTCCACCACTAGTTCATCTGTGTTTACCCTCGATGATTGGAGAGTAAAATTTTCACCCAGGTTTCATCCAAGAGGCCTTTCACACCTGATCTTTCACCGTGTGTCCCGGATATACCCATTGAAATTCTCCCTAGCATGAAAAAAAATTTCACTGCGAAGCACTGGTGAATTTACCGGTGAAATGAAGAGTGGTTCACCGTTGTACCTAGCGTGGAATGGGTAAAAGAGACATTGAAATTAAGAGCAATAACAATTTGAACACTTCATCCTTCACATTTTTTTCTCCTTTCACCTCTTCTTTCATCCTTTATGTATATCTTTAACTTCCTTGATTCTTCTACCATTTATTTCTTAAAGTTTCTTCAGATTTAACTTTTTAATCATATTTTTGCCCTCCAAATATTCCAAATATTGTAGTCTCTTTCAATAGGATGTTTTTTGTTGGTGTCAATCTGACATCTTCTACTCTTGCAGGTTGAAACACTGAAACGCCTGATACTGGATGGAATGGATCTTAGTGATGACTTCTGCTATTCATTTCGAGGAAGGGCATCATTCCTAAAGGTGTGTGTGTATGTCATGTCTTAAGAGACATTGAAAATAAGAGCCATAACTGTTTGAACACATCATCCTTCGCATTTTTTTCTCCTTTCACCTCTTCTATCATCCTTTATGTATATCTTTAACTTCCTTGATTATTCTACCATTTATTTCTTGAATTCCTTCTGCTTTAACTTTTTAATCATATTTTTGCCCTCTGTTGTAGTTTCTCTGTTTTTTAGAATTGATTTTTGTCCTTTTCCTTCATCTGCTTTTTAAGATTCCAAATATTGTTATCTCTTTCAATAGGATGTTTTTTGTTGGTGTCAATCTGACATCTTCTACTCTTGCAGGTTGAAACACTGAAAGTTGTAGGAGTCAAGTGTTTAACACCAGCCTCATCACATGACCTAGCAGAAGCACTGTGTTCTATGCCAAAACTGAATGACCTGATACTGGATGGAATGGATCTCAGTGATGAGTTCAGCTCTACATTGAGAGCAAGTGCATCAACCCTAAAGGTGTGTGTGTATGTCATGTCTTAAGAGACATAAAATAAGAGCCATAACTATTTGAACACATTATGAATAAATGATTGGAAAGAAATTTAAAAAGAGTGACATTGAAAATAAGAGCCATATCTATTTGAACACTTGATTGGTCCACCACTAGTTCATCTGTGTTTACCCTCGACGATTGGAGAGTAAAATTTTCACCCAGGTTTCATCCAAGAGGCCTTTCACACCTGAGCTTTCACAGTGCGTCCCGGATATACCCATTGAAATTCTCCCTAGCATGAAAAAAATTTCACTGCGAAGCACTGGTGAATTTACCGGTGAAATGAAGAGTGGTTCACCGTTGTACCTAGCGTGGAATGGGTAAAAGAGACATTGAAATTAAGAGCAATAACAATTTGAACACTTCAGCCTTCGCATTTCTTTCTCCTTTCACCTCTTCTATCATCCTTTATGTATATCTTTAACTTCCTTGATTCTTCTACCATTTATTTCTTGAATTCCTTCTGCTTTAACTTTTTAATCATATTTTTGCCCTCTGTTGTAGTTTCTCTGTTTTTTAGAATTGATTTTTGTCCTTTTCCTTCATCTGCTTTTTAAGATTCCAAATATTGTAATCTCTTTCAATAGGATGTTTTTTGTTGGTGTCAATCTGACATCTTCTACTCTTGCAGGTTGAAACACTGAAAGTTGTAGGAGTCAAGTGTTTAACACCAGCCTCATCACATGACCTAGCAGAAGCACTGTGTTCTATGCCAAAACTGAATGACCTGATACTGGATGGAATGGATCTCAGTGATGAGTTCAGCTCTACATTGAGAGCAAAGGCATCAACCCTAAAGGTGTGTGTGTATGTCATGTCTTAAGAGACATTGAAAATAAGAGCCATAACTATTTGAACACATTATGAATAAATGATTGGAAAGAAATTAAAAAAGAGGGACATTTAAAATAAGAGCCATATCTATTTGAACACTTGATTGGTCCACCACTAGTTCATCTGTGTTTACCCTCGACGATTGGAGAGTAAAATTTTCACCCAGGTTTCATCCAAGAGGCCTTTCACACCTGAGCTTTCACAGTGCATCCCGGATATACCCATTGAAATTCTCCCTAGCATGAAAAAAAATTTCACTGCGAAGCACTGGTGAATTTACCGGTGAAATGAAGAGTGGTTCACCGTTGTACCTAGCATGGAATGGGTAAAAGAGACATTGAAATTAAGAGCAATAACAATTTGAACACTTCAGCCTTCGCATTTCTTTCTCCTTTCACCTATTCTATCATCCTTTATGTATATCTTTAACTTCCTTGATTCTTCTACCATTTATTTCTTGAATTCCTTCTGCTTTAACTTTTTAATCATATTTTTGCCCTCTGTTGTAGTTTCTCTGTTTTTTAGAAATGATTTTTGTCCTTTTCCTTCATCTGCTTTTTAAGAGTCCAAATATTGTAATCTCTTTCAATAGGATGTTTTTTTGTTGGTGTCAATCTGACGTCTTCTACTCTTGCAGGTTGAAACACTGAAATTTGTAGGAGTCAAGTGTTTAACACAATCCTCATCACATGACCTAGCAGAAGCACTGTGTTATATGCCAAAGCTGAATGACCTGGTACTGGATAGAATGGATCTCGGTGATGAGTTCAGCTTTACATTGAGAGCAAGTGCATCAACCCTAAAGGTGTGTGTGTATGTCATGTCTTAAGAGACATAAAATAAGAGCCATAACTATTTGAACACATTATGAATAAATGATTGGAAAGAAATTTAAAAAGAGTGACATTGAAAATAAGAGCCATATCTATTTGAACACTTGATTGGTCCACCACTAGTTCATCTGTGTTTACCCTCGACGATTGGAGAGTAAAATTTTCACCCAGGTTTCATCCAAGAGGCCTTTCACACCTGAGCTTTCACAGTGCGTCCCGGATATACCCATTGAAATTCTCCCTAGCATGAAAAAAAATTTCACTGCGAAGCACTGGTGAATTTACCGGTGAAATGAAGAGTGGTTCACCGTTGTACCTAGCGTGGAATGGGTAAAAGAGACATTGAAATTAAGAGCAATAACAATTTGAACACTTCAGCCTTCGCATTTCTTTCTCCTTTCACCTCTTCTATCATCCTTTATGTATATCTTTAACTTCCTTGATTCTTCTACCATTTATTTCTTGAATTCCTTCTGCTTTAACTTTTTAATCATATTTTTGCCCTCTGTTGTAGTTTCTCTGTTTTTTAGAATTGATTTTTGTCCTTTTCCTTCATCTGCTTTTTAAGAGTCCAAATATTGTAATCTCTTTCAATAGGATGTTTTTTGTTGGTGTCAATCTGACATCTTCTACTCTTGCAGGTTGAAACACTGAAAGTTGTAGGAGTCAAGTGTTTAACACCAGCCTCATCACATTACCTAGCAGAAGCACTGTGTCATATGCCAAAGCTGAATGACCTGGTACTGGATAGAATGGATCTCGGTGATGAGTTCAGCTTTACATTGAGTGCAAGGGCATCAACCCTAAAGGTGTGTGTGTGTATGTCATGTCTTAAGAGACATAAAATAAGAGCCATAACTATTTGAACACATTATGAATAAATGATTGGAAAGAAATTTAAAAAGAGTGACATTGAAAATAAGAGCCATATCTATTTGAACACTTGATTGGTCCACCACTAGTTCATCTGTGTTTACCCTCGACAATTGGAGAGTAAAATTTTCACCCAGGTTTCATCCAAGAGGCCTTTCACACCTGAGCTTTCACAGTGCGTCCCGGATATACCCATTGAAATTCTCCCTAGCATGAAAAGAAATTTCACTGCGAAGCACTGGTGAATTTACCGGTGAAATCAAGAATGGTTCACCGTTGTACCTAGCGTGGAATGGGTAAAAGAGACATTGAAATTAAGAGCAATAACAATTTGAACACTTCAGCCTTCGCATTTCTTTCTCCTTTCACCTCTTCTATCATCCTTTATGTATATCTTTAACTTCCTTGATTTTTCTACCATTTATTTCTTGAATTCCTTATGCTTTAACTTTTTAATCATATTTTTGCCCTCTGTTGTAGTTTCTCTGTTTTTTAGAATTGATTTTTGTCCTTTTCCTTCATCTGCTTTTTAAGAGTCCAAATATTGTAATCTCTTTCAATAGGATGGTTTTTGTTGGTGTCAATCTGACATCTTCTACTCTTGCAGGTTGAAACACTGAAAGTTGTAGGAGTCAAGTGTTTAACACCAGCCTCATCACATGACCTAGCAGAAGCACTGTGTTATATGCCAAAGCTGAATGACCTGGTACTGGATAGAATGGATCTCAGTGATGAGTTCAGCTCTACATTGAGAGCAAAGGCATCATTCCTAAAGGTGTGTGTGTATGTCATGTCTTAAGAGACATTGATAGTGAAGAGCAATATCTATTTGAACAATTGATTGGTCATTGCATGTTCATTTTCATAACCTTTTATTTTTTCTATCATTTATCAATAATATTGCAATGACCATACATGCAAATGGTGAACATGATGGGGTTTATATCATTTTTTTTCCAATCTGTGTGCAATGAGTTTGGATTTAGGGAAACAAGGTACATGTATGTAGAACTATCATTCTGTATATGATTTCATATACATGTTTGATATGACATCTTTTTCTCCTGCAGGTTGGAACACTGAAAGTTGTAGGAGTCAAGTGTCCCACACCAGCCTCATCACATAACCTTGCAGAAGCAGTGTGTTCTATGCCAAACCTGAATGACCTGACACTGGATGTGATAGATGAAAGTGATGAGTTCAGCTCTACATTGAAAGCAAGGGCATCATCCTTACAGGTATGTGTGTATTTCATGTCCAAGGCACATTGAGAATTTGAGCAATAACTATTTGAAACACTTGATTGGTCAATGCATGACATGTACTTGTGCATTTTTATACCTTTTATATTTCTTTTATCATTATCAGTAATACTAACAATAATAATATTGTGCGCTTGGTATAGTGCATATAGAAAAAAAAAATCTCTAAGTGCTTTGCAATAAACAAACAAGGTAAAGTAACAAAATAAAACAAAAAAATGGACCAGCTAAAATTTAGTAAACGCAAAAGAATTATAAGTTATAATACTCTAAAGTGACAAAATAGAATTAATGCATTCTTAATGTACTCATAGACATTTAAATCTACATTCAAGCAGTATACATATTAATAACCAGTGTTGTAGTCGAGTCACCACTTTCCGAGGCCAAGACCGAGTCCGAGTCACTAACTTATCAAATAATGTAGTATTTTAGCAGGGCCATATGCAAAATTTTTTCGAGGGAGGCATTATGTTTTCGGGTCGTCCGTCCGTCCGTCTGTCCCGTTTTCGTTCTCGCGATAACTTAAGAACCGTTTGACGGATCAACTTCAAGCTTGGCTCGTGTATGCATATGGGAGGGACAATGATCTGCTTAAATTTTGGAGTCTCAAGGTCAAAGGTCAAGGTCATAGAGGTAATAATACACATAAAAATGGCTCGTTCTCGCGATAACTTAAGAACCATTTGACAGATTGGCTTCAAACTTGGCACAGGTATGCATATGGGGGGGACAATGATCTGATTAGATTTTGGATTCTCAAGGTCATAGGTTAAGGTCAAAGACGTAATAATACACATAAGAATGGCTCGTTCTTGCGATAACTTAAGATTCACATGACAGATTGGCTTCAAACTTGGCTCATATGCACATGAAAGGGACAATGATCTGATTAGATTTGGGGGTCACAAGGTCAAAGGTCAAAGGTCACAGAGGTCATTATGTACATAGAAATGGTTCGTTTTCACCATAACTCAACAACCATTTGACCGATCAACCTCAAACTCGGCACAGGTATGCATATGGGAGGGACAATGATCTGAATAGATTTTGGGGTCTCAAGGTCAAAGGTCAAACGTCATAGAGGTCATTATGTACAGAGAAATGGTTCGTTCTTGTGATAACTCAGTAACCATTTGAGGGTTCAACAAACTTGGCTCATGTATGCATATGGAAAGGGCAATGATTTGATTAGATTGTGGGGTCTCAAGGTCAAAGGTCAAAGGTCATAGAGGTCATTATGTACGTAGAAATGGTTCGTGCTTGTGATAACTTAGTAACCATTTGACGGTTCAACAAACTTGGCTCATGTATGCATATGGAAAGGGCAATGCTCTCATTAGATTTGGGGGTCACAAGGTCAAAGTTCAAGGTCATAGATGTCATTGTATGAATAAAAATTAATCAACATGAAGTGCCATTTATTTCTGATTTGGTAATGGCGGAGGCATAAAGTTCGACCACGCGTGGTCGAAGATTCATCTAGTTTTTATCCTAGTTCATCTCTTTGTTACAAAGTGAAAAATGCAGGAGGTAGAAATGCCAAGAAGTTAAAAATGTGTGAGAAACTCCCTGAGTGCTGGGCCAAATGAGAAAGACCTTTATGCTCACTCCACTGTGCTTACGCTGTATTTACGTTATTTCTGCCCGTTTTGCAATAATTTTTTTGAAGATTCATCTAGTTTAAATTGAAATCGAAGGTTCTGATGCAAACATTTGGTGAAATTTGGAACATTTTCAGTAAAAAAAGGTAAGTCTTTAAACTGACTCCTGCCCCTCCCCCATTAAGATCAATGAATCGGCGGATGCGACCAGTGTTGCTAGCAGCTGCCGTTGCTAATTGGCATATCTTTGTAACATGTGACCTCGTAGTCAGATAAGTGGTTCATCATGGCACCAATGTTTGTATATCTGACGATGGGGGTATCTGCGTATCTTCATCCATAATAGCAATGGATGGAACAGGATATGTCACAAATGTGGAGCACAGATGTAGCAATGATATGCAGCTGCCAAAATTGTTGCAATGGCAAAAATGTTGCAAATGATGGATATAATGGGATTTCAATCATTATATCTTTCCTAATCTATGTCTAATGAGTTTTATTATGCAGTATTGTCATACTTACTTACTTACTGCCCATCGTGCCTCCTGGCACATAGGGCAGCAATGAAGAATCTTCAGTCTGTTCTGTTCTGGGCTAGTCGGCGTATGGATCCCCAGGTGTGTCCCAGATGGGCCAGCTCGGCCTCCACGGTCTGCCGCCAGGTGTTTTTTGGTTGCCCTCTTTTCCTTCTCCCCTCTGGAGTCCAGTGGAGTGCTATTCGTGTAATGTTTCCAGGGTCTTTCCTCAAGACATGGCCTATCCATCTCCACCTCCTCCTCATAATGATGGTTTCCATGTCATCCTGGTCTGTACGCTGGAATAGTTCTTGATTAGATATTGTGTTGGGCAAAAAACATGCAGAATTCTCCGTAAACTTTTTGTATGGAAGGTTGCTACATGTAACTTGGCTATGTCTTGTTTAGTTATTCGCCAACATTCAGAACCGTAGAGTAGCATAGACAGGACACAGCTCTGGTAAATCTTCAGTTTGGTTTTAACACTGTACTGTCGTGACCTCGAGATATTGTTTAGCATGCTGTATGTATTCTTTGCTTTATTTAGACTGTTAGTGATACCTCTGCCTGCTCCCCCATCATGTGATACTGTACTGCCTAGGTATTTAAAGACTTCAGTTACTGGAAGATCCTTGTTGTTTAGTTGTATCTACGGATTCTTGATGTTTAGAGTCATGACTTGCGTCTTCTTTGCACTGATGTTCAAGCCAATCTGCTGGGCACAGTTCTGGAGGCAGGAAATTTTTTCCTGCATATGCTGCCTAGTGTGGGATAAAAGAGCTATATCATCGGCAAAGTCGAGATCTTCTAATATGGAGAACAGACCCTACCTGATGCCCCTCTTCTAATCCGCATTGGTCTGTCGCATCACCCAGTCCGTGGCCATTTTGAGCAAAAGTGCAGACATAACACAGCCTTGTCTGTAAATAGGATTGTAGAGTATTTTTCAAAGGAATTACAATGTACATGTACATGTTTTTGTAGGGTAAAATTGAAATTTGATATGCAATAACATACACTATAAGCACTTTGTTGTAAATTGTTATAAGAAAAGTTCAAGTTTTGATCTCAATACAAAGTTGTGTACCTTGCAATTTTCAGCCGTAAGTTACTGCCTGCATTAGCAGTGTGACTCAACTTTACATTTCTGACATAATGCTCTATGACTGGGTTGCCGACATTCAGAAGTTTGTGGTGCCTCCATCTTTATTGAGAGACAAGCTTAAGAGTTTAACATCCTTGTATTGAGATAAGAATTTTAGCTTTTCTAATATTGCATAATCAACACCGATAAACTTTCATGCTAGTGTGTAATCGTTTCTCTTGTCACCATTATAGGGATGTTTTCCACAAATCACCAAAGGAAACTTCAGATACAATGGATCTTCTGTGCAGAGTTTAGAGTCATTTGTGCTGATGCTTTCAGATTATCAAGGGTAAGCGTACATTCATTCTCATTTGTGATGTGGTTGTGTGTGTGTATAGTGCTTTGTAGCACAGAGTTTACAAGTATGGATACTATGAATTTTTGGAAAAAATCTGACACTTGGGAAGAAAGAATATGGTCCTACATATGCACTCAGAGCAAAATCACTATTTTAGAAGACCCTATTTGAAAGTTTTTGCTAAAAATTCAAACAAAATATATACATGTAGTGACTTTTCTGTTTCCTTGTCTTAGGGAGTAAAGGTCTTGATCCTCATAACTCTTTATTTGGTCCACACCATTGACTGCCACATGTTAGAGTATGTAATCAGTGTGCACTATGGTCTTTTGTCTTCTTTCAAAAGAAGAATCCCCATTTTGTACATGGTCCTGCAATCTGCAATAATTGCATCCCCCAGTATTTATGTAGTACAGGAGGATACTTTGGATTCACCAGTGTTATCCTGCTGCATGCACCACCTCATCATATTTGTGTGCGCAATACTGACCAAGGTATGGTGGTGTATCATTAAAAATCTTGCCGCCTATAACTTTTGGTTGTAGCGCTCTCGCTTGTTTGGTCTTTATACACAAAAAGATTGATTTTGGAGGGTCTGCTCGTGTGCTCTCTACTGGCCACATTTCATGACGGATTTTGCTCAAATTAGTACAGCAGTGTTTCATAGTAAAATCTGACTTTTGGTGATTCTGCCCCCAATGTTCCGCCTTTTACAGGGTCAGAAGTAGCCTCCTTGTTATATTTCTTGCGTGAGCTCTACCAAGGTCAAATGTGCTCAAAATGATTAATTTGCTTCTTCTCTGTCATTTCTTGGCCGATTTTGATTCTGATTGCTCTTACTGATGAGCTAACTGGAGGCTTCTTGACTTGTACTCGGAAATGTGGAAATAATTGATTATGTAAATTCATGCATTCTTTTATTTGAAGTCACAAAAATGCTATTTCTGAGCTCGTCTTATTTGCAGCCGATTTAGATTCTCTCTGACTTGATGGGGGCTTTAATGCTACCACACAGAATGTGAAATTCATCAATTATGCAAATTTATTGGAATGAATGAAACGTGCTACTTCTCTCTTTTGCAGTAGATTTTGATTCTGCTGAATGTATCTGATAGGGCTTTGGGAGGGGGAGGGGGAGGAGTACTGTGTAGTATTTAATGGAATAATCCTTCTATTTTCTGGGAGGTTATATTGCATGGTAGGGATTTCAAGTCTTGGGGAATATTCGGGACCCGTGGAATATTTCTATATGCGGGGGATATTTCTAAATGCCAATGTAATAGTAATAATAATAAAATGCAACATTTATATAGCGCTTAATACAAATGTTTCTAAGCGCTGCATACCGGCTTTAGCTCGGCTACCCTGATCAGGCGCTCGAGCATTCAAGGAATTTCTTCCTACCGGGTACCCATTAACTACCCCTGGGTGGAGAGTGACAAATGTAGATAAACGTCTTGCCAAAGGGCGCGAGTGCAGCGGTGGGATTTGAACCCACGGACCCTGTGGTTCAAAGTCCGGAGACTTATCCACTGATCCACAACACCTCTGTAGCAAAAAATGTAGCAAAAAAGAAAACAGTAATATGAGAATGCTTTGAACACCAAAATCTAAATTCTGACTGCTAGAAAGCTAGAACTGAATGTTTCTTTTTATGCCTCCGGCCACCGTAGGTGGTGGCCGGAGGCATTATGTTTTCGGGTCGTCCGTCCGTCCCGTTTTGTTCTCGCGATAACTTAAGAACCGTTTAACAGATCAACTTCAAACTTGACACAGGTATGCATATGGGAGGGACAATGATCTGATTAGATTTTGGATTCTCAAGGTCAAAGGTCAAGGTCATAGCGGTAATAAAACACATAAAAATGGCTCGTTCTCGCGATAACTTAAGAACCATTTGACAGATCAACCTCAAACTTGGCACAGGTATGCATATGGGAGGGCCAATGATTTGATTAGATTGTGGGGTCTCAAGGTCAAAGGTCAGAGGTCATAGAGGTCATTATGTACGTAGAAATGGTTCGTGCTTGTGATAACTTAGTAACCATTTGACGGTTCAAAAAACTTGGCTCATGTATGCATATTGAAAGGGCAATGCTCTCATTAGATTTGGGGGTCACAAGGTCAAAGTTCAAGGTCATAGATGTCATTGTATGAATAAAAATTAATCAACATGAAGTGCCATTTATTTCTGATTTGGTAATGGCGGAGGCATAAAGTTCGACCACGCGTGGTCGAAGATTCATCTAGTTTTTATCCTAGTTCATCTCTTTGTTACAAAGTGAAAAATGCAGGAGGTAGAAATGCCAAGAAGTTAAAAATGTGTGAGAAACTCCCTGAGTGCTGGGCCAAATGAGAAAGACCTTTATGCTCACTCCACTGTGCTTACGCTGTATTTACGTTATTTCTGCCCGTTTTGCAATAATTTTTTATGGAAGATCGGGATGAGGTTTTGAAAATGTTCAAAATTTCTTGCCATTCTGAACACCTACTTGCCGATTCTTCTGCGTTTTCACTATGCTACTGCCACAATGCTACCAATTAGAAACGACCCATGTATGCTTTTGCCACTCTCCGCCGATTTGATAGATTGGCATCCAGATCGTAATAGTGGAATGGGGCTGTATAGAAATATTTATTTTTGATTTTTATAGGATTGTTAGTGAGGGGGAATTTGGGAAACTGTCTGAGCTTACTCCCCACTCACATTACATGGAAATTGGTAAAGTACTCCAAATCCCTGATGCGCTGCTGAGAGATATCAAGGATGAATCAGCTGACATCAGTACAGCTTTCATGAAGGTATTCAAGAAATGGAGCGATAGCCAACCTTCAGGAACAAACATCAGGGCTATTCTTTGTGAGAAACTAAAAGAGAGTGACTTGGATGAGGTAGCAGGCAGGGTGCACAATAGAACTCTAGTCTCAAACATCACAGGTAAGGAAAATTTCATGCTACATGTATTACACATTGCTTTGTAGTTGGTAAATTGAAAGGGCGAGATAGTCAATGATGGATTCTTGGCAGTTGTTGACACACTTGTTCAAAGAAAAATTGGAAGGTGTCTCCTAGTTTTGTTATCATTTGCAATAGGCCTTACTCCATCAAGAAAGGGTATAATACTGTTTTTGATCATTGGGCAATATCTCAACAGGTGAATTTATTGGACATTTCCTAACTTTTTCATGGAATTATCAATTACAAATTAGGTAGTGTACACAGTTTGAAGTAAAGACTGAAGTCGGCTTAACCACTAATAATACATTTTGGTAAAGGGAACATTCATAGGAGGTATGGCACATTGTTCTTCATAATGGGGGTGCCAGCAATTCCGCAGGGGTAGAGGTAAAGCTTGTAAGCCTTGACAAATGACCATTTTAACACTAGTATTTTCTTCTATAAGTCTGGTTGGTACATTATCAAGGATTATCTCTAATACTTATCATTTTGAGTTCTGTATGCTATTCTAATACTACTTTCACACCAAACAAATATAACGGAATAAAAGCGTTTTTTGAAAAAAACGCTTTGGTATGAACACTCGGCAAAGCGTCATATTTGAAAACGGAATCAAATATTCCGCAATCTACGTGTGAGGTCTATCACTAGGTTTTGAGGTGTTTTGAAAACGGAATATTCCAAATATGACGCTTTACTTTTTGGTATGTACAGAAAAAAGGAAATAAAGCGGAATGAAATGTCAAAGGTCAACCAGGTTCCCATCAAAAACCTGGAAAATGCGGGAAACGAGTGAAAGCGCGGGTATCTCCGAGCTGCATGGATCGGCATGGCAGTGCAGCGTACGTTCGACGCTACTAGCTGCATGGACGCGAATCATACGTGAAGAAACAAACGCGTTAGCATTCGTACATGAGTTTAAAAAGTAAACTATGCATACAAATAAAGAAAATAATTATGCAGTAAATTTAAACAAATTGCAATAAGTTAGGTAATAATTATACATTTTATTCTGAATAACTGATTTGTTTTGTTACATATATCAAATAAAACAGAGATAGCAAAATGCATGGTGGGTAATGACGTATTTCCGCACTCTCTCACACCGTAATATTACGCTTTCGCTCAAAACGGACTTCATTGGTTCAGTGTGAACAGAAACCAGAAGCGTTTTGGAAGCGTTTTGAAAGTGAAGCGTCATGAAATATAACGGCATGGATATTCCGTTTCGGCAGTGTGAAAACAGTATAAGTATTGCTTCCTCATCATACAGTTCACCATGTCGTTTTGTTTCTGGGTTGATCATCCACTTTGCAAGCAAACAGTGCTAACAAAGAATATATACTTATGAAGAACCCTCAGTACCGAAATAAAGCACCCGTACGTATTGTAGTACATGGTACGTGGTACAGCCCCATATTGCACGTCATCGATGACAACAAATGATTTCACGTGTAGTATTACAAGCATCCAAAAAAATTGGTCAAAACCATCCATATTCACGGGGATTTATGGATGGTCTATTGGACTCATCGAGGTTGAATTATATGTTTTCAGAGTTTGAAGTTTTATGTGAATCACCTTTTCCATATATTTAGATAAATCTTAGGGTAATTAACTTCATTTCAAATTCCCTGTTTTTGTGTATTAACCTATTGCAGCTAGAGGGTCAAAAGCATGCATAGTACCTGAAATTTATGGGGAGTCTTTGATTTTTTTTTTTAGCTTTTAATAATTTTTTCCAAAGTCTCTAATTACATATAAATCACATTTGAAATAAATTGAGAGTAGTAATAAGGGAACTATAATTATTTAAAAATTGCTTGTTTTCATGTGTAAAACTATGGCAGGCAAGATTTTTTAAAGCAAAAAATATGCATATTCCCGGGGATCTATGGGGGGTCTATTTGACTCATGGAGCTTTAATTATATATTTTCAGAGTTTGAAATTTAATGTAAATTACCTCTTCCGTAAATTCAAATAAATGTTAGGGGAACCAAAATCATTTCAAAAATATCTGGTTTTGCGTGTTAGCTTATGGCAGCTCTTAGGACAAAAGCATGCATAGAACCCGAAATTTATGGGAAGTCTTTGAATTTTTTTGAGCCTTTAATAATCTTTTCCAAAGTCTCAAATTACATACAAATCACATTTGAAATAAATTCAAACCAGTAAAAGGGGAACTATAATCAATCTTAAAATCCCTGTTTTCATGTGTTATCCCTATGGCAGGTCACTCTGTCAAAAAGCATGCATGATCCTGAAGATTTATAGTGCCCTTTATTGAAAATAAAGTTTTATGAAATGTTCTTTTAACTATCCATTCTTCTGTTCGTGCAAACATCAGACTTTAAAAACAAAGTTTTAGATATGAAATATCAAGAATAGATTAGACATCTTTTCACACGTTTTATCAATGGCGGACGCAATTTTTTGAGTCCATTTTTAACACAGCAATGTACCCTTGCCAAAACGTATTATGGAAGTAGACGAGAGTAATTTGTCTTGTAATCCAATGTCTTTGGTGCTAGTGAACAACAAGTGTTGTGCAGGAGTGGAAAATTTTTTTTCCGCAATTCTGCGGATTTCCCCTTTTTCTCTGACTTTGGAATTTTTTCCACGTGTAGAACAAAAAAGATCGGAAATTCAGCACTACACGAGGGCTGCTGAAATGCACCACACATATTTGTGCATTGCTCCCATTTAGTTTAATTTAGGTAAGGCAGGGACTGGCATTCAACTTTGTACATGCAGTTATTTCATCATGTAAGGGGGGATTGGTTTTCTGTCTGTTTTTTGCTGATACCATTACACTTATCATGGCTTGCGATAAGTGAAAGAACACGTCCTAAACCCCTTGTTTCATAATGCTAGCACGGCCCTGTTTTACATTCTTTCTTTCCATGCCAAAACAATTGTATAAATATGACTTTGTCATGATAGTATAAGAATATCATTAATTCTCATCACTTCGATAGTTGTCACAGGAAATGATCCTGAACGCATTAAAGCCTATGAGGAAGCACTGAAGAGTGGGAAAGTTCGTTGCAACAGATCCAGAATAATGGTTGTTGGTCCAGCTGGAATTGGGAAAACAAGTCTGATACGTCGTCTCACGGGACAACCGTAAGTGTTCGTTCTTTCTATAAATGTCTTGTGAAAGTTTACTTGTAAAAAATGACTAAGGATGATCTAATTATCAAGTGATTCTGTACTGTCACCAGCTATCATGGTGCAACCATGTAATACAACTTCATTGCCGAGAGCAATGCAAAAGGCTAACTTTAATTGCCCCTGCAATGATAGTACCATTGAATCATCGAACAGCATCTGTCTCTCTGTTGAACACAGAATTGCTATAGTAGCATTGCACTTCGTAGAATCCAGATGCAGATGTTGTAATCTCTTGAGCAATTTTACAGTCATTTGATTGGGGATTCCTTGAATATTTTGGCACTTTCTAAAAACTGTCTTAAAAAAGAATCTTAAACCCTCTCAGAACTGGTGACAGTGTAGTATAGTGTATTGAAGAATGGTTTATGAAGGGTCTGGAAGTGAAAGAAATATTTACTGATTGATTGATTGAATTTATTTAGTCTTGGTAAAACTTATTCAGTCAAAAGACTGCCCTAACTTGTGCAAGTCCCTGAACATAAAATAAAACATACATGTATGAATTGAATTATAATAAAACAAAAGTCAAAGCACAATATAATAAACTAGTAATCATATGGCATTTTATAATGAATACAGCAGAGCTTTTGCTTTCACATGTAAGCTGCCATTTTGCAAAAGAGGTTTTCAGAATACAATTATGCAATGAATTGATTCAAAATCTTTACATGTCTCACATTTGACAGGTTCAATCATGAGGAAAAGAGTACAGTAGGAACTGAACATAACACTGTCAAGAAAAATGTGGTTAGTGGTTGGAAGCTTGATAATGACACCAACGAAGGTACATGTGAGATGAATGCTTTGCTTTGCTTTTTAGAATTCAAATTACTCATGCATGTAAATGTTGCTAAAAAAACTGTTTTAATCCATTCTCATTTGATTACCTATCTGTTCTCCATTGGTATTTAAGTCAATGTTCATATATTAAAGATAGTATTTACTAGTCAGAATTAGCCTGCATTTGCACAGAAATGCTAACAAAAATTGATAAAATGTTGTTTTTTTAAAACATGTAATTCTTAAATGTTGATCTCAGTGAAGGAGGATTTTAAGGACTTTGATTTTATTTCCATCGTCATTCATTTTGGGGTGAGGATGCGAGCGTTTGCAAAGTCCTAAAAATTTGAGGAATTGCTGCGAATGAATGAATGATTCATTTTAGAGTCGGGTTGTGAGTGTACTCTTGCTATGGCTGGGGCACTTGTTTTTTCTAATGATTATGCATAGAGGTGCGAGGTTGTAGTTCTTTGTTGGAATTAGTGCTTGTGCTTGATTAGAAAGTACGGACAGTAAAGCTGAATATGCATTCCCTGTAACGTGTAAAGTAAATTAATTACATTTTTATAGGGTGTCCCCCTGAAATATAAAATGGATTGACACCATTGTTTTGTATTAATCCAAGTGTGTCATTTTCAGGGTCATGTACATTCTTCAGAGTTGCAAAAGAGTGAGTGAAATAGAACAGATGTTGTGGAGGGTGCTGTGTAGGTATGACATCTACAGATATACAGAATAAAGCTGGCAAGAGAGAACAAATGAGAGATCTTGTCAGTTATGAGAAGTTTTAAATTCAAGAGATGAAGAGAAAACAGTAGGCGAAGAAAGCAGTTTGGACATTGTCTCTGGTGCAAATTATGTTCACCTTGTGATGTCACACATCTCAGCAGTGTTTAGAGATTTAGATGCTACATATATTAGGGCTGTATGTTGCCAAGTGTTTAATTTTGTTAACCAGTCCAATCTAAGTTCCACCTATGCAATAATGAAAATCAATTATTCTGTTTTTAAAATCTATATATACATGTATATCTACTTTAAAAACAATTTCCATCCACCTTCAGTTATGTTTTTCTCTTTACACAGACTTAGTAGCTGAATATATGGTACTACATGAACAGTTAGAGGAACAAAGAAAGGTTTGTGTTTGTTTATACTGTATGTATCACCAAAGGAAGGCAGTTTGATTACCTTTTGGGATATTGCGGGTCAAAAGTCAAAAGGTCAAAGATGTCAATATGTATTAAATTAAGATTTGTTAGTTTTGTTATCACCATATATCTCAACTATACTTTCTATGTTTGTTGATGTTCTGTTTGTATTGTGAATTGCTTTGTGAAAAAAACAACACTACAACATGATATAATACATTACGACCTGTGCACCTGCCATGTTTCCTCTTTTCTTTTGCACTTTTTATTCGCACCTCCCTTATCTCCCTCTTTCTTTCCTTTGCCACTTTACCCTCCCTAGTATAATTTTGTAGTACTTTTTTTTGTGTGTTACCACTGTAATTATTATTATTTGAACTTCTTTCTCTTATTTTTTGTCGCTTATTCGTTTTATTTTGATATTTGTGGATTATTTGTTTTAAGTTTGTCTTCTGCGTCCGTCTCGATTTTTGTATATAGTTGTATATATAGTTTGTTTATAATTAGTATTGAAACTAAGTTTAGGGGCTTGCCTTCTTTACAAGCTTTTGCTTTTCTTGGCAAGTCCCTCTGTTCATTTCTTGTTTCTTTTCATTGACAAAATTACTGCAACAAATTGTAGCTTTGTTTAATTTATTGTCTCGCCTGCGTAGCGGAGCGAGACATAGGTATCACTATTTCCGGTGTCGGCGTAGGCGTCGTCGGCGTCGTCGGCGTCGTCGGCGTCGTCGTCAACAATTGTGTTGTACACCCAATAACTTTCTATAGCTTTAAGGTGGGATCACCAAATTCATACCAGAGGTCCATCTCTTGAAGGTGCAGGTCAAGTTCGAATGTGAGTTGAATTTGATTAAGGTCAAAGGTCAAAGGTCAATGAACTTTCCATGACTGGCACTGTGCTGTGTTGTACACACAATAACTTTCTATAGCTTCGAGGTGGGATCACCAAATTTATACCAGAGGTACATCTCTTGAAGGCACAGGTCAAGTTTGAGTATGAGTTGAATTTGAATAAGGTCAGAGGTCAAAGGTCAATGAACTTTCCATGACTGGCACTGTGCTATGTTGTACACACAATAACTTTCTATACCTTCGAGGTAGGATTGCCAAATTCATATGAGAGGTCCATCTCTTGAAGGTGCAGGTCAAGTTCGAATGTGAGTTGAATTTGATTAAGGTCAAAGGTCAAAGGTCAATGAACTTTTCATAACTGGCACTGTGCTATGTTGTACACCTAATAACTTTCTATAGCTTTGACGTGGAATCACCAAATTCATACCAGAGGTCCATCTCTTGAAGGTGCAGGTCATGTTTGAATGTGAATTGAATTTGATTAAGGTTAAAGGTCAATGAACTTTCCATGACTGGCACTGTGCTATGATTTACACCACTTTGTTCCTGTAATGACATGAACTTTATAATTTGATACTTTTTAACACTAACATTTTACTTCAGTTCAACAGAGTTCATTCTACAGTTTACTGTATAATAGCAGTGAACTCACTACTCTCTATACCTGAACCAGATTTTGTATTTTACTTGTTACTGTTTTTCATATATTTGTTTATTTATTTATTTATTTATTTATTTATTTATTTAATTTATCCATAACCAAGCCTATGTAATGATAATTTGTGAACTCCCTTTCACTTATTATTACAATATGATTGTGCATTTTTTAAAATTTATTTACTTAATTTATCCATAACCAGGCCTGTGCAATGATAATTTGTGAACTCCCTTTCACTTATTATTACAATATGATTATGCATTTTTCTGTCTGTGTATTTTGATTTAATTAACAGTGAATGCAACATGGCTGAAGGATCACTATGTTTGGATGCTTTTTGCATCTGTTTGTTCCACTAATAGCATGACCTTTACAATTTTAATACTTTCTAACACTAACATTTTACTTCAGTTCAACAGAGTTCATTCTACAGTTTACTGTATAATAGCAGTGAACTCACTACTCTCTATACCTGAACCAGATTTTGTATTTTACTTGTAGTTCACAAAGTTGAGGTGAAAGGTCTAATTTGATGAAAATATTATCAGAAGATCAAATTTGATATTTTTTTAAGGATCTGCATACTGTATTCTTTACACCTCGGAATAGTATTACTAGATAGATGGCGCAATACAAGTGCATTATATTATCATTATTATTATTATTATTATTACTATCATTATCATTATTACTATCATTATTATTATTATTACTATCATTATTATTATTACTATTATTATTACTATTATTATCTATTTATTTATTTATTTATTTATTTATTATTATTATTATTATTATTATTATTATTATTATTATTATTAATACTACTACTATTATTATTATTATTAATTACATTCTGGCCATTTTAATGCCCACCTCTTGATACATATACATGTATGTGACTAGTTAAGAATGCTGCCATTAAAATTTGCGCGATGCAGGCGAGACTGCCAGGGGCGTTCCACTTGTATTCAACATTTATTACGAAATGTCATTGATTTGTTTGTATTATCTATTATATTGAATATGTATTGTTACTTTGATTGTATTTTGAAAAAAATTGTTGAACGGAAATAAATAAATCTAAATCTAAATCTAAACCTAAATCTAAAGTGATTGCCTAACAACAATTTTATTGCATATACATTTTATGAAATTAATGAAGTGAATTGAATTGAACTTTGGAAATGGAAAAGGGTTCACTATGCAGAAAATAAAAAGCGTCCATAATTCCAAAGGTTCCTAATTTAAAGAAAAAATTATGTATGTAGAGTTCTGAATATTTGGAATGGGAATTATGAAATTCTTTTCAGTTGTGAAGTTATGAACCCTGTCACATTTTTGGAATTATGAATCTTCCAAATAACAAAGCTTCAGAGTAACTCACCAGGTTGAAAAAAGATGAACCTTCAAAAATACGAGCCCTCAGAAAAAACAAGTGCTGCACATGTACATGTAAATTAGGATCTGTGATGTCATAAATGGTATGATTGGTGCCTATCTAATATAGGGATGGATATATGTACATTTTATATTTTTTCAATATTAATGTTTATTGATATCAATGTATTTGTTTTATGATACTATTCATTATGAAATGAATTTTTTTCAGCCTTTGGATTCACCTGCTACACCATCAGGTAAAAGTAATATTCGTAATGGTACCCCCCCCCTTCCCTTATGTTTCTCAGTGACATGTACATGTAGGTGAAATAAGCAAGGTTCACTTTATATCAGCACCTGCATCACTTTGAGCAAATAAGAGTTTTGAATTTTCTGATTTTGTACTGCATCCACTTCACCTCTTGGAATCTCTTTTATTAAATATTTTGTGTTCTTATTATGCTTACTTATTTGTGAAATCAGAATTTTGGTCTAATCATTATTTAAAAAGCCCCAAAACTTATTATCTTTGGTCTAGGCACTCTTTGTAGTGTTTTTAGCAAATGTACTTCAACAATTGGTATAAAAGTTGACTTTGTGTGTATTGTATTTTGACTTTCTCATGTATTTCTTTGTGTTTTACTTTTTTGTTTTTATTTTTGTTTTTATTGTTTTTATGTAATTTGTAGGGAACACTCTTGGTGATCATAAACAGCATAAAATCAATTAATTTCAATCAGTAAAATTAGAAATAATTATATATTCATGAATTTTTAGCTGAACCGCATGCCCAGACATTGCAAATTTGGTCTCAAAAGATGTTTGAGATTTGCGCGTTGGGAACATGTGTGAAAGTGTAGGGGGATTCGGCCCCCCCCCCCTGCTATTTTAGGGTTAAAAGAGCAATTTCTAGGCATTTATATGGCTAGTCCATTGTGTTGGAAGCGCCATATATGAAGTAGAAAATAAAATAGCCAAAAATATAGATATGATTTGTAGACTGCATCTTTCGTTTCCTCAAAATGTTCTGAAACGACCTTTTTAAATGATTTTATTTTATTCTACTTGCAGATACAAGCCACAGTGCACCATCTGATGTAAGTTTGAATTCCAAAAGTCCTTGTCAGTGAAACTTGAATGGAGTAATATCTATTACTAGCAGTATAACCATAAACTTGCATATACATGAATAAATATTTCTAAATGAATGACATGATAGGAACTTAAAATAACATAAAAGATCACACAGCACTTTAGTGAAGGTATACTAGAGTGACATGTGCAACATTTAACACCCTGAAAAATACCTATTATAAAATCATATAGCAAATATAAGTGATTGCAATTTTCATTTTGAAAGTGATCTTTTGTGGAATTCCATGTGATTTTAAAATATGTCATAAAGTGTTGGCTTGTAGCCTGTTGAGCTCGGTAAACAAGTTCACAACTCTAAACGAGTACCAATGATTATTCATCCTATGTCAGGTAAAAGTACAACTAGTGTCAATTCAGTTTTGAGGCTTGCTGAGCCATATAGACTGTTCCTGAAGTTAACAGGAGCTTGATAGATAATATTTATCCTAAAATGCAAAGTGCTAGGTGCATGTTAGACAAGGTATGATATTCTATTAATTCACTATTTGCATTTTTACTTTGCAGGCAGAAGACTTAGCTGAAGTAACACAATCATCTTCAGAAGTTTCACTTGACAGAGGTAATGTAGAGTCATGTTTTGTGGTTATATAATGCACCTGTATTGATCTAAGATACAACATAGTAGATAGCAGGGACTTTGATTTTCTATGAAAAACCACATTGGTAGCACAAATCAGTTTCGGATGATGTTAAAGGTGTTTGGGTTTTCTATTTTACATTGTAAATTGACATTATTCTACAAACTTCTCCTTAATATATTTATCAATATCTTGCTTTCTTGATATAGGAAAAGACATAAAAAGACATAAATCACCCATGGAATTTCGAGATAAAGCCTTGCCATCATCAACAGAACCAAGGGTGCAAGACATTCCTGCAAATGAGGTGAAACGAGAATCATTGCCTGAGAGAGAAAATCCTAGAGGAGATGAGCACCGCAAAACAATAGCACAAGGATTAACAATGGATAGGATCACCAATGCGAAATCAACTGCAAATGATATTTCTTACAGCATTTGGGACTTTGGGGGACAAGTCATTTATTATGTTACACATCCGGTGAGCAGGTTTATCAAAGTTTTAGTCATAAAAGTTTCATGCATTAGTATGCATAAAAATAAAAGGCAGTTAACTGTTATATATTTATTTTTGTGAGTTTATAATCACTACTAAAATATGAATAGTTCATTAAGTTCTTTTCCCTTTAGTTTACATTTGCTTCAACCCTAAAAAGACTAGGGGGCCTAACAGGCTCCCCCTAGACATAAACTGCAATTATTTTGTAATGCTTATAGATTTCGCACTGCCGTTTCATGAATTTTTTCTTTAGAGTTTTGCACAGCTTTTGATTTCAAATTCGCATGCCCCGCATGAATGATTACAGAGTTACATCACGTTTTCACATGGCATGTCAAGAAAAATTTGATATTTTGCATTTGTGTGTAAAGTCAATGTGGACTGGAATAAATATTACAGATATTGTTTTCAACTATGTTTTCATTGGATTTTTTTAGTTAATGTCATTTGTGAATACAAATAACTCTTCTAGATCATAAAACAATGGAATACATTAGATTGAAAACCAAAGAAATACATAAGAAATAAAAAACAAAGAAATAAATAAGGAAATAATTCAAACAATAGAAATGCATGCATATATTATTTTTGATTATTAATTTTCATAAATGTATCACATAATTCAAACATGAAATAACACAATTTGTCAATGAACACCTTCTTTTTATATATAACAACCTTGCACAGGGATTTCTAGACTATAATGGACACCTAAATATGAAAAAAAAAAGAAATTCAATTTTTTTTTTTGCATATTCGCATCATTAATTAATGTAGAAAACATAATGAACTATGCGTATAGTGGTTGCAATCGGACAATCAACAGCGGAGATCTTAGGGGGCTCTTTAGGCCCCCCCCAGTTTTTCCAGTCTCCAAAATACCCCCAGTCTTTTTAAGATTAAGGCCTCTTTGGAAGAAAGTCATCCAAAATTGGGGGGGGGGGGGGATCTCACTGAGGCCTCTACATCATCTGCGTACATCATTTTTTTGAATAGCTACCTAAACAAGGATTAAAGTAGGAGTGGTTTCGATACCCTTAACAGGGAAATCCATCTAACACATCTCCTATTTTTATACCCTCAACAAGGATTTTATACCCTTAACATGGATTTTATATTAAAGGATTGCATCATCACCTATGAATTTGATAACCTCTTTTTTATTTTTGCTGTTTTAGATATCCTAAACACATTATACACATTTCAGATTCACATTCATAGATTTCATTTCATTTTCAATTTTCAGCAAATCAATTAATCATTATTCAAATAATATAACAAAACAAAATAATGTTCAGTATACAAACAAAACAAAAAATGTCAGAAAAGGAGCACAAATGAAAATGAAAACAGAGACTAGCAAAGAAGCAGAACTTGTGAAACCATGCACTTGTCCCTGGCAGTAGGTGCCTGATGCTGAAAAAGAACCCTTTCTATGCTTCTTCATGTACGTGGATGACATACAGGCCTCATATGAGACATACCCCTTGGGGGGTCAAAATGGATGTATACTTACTGTGTATTTTCTTTTTATTCATTCCTGTGTGTTGATACACTGGAGAACAGACTCTGTTTGATAAAGACTTAATTTTATATTGAGTGGCAAAATCTATGCTTCCTCTCTAGTTGGTTCTACATGTATGTGAAGCAAACACATCTATATTTGACAATTTTTAAAACATTCAAATTTCCAGCTCTTTCTCTCATGGCGATCACTCTACATTGTTGTCTTCCCGTTCCATCTTGATTTTAATGCTAAGCCTTCACGGACTGAAGAAATAAAAGTAAGTATCAATCTTGTTTGCGTTTGTTACGGTGCTAATGATTATAGAGAAAAATTATTAAGAGCTTAATAACTTGAATAATTCTCTATGCGCTCTACAATCATTAGTACAAACATATCACATAAAAGGTTGAAAATTCCTTGTGACCTCATCAAGTCTTTGGCCAGTCAAGTGGTTAGGTTTAGAGTTTTATTTTGTAAGAGATCTAAATTTAGCTGTTAGTTTGTATGTTGAGAACCTTGTGTTTCATAAAATGCACTGTGGGTGAGTCTTCAAGGTAGTAAGAGTCATTCACACTTGAGTCAAGAAGCAAGTCAAATCCAAAGGAATAGCAACATGATGTACTACTTGCCATATTTTGAGATGCATTTTGGTAATAAAGATGGGACAGCATAAACTGTAGTGATGATATAAAATACGCATAACTTGGTGAACTTCACATCATTCATGTACATGTTAGGTCGCTTATCAGAAGGCAAGTCTATTGGTTTTTATCTACTTCTTAATACCCAGGTATTTACATCGGCTTTCCTGATCCCATGTTGTTTTGTCCATTCAGGGATGCAAGGATTATAGAAGGGAGAACGAAAAATGCTGACCACAGCCTAGACGCTTCTAGGCTGTGGTCAAATTTGGCTCTAAGAAGCTTAACTTAATAGAAGAATGTATCTTTTTATGAAATGTGGAAAAACTCTATGTACACAATACATATAGAATAGCCACCATGTGTCCGTAAATTTACAAATTATGCTGTCTGTGGCATTTTCACAGCGGAATGATTTTAAGGCCTATGCTTCCGTACTTGTTTGATATTTTTGATTACCTCAATTCCATTAAGGTATTTTGAAATTTCAATTGATTGAAATTGGAATCCTTAATTAGCAATTCCATTCTATGATATTCTGGCCTCTGTAGGGGAAATATCGTATCAGTGAATGCTGTCTTGCTCTTATAAAACAAAAACCAAGTTTCCACTAGCTCTGCAAAGTGTATTTTTGCTGTCTAGTGCTGTTTAATTTGGGTCCATGAGATGTTACAGATCAGTGGATCAAGGGGGACTGATTCCACCACCTATCCCGAGATCTTTTTGTGTGATGACCATGCAGTCAGCATATGAAAGGCTTGGCATGCACGTCTCCAGCGACATAATCTGCAAAATTGTATTGTTGTTTTTTCTGAATTCATAATATTTTTTTCTGCATAAATCACTCATGCTAATTGTATCCTCCGGAATGTACTACCAGAGGATACTTTGGATTCAGCATTGTGTGTGGCCACCGTTTTCCCAAAAGTGGTAGGTATATGCGGCTTGCAAGACAAAAAGGGGTCTTCAGAATGGGCTTATCATGGAAAGGATGGTCTTCGGAACTACAAACTGTTTGGAAAAAGGGGGTCACTGGAATGGTTGACATGTGTGTTGGTTCATGTGTAACTCTATGGAGCATGCATACATGTATACACACTAGTGCCAAGGCGCCTGCTGGCCTTGGGTTTAGACGTGTGAGCCACTTTTTACCACAAAGGAGCTTTTTGGAACAGAGCGAAGCAGCTGGAACAACGACACAATTCTGAACAAGAAAAAAAGGAATATATTGGAATGTAAATTTGAGTGTAAAAATGAGGGTCTTTAGTCTTACCCCTTATGTGCTAATTGCTGCACTGATAAGCTTGTCTTTTGATCACGTTGATTTGTGTTGATGATTGTATTTAACTTCACAGGTGAGCTTTACTCAAGATTGTAGTGTGTCACATATGAATGAGACCACTTTTATGTTGACATAGGAGCATGCCTGTCGACATTTCTGCAATGTTAAATACTCTTTGTATTTCGACTGTTGATATCAAGCCTATTAAAAGCACTGGGAATAACCCTTCTGGGAGGTTATATTGTACGGTTTCACGACCCAGGGGATTTACTTCTGTTTCGTGACAACGGATATTTCTAGTTTATCCATTTAATCATACATTTTGCTCTGAATCAGTTAGTTAAGCTAAAAAAAAAAGTGCAGATTTTTAGTAGTCCGGACACTGTTTCTTCGCAAATGTACTTGAAAATAATTTCAGTATCGATCTAAATTTCTAATGTACATGTATTTCATTTTTAATAAATTTTGTACGTATATCTTTCCTTTTTACCCTTTACTTTTAACTCAACCGGCCCAAATGGGCCAGATGAGCTTATTCCGTGGCGTGGCGGTCGGCGTCCGTTCACAATTGCAAAATGCTTCTTCTTCGTCATTTCTTGTCCAATTTCAATTCTGTTTGCTTTATATGATAGCACTAGGTGGGAGATTCAAAATTTCTACACAGAAGTTTGAAACTCATTAAATATGTTAATTTATGTGCATTTTTCAAAAATCACAAAAAATGCTTGTTCATTTGTCAACCGATTTGTCCACCAATTTTGAATTTTCTTGTTTCAACTGGGAGAGCTACATTAGGTACACTTAACTTCTACACAGAATTTTGAAATTTTGTCAAGAAAATTATTTATGCTAATTTATGCAGAACTGATAAGAAAAATCACAAAAAAATGCTTCTCCATTTTGATTTTGATTTTTTTTTTGTTTCATATGGTAGAGTTACATGGGGTACACCGAACTTCTATACAGAATTTCAAAATTTTGTCTAGAGCATTATTTATGCTAATTTATGCGAAACTGATTAGAAAAAAAAATGCTTCTTCTCCTTTATTTGTCGACCGATTTTGATTTTCTTTACTTTTGTCTGGTAGAGTTACATGAGGTACACCAAACTTTTATTAAGAATTTCAAAATTTTGTCTAGAGCATTATTCATGCTAATTTATGTGCAATTTTTCCAAAAATCACAAAAAATGCTTCTTCTTAATTTGTGGACCGATTTCGAGGGAATTTTTTTGGGTTCACTTAGTACAGCAACATAAGCTACTAGGAACTTATATATTCATTACAGTGTCAACTTGGTGAAAATTTTAAAATTGTGTGAATTTCTTTGCCGGATGCCAGATGAGCACCACATCATTGATGTGCTCGTTTCAACAAAATTTGTTGGCAGTACATTTGTAGTCATAAACAACATAAAAGTAATCCATTTTCATTTGCAAGACATATTTTTTAGATGTGTCAGAAAATGCGTTGCCATGGCAATGGCATATTATTGCAATAAATCGGGAAAAACTTGCAGATTGAACCACTTCCTCTTTTTTCAAGTGGAGCTCATGAAATTTGACACACATATTGGCTCTTGAGATGAAGATGTGCGAGACAACATGCTTTCCGTGTCGGAAACTATGTTATTGTGGTAAAGGCACATTTTTGCAATAAATAGGGAGAATCTTGCAGATTGAACCACTTCCTCTTTTTTCAAGTGGAGCTCATGAAATTTGACACACATATTGGCTCTTGAGATGAAGATGTGCGAGACAACATGCTTTCCGTGTCGGAAACTATGTTATTGTGGTAAAGGCACATTTTTGCAATAAATAGGGAGAATCTTGCAGATTGAACTACTTCCTCATTTTTCAAGCAATGCTCATTAAATTTAGCACACAAATTAGTCTTGAGATGAAGATATGCAAGACATTTTCTGCATGTGTCAGAAACTGCATTGCCATGGTAATGGCATATTATTATAATGAATCAGGAAAAATATTGCGGATTAAACTATTTCCTCATATTTCGAACAATGCTCATGAAATTCGGCAGACACATTGGGGTGGGGGTATTAATCACCTTTAGTGATATTTCTTGTTAATTTTTACAACAGCATCATGGTCTACTTTTGCAAAAAATTGATGCATGTCAATTGAGGTCAATTGTCACATTTTATGTGTATTCTCTATGGGACAGAAGTCTTTCTCAAATCTTGATTCTACATTCCAGTCTTCTTTGAAAATACATCAGTTATTTCTCCTCAGTTTTGTGGAGCTTTGAATATGTTCTAGCAGAGAAGGGTGACATTGATCTTTAATCAGATTTTGACAGACCACCTAATTCATCCCCATCGACGACTGAATTCAAATGTCTCGCTTACATGTATTCTTCGTTTTGTTGTAGGTCCAAGGTTCTGTTCCAAGAACCCATCGAACCATACTTGACTTGCTGCATTTCTGGTTGATGTCCATCTATGTCCATGCTGTACCACCAAGTGAGTGTGAAGAATTTGAACCCAAGATCCTCTTGGTTGGAACATTTCTAAATGAATCCAGCCTCACTGAGGAAGATGTAAGTAGAGCCTACATCTATTGTGTACTTAGCTTTGGGTACAAACATTTCTTTTTGTTGGTTTCGGATAATAGTCTCCTACACAGTGAACAAAATTTTTCATTTTCATTATTGTGAAATACTGGCTAATGTATTTTTTTCTACCAGCAAAGGATACAGTACGTATTGTTATATTCTTTATTGCTAGCTGTTCCCACTGAAAGTGTGTTTAAGTTGTTGGTCCATCCAATTTCATTCCCCTTGTTTATTCATCACTTTAAATGTTCCCAGTTACCATATGGTATTAAAATTCTTTGGTTCATACCAATGCCTCCTGGTAACTAAATCAGATCATTTCTTTTGGAAAAGTATTGCATGGAGAAGATTTTTGCATAAACAGATTAATCCATTAATACTCTTATCATTTAAACATACTAGCATTAAAGACATTCAGATATGCTTTATATTCAATAAAATTTAAATTCAAATCCTTGGAAATGCAAGTAGGGATACATGTATCTGAAGAGTAAGTAAAATCATTAAATTCTTTTTTTCTGACAGGAAATTGATGTGCATACACTAATATGTTCATGGGCATACTGTGTACAGCATGTGCATGTAAATATCCTTTAAATCATGTTAACCATGTTCCATATATTCATTCAATTTTTAGGTAGGAAGAAAAATATCCCAAATTAAGAAGATGGTTACAGGCAAACCATATGCAAAGCAAGTCCACAGTGAAATTCTTCAGATTGACAATTCTTCTAGTTCAGAAGCTGAGGTATGATTTTTCCTTTAAAGCCCATTTACATGTACAGTAATGGCAACAGTCACAATATGAAAATATGAACTTGTTTGTTTTTTTTCTGGTTTACATGTAGTTGACTTTCAAAAATTATGCACGTATGCTGGAAAATTAATGTTTGAATGAGAAAATCATTTTCAAAATCAAAAATACATTATTGTACAAAATAACTTCTTTTTTTAGGGAAGAGAGAATTAATATGGGAAGCAACTAACCTTATAATTCCTAAAATCTTAAAAGAGAATTTTGATAGAAAGATTTCTAAAATGAAAACTTACCATTTGAAGTTTGATTTTTATTTTATGAAGAATTTGAAGAGAGAGATTTCATTGAGATTACATTGGGATCCCGTTTGCGCTTGCACAGTTCATTTTGGAACTGAGAAATGTGACAGCTCAATATGAAAGGATAACTTACAGATAATCGTTTGCATTTTGTGAGAGGGAGAGGCGGGAATGTAATCTCTCCCTTCAAATTCTTCATAAAATAAAGATCAAACTTCAAACGGTAAGTTTTTCTTTCAATCTTTTAATTTTACATACATCATTTTGGGTAGAAATTAAATTCAGATTTTGAAGCCCATTTGTCATATTTCTAGACAACACTTCTAACCTTCATGGGTCCAACAATCTACTCTGGCAGCAGTAGGGAAGCTGAGGAAAGCAGCAACTACCATCAAAGATGTGAAAACTCATAAAAGGAACATCTCTCTGGTATACTTTAACCAGTCTATGAGGTTCTCATAAAACATCAAGCCAACATTAAAATATCAGGGGAGCAAACAGCATGATGCCTCTAATGCATGATACTTTGCAGATAGGCACTTTCTTCTCTCTTTTGACTCTAGGGGTTTATTACAGAATTTCTGGAAAGTCCTTTTTCATTGGAACATCCAGTTTGTCCCAAGATTGTTGACACAGGGACATCTGCATGCCATCTTTGCAGCAGAAGTTTGGGCTGCCCTTGTTGAGCATGAATTTTACTTTAACACATCTATCTGTTTTATAGTTTTCATGATGCAGCAGATCCATCTTGAGATAGTTTGTGATGTCACACTTTTGAAGGGCTCCTTATAGTTTACAAAACTTTAATTTCCACTCAGAAGTTTGCTGCATTTAATGCACTCCTTGAGGTACTTGACTATACACAGCCTTCGATGTGTTGGATAAGAACTCAGAAAAAACGAAAGTCTCCTGGGGCTTGTTGCATAAAACTTGTGTTTGATCAGGACTCCTAAAAATCAAATGCAAGTCCTTCATGCGTACTTCTGATTGGCTTAAAATAAAGTTGCATTTGATTTTCCCCGAGTTGCATTCAAATGCAAGTTTTATGCAACAGGCCCTCTGTCTACTTTGCTTCAATGCTTCAACAGTGAATACAATG
>JAPZVO010002279.1:0-10000 GCA_029962745.1 Echinometra lucunter | reverse complement strand
GCAGATTTTCAAAACTATTTGTCCTTATATTTAGTGAGTGTCATCTCATTGACCTTCCAATACAAAGGATTAAATATGCATCTTAAGATTCAGAAATAGGAAATGATTTCTAGTTTCCAAATCTCGCAATCTCTTAAGTTGGGAGGGAGAAGTGTCAATTGAGAATATGAACTGTGACGTCTTCACAATCAGTTTTCTATGAAAAGTGAGAATGTTTGACTTATAACGCTTGTGAAAGCTATTGAGTAAATTTAAAAACTCTGAGCTGCACGGCCCTACATGCTATCAGTGTATGTAATATTGTGCACTTCATAAGCATCATCATGTGCACCACAAAAAGTGAAAATATACAAGTGACCGGAAACGCCAGACTGCGTGGACTGCAGTGTTGGACAAAAGCAAACCCAGGTTGGTTTTGCAAATTGCAGAATTCAGCAGTGTTGGGTCCGAGACAGTCTCAGATGAGACAGAGACCGAGACCGAGACAATGATCCCCGAGACAAAGACCGAGACAGAGACACTTGTGTCCAGAACAGCCGAGACCAAGACCGAGACCGTGACATAAGCGTCCCCAAGACCGAGACGAGACACGAGACACACAATCACTGTCTCGAGACATGTCTCAAGACACCCAACAATGTAATTGCTTGATTACAGTGGGGGGGGGGGGGGGGGGGGGCTTACAGATGTGAGACTTTTGCCATTTTTCTAACATAGTCGTTAGGCGCCCGGCCGTCAATTCTGAATTTTGTTTACTTCTAGTTTTTTTTTCTGCGTTTTTATTTTGGTATGTATTCTCTGATTGTTAAATAAAAATTTTAAAAAATCTACAAACTGTACTTCAAGGTATCCAACTCTGAATCTCTACTCTCTTTCGGGTTCTTTTTACTTTCAGAATGAAAAAAAAAGTGATTTTATTCTACAAATTGAAGTAAAGCAGTGATACTAATCGTCAAAATCGAGCCCTTTTTCAGTGTCTCGCCGATGTCTCGGCCTCCCAGACACGAAACATTTCCCTTCGAGACAGAGACCGAAACCAAGACATTAGCGTCCGAGACCGAGACGAGACACGAGACACACAATCCCACTGTCTCGAGACATGTCTCAAGATACCCAACACTTGAATTCAGTGATAGATATCTTGATAATAACATTTTTAGAAATTCAAAACCTTTATATTTCTAGCTGTTTATTCATTCTTCTGGGCATTTCCACGACAGTTAATAACGTTACATTTAAAGAGATTTTAAAGAGATTCTGATAGTTAATTCAGTATCTATTTCATTTCACAATCTTGTTATTCATCCACCCCAGGTCTACAATTCATAACAAAAATAAAAAGCAATTGAATAATTTCGGAACTGTAATGAGAACTTTTAATCAAAAAAAGGAGACAAGCAAAAAAAATCAATGTTTTTGAAAAAAAAAATCCCTCCTTACTGTGGCGTAGCTCAAACTTAGAGTCATATCATTTTCTTATTTGATGACAAATGTTTACCCACAAAGTTCAAAAGTTTACCTCTCTATTTCTTTTAAGAAGACCTTAAAATCTTGGTTAGTCACGTTACGATTAGTCACGTTACATCTTGTCCACCCTATTGTAAGAAGCTTATTTAAAGACTGCATTCTATTAGCCAGTAGGAGAGCCTACATGGATGGGTAACTCCCATTCACTCCCTAATTTGTTTATGAATAGGCCAAACCTAGCTGCTAAAGCAGGCAATCCCTCACTGTGTTTGGTAGCTATTGTGTGTACTGCTAAGGAGTTTCCAGAGCTGGAGTCACATCTAACTCATTCCCTTTGATCCATGTTCAATGCCGCCAGGCAAAAAATATGCCAGGCATGTGCTTAACTGGATCTTCCTTACAGATGCGTAGATAAAAGATTCCTGTCTGGCTTCAAACTTACGGGCCATTTTCAAAAGGAAATATGCTTTTGTAATGATAATTACTTTTCGCTACCACTCGTCTGATAATATGAGCAGTACACAGTGCTTACCTTTACAAGAGGCAAGCGAAAGGAAATGGTGCAAATTTCCTGAAATATGGATCAAAATTACTGGGCTGGGCTGGGCATGTACGTGTGGGCACTAATCTGACATGTAACATCATAAATTACTGTACTTTAACAAACTCCGTTTCCATTTTCGTTTGCCGCAAGTAATCGGAAAAGTGTCAAATTGCGGGTTTTAGGATTGCCAAATTTTACTATGTTTCACAAATTAAAACTGCTATCATCCGATATACGTAGATTTCTGGGCACAATTTGGCTTTTGTATTCATATCTTATTATCTTTTCAATTTTCTTTCTGTTAATTCAAATACAAAGTGAAATATTAACAATATTTTATGTGTGACAAAATCACTAATTAAGCTTTCCCATAATGTTGGCGGCATTGAACCCCGGACATCAAGGGCAAAAACACCCTTGTAGATTCCATTGTGCAACCTTAGAAAAGGACAGCTGCGTGAAATAATTTGTTGCCAGTTGGGACTCCAGCTCTTAAAACTCCTTGGTTATACCCCAAAGATTTTATGGTCTTGAATATACAGAACTGCTGAAAATGTGATTGTCATGACAAATTTGTTTTTTCGATGTAGAAATAAATCCCGCTCTAAAAGGTTGGAGCTGAGGCTACTCCGAGATTTGTCAGGTAAGCACTAAAAAGGTACCAATCCTGCAGACCCAAGCTCATAAATATTCTTAAATATTCATAGGATTAGGATTAGGATTAGGATTAGGGTTAGGATTAGGGTTGGGTTAGGGTTAGGGTTAGGGTTAGGATTAGGGTTAGAATTAGGATTAGGGTTTCAGCTTGCGTCTGCAGGATTGGTACCTATATAGTGCTTACCGATTTGTCAGAGGATTGACCAGGCAGAAATTTGAAACAACATTTCTTTAAATGTACGGCAACTAAGGCCTGAACTGGCCTGAAGAGCTCTAAGTTACAATTTTTTGAGTATTCAAAAAACGGGGTTACAGTTCGTTATTCTGAAGGTTCGTTATTTCGAAGGTTCGTTAATCCGAAAACGAAATAAAGTTCGTTATTTCGAAGGATCGTCAGTCTGAATATGAAATAAGGGTCGTTCATGCCGTTAGTTCGTTAATAACTAACGTACTAACGAACCTTATTTCATTTTCGGACTATCGAACCTTCGGAATAACGTACCTTTTTTTCATTTTCGGACTAAAGCTATGGTCACAACCGGCCGTGCACCTCCGTACGTGAGGTCTGCGACCAATTTTGCAGAAAATTCTTGCGTCCACACGCACGGGCCCGTACTTTTTTATCGAGCACGCAGGAGCACGCAGAACACGCAGGGCGGTTGTTGGACATGTCCTACAAACGCTGCGTGTGGCTACGTGTTTTGATAAAGGCCCCGTCACATATCGTCGTTGATTTTACGAACCGTCATAAACCTCGACTGAAAGCAAAAACCAACTTTTGAGATAATCGCGTTTAAAGTTTTGATGCTTTACCGACGGCCAGAACTACGCGCTTTGAAGCAAAGCATGGTATTGTTTGGTATCATTATAAAGCTTGAATTCTGAACCTTTTAATCAGCACATTTTGTACACATGTTTAAAATCAATTTTTGCAATATTTGCGATGAAATCCAACGTGGCATTTAAGAAACAGCAAATATTGGTGAAATCAGGGTTTAGGTCAGTTCGTAAAATCATATTTTGGATGCGCATGTTACGCGGCGTATTAAACCAAGGTTTATGACGGTTCGTAAAATCAATGCATGCGCGCGCCGCGAATACAGATTTAGGTCGGGTTTATGACAGTTCGTAACATCATGAAAGGAGTGCGCATAACGCGAGTGCATACGTTTTATGTGTGGTTAGGGACGTTTCCAACAATAAAGTCATTTTTAAAGTATTGTTTTGTAACTCCGTTAATAGCCATGGTAAATTTGAATTATTTTAATGGAAATAATGATAGCGTAGTGGGGATGATCATGATTACTTTGTTGGCCTATTATATCGATGCCTAGTATGCGTAATTTTAGTAACAATGATGGCATATACAGCTCTACCCAGTTGCCCGGGCCCAGTTGTATGTCAGGAAAACGTGTGATTCCAGCTAGACAAGTCACAAATTTCAACTTTGTGAAGCGATATTTCATATTGTTTAGAAGTAATTTTACATAGGCCTGCAATATCATTAAGAACAATTTTTTACAATTTGATGCATAGATTTGTGAAATCTAAACGGAAAAGAGGATTTTTTTTTTCTGCTGAAGTAGGCCTAACAGAATTTTGTCCATTTTTCATAATCCAATATTTGTTGTTGTTGTTTGCTTGCTTACAAAGGGAAATGACAAAATGAATTTAGTTTCTTGCCTTGTCATCCTTTATTGATCCTATTCTAATGTTATGACTCAATAAACTGATTCCTTCGTAATAAAGTCAAGCACCATTTTATTATTTAAAACAAATCTCTTTTTGAGGTGATGAAGACGACCTTTTCTACCTAAAAATTGCACATTTACCTCTGACAATACCCTGATCACATCTATCGAGGGATATTTTAGGTAAAGCAAAAAATAACTTTAATAAATGGGATATACGGCTTATTACTATTAGTTTCAATTTATTTTGTCAAGCTTCATTTCATTATTTAAAACAAATCTCTTTTGGAGGTGATGAAGATGACTTTTTCTACCTAAAAATTGCACATTTACCTCTGACAGTGCCCTGATCACATCTATCGAGGGATATTTTAGGTAAAGCAAAAAATAACTTTAATAAATGGGATATACGGCTTATTACTATTCATTTCAATTTATTTTGTTCACATGAACCGATCAGCTTTTTTTTTCTTCTATTTTCCCCCTGTTTTAATAGATTAATGTACATTGCAATATTCGGAATTTAACATATTGGTTTCTTTTTTCATTTTGAAAATAACCCAGGTATGAATCCAAGTCTGAAAGTGGACAAGATACAGAAAGGGGGTATGAAAAGAAGGGACAAACGAACGGAGGGAAATGGAGAGGATGGAAATAAAAAGAGGAAAAAGTAGGGAAGAGGGAAAGAAAGGGAGAAGATTGAAGCAAGATGGACAGGGAGAAGTTCAATATACTGGAGAAAAAGTGGGAAAGTGGGAAAGAGAGAGAGCGAGAGAGATAGAGATAGATAGAGTGAGAGAAAGAGAGAGAGAGAGAGATCCTCGGAGAAAATTGTACCTATATTCTGTCTTTTTTTCGCTCTAAGTATTTTTGAAAGGTTCTATGAAGAACATCATTTTTCTTTCAAACAAAAGCTATAGAAAAAAAAAAGAAGCAATAATGAATAGCCTATAATACAATCCCGCTTTCTCAACAGCTCATTCAAAGATGTAATCACATCATTTCAACATCTTGAACAATCCTTCCAATTTCTCTCACGATCTTTAATTCGCGCCCATCCCAGCATAATCAACTCATTACATTTTGATCAAACATTAAAGTATAAGTTGGCATCAATGTTCAATTTATTTACAATTATAAATTCTTTGAATTTAAAAAATTATTGCAGCTCCTGCAATATAGAGCGTATACATCGTTTCCATTAACATTTTTCATTTAACGTAACCAACAGCCGTTTGAAGATTTTTCTCAAAAATCCTATTTCCTCAGAGTAGTGGATGAGGTATATACCTCGGTAGAAGTTGATAATTCACAAAGGAATTCAATTATCATTATTGTACTACACTTACACTACTTCTGCTTTACTACTACTACTTTTAATAAAGTGAACAAAATCATAAATCGTATTTTTTATACAATACTCAGTCATTCATTTATTCTGTTTATTTGTTTAGTTCATTTGTTCATTTATTGATTTACTTTATATATTCATTTATTTATCTGTTTATTCATTTACTTATTTATTCTTTTATTCATTTAGTTGTTTATTCTTTTATTCATTTATGTATTTAAGTATCTATTTATTGCAGTTCTAAACTACTATAACCTTTGTATATCATTAGTAGTAGTAGTAGTAGTAGTAGTAGTAGTAGTAGTAGTAGTAGTAGTAGAAGTAGTAGGCCTAGGTGTATTGACTTATATACTTTGGCAATTCATTAGCGTCCTAAACCCAACGGATAATACATGCACTCGTGTTGCGCGCATACAAATTGTGATTTTACGAAGCGTCATAAACCCTCGCGAATGCGTTTTATGATGCCGTCACAATGCTTTAGGTCACTTCGTAAAATCATGCTAGGAGTCCACTGGGCCGGCGCCAGTTCGCGCCAGTTCGCGCCAATGCAATTTGCTGTGGCGCCTAGTGTCGCCAATAAGGTGCCTAGTGGCGTGCAGTGGCTCAAACTGCCTCCCAACTGGCTCGTGGTGGCTCGTAACGGCGCCAAATTTGAATTTGGCGGCAAGGAAATTTTAAACTGTTTAAAATTTTCGTCGCGCCACTTGCATCGAGCAATCAGCGCGAAGTGTCCACCAAGTGGCACCAAATGGCGCAAACAATCCGCCTATTGGAATCCACTGGAATGTAATGGCGCACGCCATGTGACACCTAGTTTATTCCACTTGGCGACACACAACATGCCGAGCGGACATTAATTCGGCGCCACAGCGAGCCACTACGCGCCAATCACATAATCTTTGGCGCGAACTGGCGCGAACTGGCGCCGGCCCAGTGGACTCCTAGCATCACTTGAGCTGATATGACGGTTCGATCGAATTTTCAATTGTCTCTTATTCTTAAAATAATCAAGATTTTGGTCTGAAATTTGGTGAGTCGGTAGAGTTGAGGACGGGCTTTCAGAATATTAATAAATCTCAATTTCGAAAAATTGACCGAAAAATGAGGTTTATGACGGTTCGTAAAATCAGCGACGATATTAGCGAATCGAGCTAACTAATGCCTAACGAACGGCTATTTTTTTAAAGTCCAGATACGCTCAAATACGCTAAAATTCTTGGCCACAATAGGGTTCTAAAGGTCCCGTCACATATTAGCTATGTTTGAGCGTATCTGGACTTTAAAAAATAGCTGTTCGTTAGGCATTTGTTAGCTCGATTCGCTAATATGTGACGGGGCCTTTAGGACCACGTTCAGTTTTTAAGTTCTGTGGACGTCCGGAAGACGTCAAATACGTCTACGTAAGACATTATGTGTTGGAGCTAAGTTCGACATATGTTCAAATCACGTTAATCATAGCTATATATTAAGGCCCCGTCACATATTAGCGAATCGAGCCAACGAATGCCTAGCGAACAGCTATTTCTTTAAAGTCAAGACGGTGCACATAATCGTATGTTCTTGTTACGTTGGCTGCAAGGTTTTGCATTGTTACCGTATCATGCGTAATGGGAAAATTTATTTCATATCATAATTCGAGCAAAGATTGCAATATTTTAATATCTGTTATTTTGTTACAGGGGTATGGCGGAATGTTCTCATCGAAGTAGTCTCTCTCATCTATCTCGCAACCCTGACCGCGGTTCTCTTGGTTGATGGTGGCACGTATCTCTACAACTTCTGGGGGCTATCCAGTGAACTTCTCTTCTTGATCTCCTATCTCACATTTGTTCTTCAAATCCTCCTTGGTCCCTTATATGCATTTCTGACTCGTTTCTCGTCACTTCTACCTGGTCTGAATTCAATGCACAGCTGTCCTCTCGGCAAGGCCTATGTCCTGCGGAGAGTTGGAGTCCTACGCGCCTCCAAGAATCGCCATCTGTTGAAGCCAATGTTCATGTTGGCGTTCATCAGTTGGCCATTGGGTCAGGCTATCCTGAGAGCTGTGACATGGTTATTCATGCACCACAAATGCCATCTCAGTTATTTTATCTTCAGCGACTTCTCCTGCGCATGGGGACTGGTAGCTTACGGCCTTTTCTGGTATCTCATGTACATTGAACGCACATCGCTTCACCATGACCTTAATCGCGTCGTGAACAACGTCAAACTCGCGTCATTGACCGACGACGTTGACGCAGCGCGTCGCGAAATACGACGCGTGCATCTTGACTACCTGATCCTTCGTGAGCTCATGGGCGTCTGGATGGCGATTACCATGGTAACAACTTCTTGGGGTTTCTTGACGCAAATCTCCTGGGACTATGCCATCACTGGACAGATCCTCAAGGAGAGCCCACATAGCCACTCGAAGATGTTTCTCGACGTCATCATCTGGTCGGAGAAGATCATGCTCATTGCTTTCCCTTGGATCGCGCTTGGTGGAATCAATCTTGAATACCTATGGCAAAGGTTCTACCATGCTCTAGAAAGGATTCGCTCCTATCAACACCGTGCCTTCTGGATGGCTGTACAGCTACACGCATCATATATCAATCATATTGGTAGTCCAGAACTTAAATGGACCCTTGTCTTTGCATTGATCGGACCCTACCTGACTATACAATCGAAGTTGCAAATCGAGCAGAATCTGAATTTCTGGAATGGTCCTTTTCCAAATAATTGCTCGGAAGGTTAGATGATATCATGGGTGTCGATCTGTATTTATGCTTAAGCGACCGAGCTGAGGAAGGTTGTCGAGGAGGGGGGGGGGGGGGGGGGGGGGGTCAAACGTGAAGGATCGACCCCGGGGATCGACAAAGCGACGGAGCGTAGAGACAGGGGCGTCGCTATAACATTTTTAATGGAGGTGTAAGACCTATATTTTGTCGACAGTTTTGCTGCATTCTTGCTGCAGTCTTATCTACCCATATATATATATATATATATATATATATATATATATATTTATATATATATATTTATATATATATGTGAGATCAATTGAGTGAATAAAAGCGTAGCATGAATCAAAGTTCCCCAGAGCTGTCCTATCATTTTGGAAATTTTGCAAAGGTTGAAAAAATGTCTCCGCCGGGAATCGAACCCGGGCCTTTGGCTATGAACGCCAATGCCTTAACCACTAGACCACGGAGACGGGCCAGTGATTTCGGCGACTCGAAATTCGCTTAACCGACAGACTGACAAATCTTCAACCCTCACTAATTGATTCCTTTGTATATATGTGTGTGTGTGTGTGTGTGCGCGCATGTGTGAGTGTGAGTGTGTGTGCGTATACATATAGACAGAGCGTATCAATGAAAACGTTACGCTTTTGAATAATCTGTCAAAATTACATTTCAAAATATTTCTGAGATTTTTTCATGTCGATAGATGCCCAGTATTCTCATCTATCCATTGCCACTAGCAAAATAATTTTTTGTTTACCCTTGGGCGAACACTGCTTGATTTTATTCAGAGTGGGTAAAATGACTTGCGCCAAATTGAAAGAAGCGGGACAATCAAACCAGCATACTGCAGTAGTCCGAATAAGTACTCTTATTCAAACAAATTGCGCTTTGCTTAAAAATGATTGTGCTATGATAGTCTAGGACTTGTATGTCAGTATTTTATCAAAATTTTAATGATTTCATACATGATTACATGAGCTGATGAGTGAGTTTAAGCACAGGAGTCACAATTCACGTACACATCCAATCCGCCATGCCACTGATGCCAGTCATTTGGTCAGGAAGAAAAGTAGGCCTGTACCAGTTAACACATCTCCAGGTCATTATTAAATCAATTAAAAATTAATCAGCAACACTTAACCCATCAATTCATCAACCAATAGATCAGTCAGTCAGTTTATCAATCAATCAAAGCATCAACCTATCATTCAACCATTCATTCAGCCAGTCATTCAATCAACCGATCAATAAAAATAATCAGTCAATCAACAATCATTCATTCGATCGATTGATTGATCAATTTATCAACCCATTGCTAAATCTATAGATCCGTCAATCAACCAGTTAGGCAGTCAGGCAACTCTGCTGCAAAGAGCAATTCCTTCGAATGTGAGTATTTATTCTAACAGCTGGTTTTAAATTTTGCCCCTGCTTTCAATTTGGCGCAGGTCATTTTTCATACGCTGAATAAAAACAGTAAGTGTTCGCCCAAGCGTGAACGAAAATTTGTTTGGTTAGTGGCCTTTGAAAGATGAGAATATCGGGCATCTATCGACAT
>JAPZVO010002278.1:0-10000 GCA_029962745.1 Echinometra lucunter | reverse complement strand
TTAATATTGGGTGGACTGATTACAGAAACACAGAAGGATGGTGTCATAAAAGGTGTTGAAAATCTTGTTTACATTTTTAAAAGTACATCGGGAATAATATACATTCATTGATGTAACGAGGAAAATGAAATAAAATATAGAGAGGATAGAGAATAAGATCTCTGATATCGATATATTTGACCTTTACTTTTGACTGAAAGAATATACATTGTACATTTAAAATGCCACGGGCAGAGGAAACTAGGATAAATATCCCACTAAGTGATTATCTACACAAGAACCCAATTAATCGTAATTATCATCACCATCATCACCACAATCAGAATCATCAGCATTATGATAAAATCAGATAGGGCATCATTAGAGGATAATCACCCAGAGACGATGGCCTCTGAGAAATCAATGGGAAATACATGCACAGTGTATTCACATTTCAGACTATGCCTCCCCTTTCCCATCCTATTTCAGGCACCTGTCACATCATTTCCAGATAGATGGTCTCTTCATATCTTGTTGGGATCTTGCAATGGTTGAACCGTTAGGCTGTGCTTGAACCATAGCTCTGACAAGACAACGGTCAGGTGCCAGTAATTCCATGAGCATTTCGCTTTATAGCTTCCAAGCAAATGTTAGTGTTATAGACACGCCTCATAGTAACTTACAACTTTGTCCGAAGTCATATATGTCTCTGCCAGTGAGGTTTCTCTCAGCTGTATCCATCACGATGGTTCCGTTGCGGTACTGGAGATCATCGGTCTGATCACCATTTGTGAGACCTACAATCATATTTCAACAGTTCAGAAAACACTTCTGTGAATTCACGTTAAAATATAAGACGTACAAGACAATGTAGTGGACTGTGAATAAAGATATATTCAATTATATTTCTAATACGCACTTAGAATGAAAGGTTCAATTTTGCACCATACATGAAAGGGGTGCAAAGACGCACCTTTTTATACCTATTTGCACCCGAAAATGCCCGTCTGCAACTATGCACCTCTAAGGGTGCATACATTTTTGTATTCAAAAGGGTGTAAATCTACACCTTCCCTACAGGGTACAACTCTGCACCCTTAAGGGTGCAATATGTAGCTCACTGCACCCTTAAAGGTGCATAATGCTTCCTTTGGGTGCAGTGTTGTACCCATAAAGGAGTTCCAAGTGTTGCATTATTTTGAAGGGTGCGAAATTGACCCTTAGTGTGTAGAGTATGTCCTTATTAAAACTCAAATAATTTTGATTCCCCCCCCCCCCCCCCGTTTATTCTGGGTGTCCCAAAGAAAGTGGAACGGTGTATTTTTAATACTTTGCCTCCAAATAGCAAATTTTTTTTTTTCTCGTATTATTTGGTAAAGCACCTTCTACCGAAAAGAAAAGAAAGATACCAGGGGCGCGTTTCATGAAACCGTCATAACTACAAGATGAACGACATCTCGGAGTTGTCGGTCATCTTGTCTGCTAAGTGTTTCACAAAGCCGTCTTTGCCAAGACCAGCGACAACTTCCCTGACAAATGACTTGTCGCTCCTCCGAACATGTCATATATTTTTTTCGCACGCCATCACAGGTCACCTTTTCGTCGGCTATGGGCAACTCGCGGGCAGCCTAAAATAAGGAATGTTTATATATTAAATACAAATATTTCTTGAGTTCCAGACTCTCATTCCATAACCAGTTATTACTGATTTTGATATAAAAGTATAAGTGAAATAACCTATATGTCTTAGCGACGTTTTAACCCTCCAACAAGTAATTGTGATTAATATTGATTATCCTCCCATGAGTTTCCCATAGAAAACGGAGCAGTCTGTTCTTACAGGCCCGTTAGTACGATGACAATTCAACACGTATGAACTTCTTCCATATTTCCCTTTTTCGCAACTACAATATTTATTGAAATCATATGAAATTTATTTGTTAATGAATAAAAGTCGAAATTTCGATGGCAAAATATACCAATTTAGTATTTGTCAAAAGTTAAAACAAAATATGGGTCTGCTTTCAACAATTTCTCAATTACGGCGTCATCTTAATTACAAATCTAAATTCGCAAAGCGCAACAGCAGCTTTTCGTTTATTAATTTTAGAAATTCTCAGATGCCACGATTGATATAGCTTTTCACGTGGATGCAACGTTTGTATTATGTTTATCAAATCCCATTGATGTTTTCCATACTTTTCCAAAAATTAGAGCAAAGTTGAGTCTAAATTGTGTTGGAATGATTGATAATAAATCAAGTGGATTGTGATCAAGGCTATCTTTTTCAGCCGATAGTATCGATATATTGGCCTTGTGAGATGTCAGGCTTTCGTGAAACACTTTGTCAGGTCCATGACATCTCCGTAGATCATCGACAAGAGATATGACTGTCATGGAGTTGGTTTCATGAAACGCGCCCCAGGATCATTGAGTTTGGTTAAGTAATTTTGATTTTATTATGTGCGCTTCTTAAAACATATTCATTTTCAAATTTTGCATATTTTTTCCGACTAATGAGAAGAGAATTGTGTCAGGGATGGCCTTAAATATGGCATGTACAATTTCTGGTGGAAGTCCATTCCACAATTCTAAGCGAAGGGCCAAAGTCAAATATCTAGCTTATTTTTTGAGTTCGTTCCACCATCTGTACAAACTAAGTAGACCAGGCTCATTTTCAAGCTTAAAGCATAACACACAATATTCAAGAGGTCTACCTCAAAAAATTAGTAGCGAAAGCTTCCAAATCCAAGATGGCGTCCAAAATGGCCGCCATTTTGACGGAATTTGAATTTTTCAAGATAAAATTTGATAGAAACATCCAATTGTAACAAAATTGGTCTCATCTGAAAGAGAATTAAATTCCCTACAGTTTGATGCCATTTGTGAGTAATGTCAAAGTAATTCGGTCCAGATATTTAGTCAAAAAGTGTGTTTTTTGACATTTTTTCCCAAAAACTGAAAATTTGCAAAATGCATGATTTAGCATAAATCAAGAAAAAATTTAAGAATTGTCTTGAAACCTTCCAGAAAACTTTCTTGATATTCAATAATCATCTGTGGAAAATTAGAAAGCAATACCATTCATCGTTCTAAAGTTATAACGTCTCAAACTTGAAAACTCATATTTCATAAATTTCTCTTCTTGCATATGCATGTGTTATATTCCCATAGACTATAATGCATTAACATGCATGTTGCCCTGTACAAAAGTGCAGACGTGGATTTTCGCTCTACAAACCAAGAAGGCCATGCTTATATTTGTGCTTATTGACATGTTTGTAACTAAACTTGGATGATAGATGCCTTACACAAACTCTAGTGTTATTGGGGAGTCAAAGGTCACATATGTAGGTCAAAGGTCAAATGAGGTCAAATGTTAACATTTTCCGTGCATATTTCTACTGGGGTTGGTAACTTTAGAACCATAAGTCCATTTGTAACCAAACTTGGATAGTAGATGCCTTTCAGGGACATAACTGGTATTTGAGGGTCAAAGGTCATGTATGTAGGTCAAAGGTCAAATGGTAAAATATTCATGCATATTTCTACTGGGGTTGGTAAGTTTGGAACCATAAGTCCAGTTATAACAAAACTTGAATGGTAATTACCCTTTAAGGACCTCATTGTTATTTGGGGGTCAAAGGTCATGGGTGCAGGTCAAAGGTCAAAGGAGGTCAAATGTTAAGACTTTCCTGCAATTTTCTATTGGGGTTGATAGCTTTAGAACGATGACTCCAAACTTAGATGGTAGATGCCCTATATAGGGACCTCAATTCCACATGTTATGGGGCTTGGGTTGTAGGTTTATATCATTTGATATTGAATATATGGATGCAAACTTTGCATGAGATACATGTACATATGTTCTTCACAACTTTTCATTTTGTTGTTGACATAATCATTGTGACTCTTCCACGTATAAGCAGGGAGCCATAAGCAGAAAATATATTTAGATCATAAAAATTGTTAGAAACTTCAAATTGGAATTAAATAGGTCTCAGATGAAAAGATTTTTTTTTTTACAACTGAATGTCCTTCATGAGGGGTGTTGAGTTACCATGCAATTTATTCTATATTTAGTGGGAAAATATTGTTTTTCTACATACCCTCCCCCCCCCCCCCCCCCCCCCCCCATGAAACTAGTGAAAGTGAGAGTAGGGTCAGAAAGCGCCGGGATTATGTAAATAGATATATGATAGATAGATGAAATGGTCCTTATCATCTTGCTTCGCAGCCAATATATAATGGCTATACAATTTTGAATGTGTGATATTCTTTGAAATTACAAATTACACATGTCACATTTAATGGAAAGAAAATAATAGCTCTAGAAATATGGTAAAATGGCAGCGAGAGCACTCTTTCAAAGAACACTTTAAATATTCTAGTGTCATTAAGTTATTATTTCAACTCATTGGACGTTGTTCTTTGATTTATCTGGTGCAGTTGTGGTTATTGTATTATATAAATTGAATATAAATTAGTACAAAATGACTTCACAAGATAATAAGCTATTATAAGCATGATTAGTAACAAAAAAATGTCTAATTTCTCATTAGTTAAAAACTCATTATTTGTATATTACAGTTTATTATTCAGCATAATTATATACATCTAAATTTTAATTAGACAGCTAACTTTAAGTTGATTTTAACAAAAAAAGTCAATCCATTAAATCCATAAAAATACATAAAATTAACAGTGTGCATGCATACAAATATCAGCAGAAGAAATTGGACCAGTTAATACAAAATAGAATTAAAATACAAATACATACAACATTGTTCCTTTGCACTGTCTCTTATTCGTGTAGCAATCGGAAACGGCAAAAAGGACTGTTTTGTAACCTTTCTGTTTTTGAAATTTTGGTGCTTTTAATAAATTGTACATAATATTAATGGCAACAGGCAATTAAAAAGTGTAGACGCAGCATTCTACATCTCATACTTCCAATGAGCTAATTTTAAGGACTTTCTCATATGTTTTGTAAGCTTATTCTAATTTTTTTCAGGGAGCTGAAAATTTCACTAGGTGAATACTTAATTTGTAAACAAATTTGTTTACAAATCATGAATTTCTCCCATTAACCTTCTTTATTTGTTAAGTACTCAAGTTGCCAATGAAGATAAAAGCTTAATCCTCAAGGAAAGGATGAATATATCAATAATACGATGTATTTGTATGGTTCCGAGGTACCTTATACTATTTCCAGACATCTCAGCATGTAGATATTTGTTTTACAGCGATTCAGTATATGCAGACACGTGGGGAATCCCAAATAAGTTCCTACTGTATTGATACCTACCATTTTTGCTTTATCATTTTATCAATAAAGTTCAGGATACAATTATCCATAACTCAAAGTGGGATTGAGGCTAATGAATTCTTTGACACAATCCCAATGTTTCTAGGTTTTATTCTAATAAGTATTAAAAACAAGGGACTCAGACACGGTGATGGGACACCATGCAGGTGAACTGAACCAGTAAATGGTACGATCAAGGAGAAACGGGAGAAAACTCTTGAAAATGCCGTTTTCCTAGTGGTTGTCTAAAATGAGTCCTGGGAATATTAAATGTAACATCACTGTCGTTTTCAAAGAAAATTGTCTTTCAAACCAAATGAAAAATTATAACATTATATTATTAATCTCGCTGAAATTAAGGATCACAGGTTTTCCGTTCTTTCTGGGCCACCCTGTATAGGGCATCTACCATCCAAGTTTGGAGCCAAGCTATCAACCCCAATAGAAAATTGCAGGAAAGTCTTAACATTTGACCTCCTTTGGCCTTTGACCTGCACCCATGACCTTTGACCCCCAAATAAAAATGAGGTCCTTAAAGGGTAATTACCATTCAAGTTTTGTTATAACTGGACTTATGGTTCTAAACCTACCAACCCCAGTAGAAATATGCATGAATATTTTACCATTTGACCTTTGACCTACATACATGACCTTTGACCCTCAAATACCAGTTATGTCCCTGAAAGGCATCTACTATCCAAGTTTGGTTACAAATGGACTTATGGTTCTAAAGTTACCAACCCCAGTAGAAATATGCACGGAAAATGTTAACATTTGACCTCATTTGACCTTTGACCTACATATGTGACCTTTGACTCCCCAATAACACTGGAGTTTGTGTAAGGCATCTATCATCCAAGTTTAGTTACAAACATGTCAATAAGCACAAATATAAGCATGGCCTTCTTGGTTTGTAGAGTGAAAATCCACGTCTGCACTTTTGTACAGGGCAACATGCATGTTAATGTATTATAGTCTATGGGAATATAACACATGCATATGCAAGAAGAGAAATTTATGAAATATGAGTTTTCAAGTTTGAGACGTTATAACTTTAGAACGGAGAATGGTATTGCTTTCTAATTTTCCACAGATGATCATTGAATATCAAGAAAGTTTTCTGGGAGGTTTCAAGACAATTCTTAAATTTTTTCTTGATTTATGCTAAATCATGCATTTTGCAAATTTTCAGTTTTTGGGAAAAAATGTCAAAAAACACATTTTTTGACTAAATATCTGGACCGAATTACTTTGACATTACTCACAAATGGCATCAAACTGTAGGGAATTTAATTCTCTTTCAGATGAGACCAATTTTGTTACAATTGGATGTTTCTATCAAATTTTATCTTGAAAAATTCAAATTCCGTCAAAATGGCGGCCATTTTGGACGCCATTTTGGATTTGGAAGCTTTCGCTACTAATTTTTTGAGGTAGACCTCTTGAATATTGTGTGTTATGCTTTAAGCTTGAAAATGAGCATGGTCTACTTAGTTTGTACAGATGGTGGAACGAAACCCCCCTTTTCTGCTTTTGGCCCTCCGCTTATTCATGCTGTTGAGATAGAACATGGTGGAAGGTGTTTTAGTTATGTATGTGGTATGCCATGGCGGCAATCTTTCTCACTTAGCATATTTTTGGTTGCAATGAGAGCAGAATAAGAGACCAAATAACCCTCGCTTATATTCCCGAAACAACATTCCACAATTCATGCTGTTGAGATAGAACATGGTGGAAGGTGTTTTAGTTATGTATGTGGTATGCCATGGCGGCAATCTTTCTCACTTAGCATATTTTTGGTTGCAATGAGAGCAGAATAAGAGACCGAATAACCCTCGCTTATATTCCCGAAACAACATTTCATAGGAATTGTCGTCTTGGGGTGGAGGAATTTAGCAACATCTGCGAAGAGATCAGAGCTTGTGCACAACGAATTCTCTCACATCGTCTCATTATTTAGCTTGTAGTAAGAAATTAAGCGCAAATTAATGCGCTTATAGAAACGCGACAATAAGTTTTACACATTTCCCACGCCTCTACCCCAGGGAGTGATCTTATTGGTTGAACCGTCTAAGACCCAAGTGTAGCAACTTTCCCCATTGTGTATTTCTGTGGTGGGTGTGGCTTTGATGACTTACAAAGTCCATACAACAGTTCTCAAAATACCGACTTATAACCATTATGGCGGTGTTGTAACTCGGTGACTCACAGCATAAGTTAAAAGAGAACTTACAGCAGAGTTTAAACGGTGTTCAGAATGCCATCCCTGGTCTGAAGTAGCCAAGACAAACTAGGGTTGAGCACCTGTCAGTGAGTGAATTGCCTGATTTTTTCTTTTAAAGGATTCATGTCAATGAACAGTCAGGGAATTCCCTGTTAAGAGGGAACGTCGAGTTCCTTAGTTTTAAGGAACATCTACTCCCTCTGTGACCACCGCTGTGAAACGTGCAAAAAGTCAATAGCTTTTTTCCCTCGACTGCTGTCTTTGAAAAAATCATATTAAAAAAAAAAAAAACATGGCTTTATGAATGTTGACATTTTATTCAATGAAAGATGGATAATGAAGCTCACTCAACGCGAAAAATAAATATTCACAAGCTATGGTTATTTTTTATATGATTTTTTTTTTTCTAAGTTTATTTTGTGATTCGGCGAGCCACAGAAAATGTCCCAGGTGTTCTATATTATTATCTGCGACGGGATTTGTGTAATAGAGATGAAGCACTGGCCACACACGCCCTATACGCTATGTACGGCAACAGATGAGGAGAGTGAGAGGGAGAGAGGGAGCAATGGGACAGCTCGACAGAGATTACGTAATTCTCACTTCGCATTTTGCTCGTTGAATTAGGCTTAATTCGAAACGGCTGGAATTAGAATTTTGTAACGACTGACCACGTGTGTTCGCATGGGGTCATTAGGTCATCTCCGCTGGCCATTCAATATAAAAGTAAACAATTCAGTCTTCCTTCAAAACAGGGAGTCCCCCTGACTGATGAATGTAATGGAATTAGTAAGGGTATATGTGTAGTACGAACCTAGTAGACCACTAGCAATTCCGCCAGCACGGTATTGCCGCGGCATGAACAATGTTCCAGATAAAAAGCCATTTCTGAAAGTCACTCTAACTCCTGAACTAGGTCTCTCCGCTGTTTTGAAAATTACGACGATTTCAATATCATCCGATGCCGCGTCAGCCGTATATGCCAAGTCGAAAGTTGGGTCAGAAGAATCATAGCCATCTGTACAGGGGGAAAAACACGTTTGTAGAAAAACACACCACTCTAAAACAGGATAACTTTCCAATTGAAATAATCTGTATACTTTTGAAGTGCTCAATGCATTCAAGCATATTACACTCCTTACATGATTTCCGATCTTTTCTTTTTTAAGTTGTTCCCTACTTAAATTCAATAGTATGTCATACTGTTATAACACAATAACCAATGTGCAACAACCATATGGAAATAGATCTGCTAACCTGCTTGAAGGGTTGGTATGTCGACGGAAGTCTGGTTGACTAATACTAGCATCTCCGTTCTATTGTCATTCAAAGTAAACTCAACCTGAAATAACGGTAAGTTAAACAAAAACAACAATTACTTGAGGCATTTCGATATCAACTACTACACCCCGATATGGGTTTGTTTCTTTGTATCTTGTATGTGTGTTTATTTGTTTTGTTTTTTTTTTTCGTTTCTCAGGCTGGTAAAATTAACAATAACAATGATTCACGAGACATTTTGAATTTTTTTTTCCTTCGAGAAAATAGCAAGTCTTCAACTATTTCAGAGAGGAAATTTCAAAACCAAATTTGAGCAAGAAATAACTGGTGAAGAAACGTGTGGCAACTCCTCCGTCTTGCAACTTTGGAGTGTTGGGCACGATGAAAAAGCGAGGTGAGTGCCACAAATAAAAGCATAATTTTTTGTAAACTAAATACGAGCTTTATAAATGCAAAGTGGAAATTGACCTCATCAATTTTAAAACCATACACTTTCATTATTGTACAAGTTTGAACTAGATGATGAAATAATATCACGGATTAATTTTTTCAAACAAATTTTCTAGTTTGTTTTTTGTAAAAAGCGCTCAGTATGTTTTCACTACTAATGACTATGGATCATAATCCTTTGCCGGCATTTTGAAAATTGTTGTATCTTTTATCACTTCACTCTTTTGATTGTCATAACAAATTTTGAAGGCGAACTTGTGATTGTTTGAACTGCACAAAATTTCGCCCATAGACAAGCATGCAAATTAAAAGTGCACGGTGTAAGCCAATGGCGTACCCTTTAATTGAAATGAATACCCAGTTAAAATAAGATTTAAAAAAAAACAGAATACAGGCCCAAAACTACACTCTTTGGTTTGTTTGGTACATGATCATCGTGCGTGTGCCAAGAGTCGACAATGGCACTCCAGTGCTTGTGTCATTAGCGGACTAAATCTGTTAATGGGTCAATCACATGAATCCAAAAGGAATCATATACATAGGGGATTCTTACCTCTGTAATGCCCCGTGAAGCAGCAAAACCAATAAACACCGTTCCCGTTTCCACAGGAGAACCATCCCGGAATGCCTTGCCAGTTCGGGTCTGGAGAACAAACGGGTCACCATTGTTGTATTCCACCATTATGTACTCGCCCAGTCCATTGAAGGTATACTTCCTACCATCCAACGTGTTAAAGTGAGGGTCACCATTCCCTTCA
>JAPZVO010002277.1:0-10000 GCA_029962745.1 Echinometra lucunter | reverse complement strand
CTGGCTGACAGTGTCCAGGAGTGAAATGGGCTTAAACCCCTCTTTTTAAATGACCAATAATTCTCAAACAATGGCAGCTTGTGCAAACTGACACTAACCCTTCTAATACCACACGGCCCTACTCCCAGCTCCACTCCAGTAGATAAGGTAGAGTTAGAGAGAGGTTGACTTCAGCAAGTAATTCTACTTCCAGAAGCTTTGAAACAATGGAGGCTGTTGATCAAGGCCAGATATAATTACCCAGGCAGGGCCTATTTCCAGCCTGGTTGTTTAGAGAAGAGATATTGGTTGAACCTGTTCAGTACAGCTCTCCATGGGTAAAACAATCCTAGTTAGTGCACATTGCATTGGTTAATGAGTAGAAGTCATGCTTTTATAACTCTCCCAGGATGCATGCTTGACTGGTATATATGGTAGGGCTCGATCGCTCGGAAACTATAAAAAGGGCAAGATTTTGGGGGAGAGTTCAGATCAGTTCTGATCAGATCCGATTCGAGGCGGACTCGAGCAGAGCAATTTCTAGTACCGAGCATCCAAATTCTAAGAGTGGGAAGCCAGGCATCATATTAGGTAACGTACATGTAAAGAAACCCCTTTGGTTTTGGGGGGAGGGGGGCAGACATGAAGGGATTTAGTACATGGCACCGGGGCGTAAGCTTACAGTCCCCAATAGCCCCGTGTTATCCCCTTGGTTAGGATTGTTTGCTAAAAGGCCTTAGTCATTAGGTATAGTTAGGAACAAAGAGCCTCTACATACAAAACATGCTCGGCGCCAAGCCCAAGCCAAGTTCACGTTAAGGGAAGGGAGATAGGAGGCAGCTTAATCATAATGCAGGGCATAACTGGTATACAGAGTAAAGCTCGTTGCAGTTCCCCCCTTTGTCTCATACCTGTCCCACTCCCCTGCCCGTTATGTTTGCTTGATTGGCAGCCCCAGAGTGTTGTATCAAGAAGGGATTATACCAACCAAGTAAAAAGTAGATGGAAATATGGGACCGTTATATACTGTTATGGGTCAAAGGTTACATAGTCCAAAACATTAGAGATATCTGTGCTTACCCAAACTCCTATATACTTTTATACGTGTCTTGGGGGAATGAGAGTTAGGTAAAAACAAGTGTGTAGCTTCATACGTATATGGCACGCCATAGGGGAATCAATTCAAAATATATTTCACTTGAACAAATATATGTTTCTCTTTCACTAAATCATTTCACTCCAGCAAATTTACATTTCACTTCTAAAAAAAAAAGCATTCCACTTTTCACAAAAATTCATTTCACAGTTTCCACAAAAATATTATTTCACTCTTCACAAAAATATATTTCACTTTCTTCCAAAATACATTCCACTTTTTCACAGAAATATTTTTACTCTTCACAAAAATATATTTCACTTTTTTCCAAAATTCGCTCCACGTTCACAGGAATACATTTCACTTTTCACAAAAACATTTCACTTTTTTCACAAAATGTCATTTCACTTTTAAGAAAAAAAATCATTCCGCTTTCTCTCGTACCAAAACCTTTTCACTTTCTGCCAAAAATATGTTCCTCTTTTATCTCGGACTAAAGCGATCTTATCGACCTGGGTGAGCTTAACGACCTTGGCGAGCTTATCTCTGGCTTAGCTAGCTAGCTCATATACGCGCGTTCTATCGATGGTGTACCTAAAATCCATTCTTCTTCTCTCACCAAAACCATTCACTTTCTCTCACCAAATCTATTTCACTCTGCCAAAATAATACGTTCCTCTTTTTTCTCGGCCTAAAGGAGGCGCTATTGGCGAGTTTTGCTAGCTTGTTAGCTTGGCGCGGGCTATATATTTTTGTCATTTGCTTGTTTAGCATCGGTATTGTTTTGTTATTCTGTTTGGTCTGATGGGGCTGAGGGGGGGGGGGGTGGCTTCGAGGCTTCTGCACTTGATTTTGAAGTTCATTAATATATCCAATTTATGCAGGGAATATATGCAGGGTGAACAAGGGATGCTACCTCTGCAGGCGAACTTTGGTTTTGCTTGTTTTGCCTCTTGGGGCTTGGTGGGGGTTTGGAGTCTTCTGCACATGATTTTGAAGTATGCAAATTTATCAATTTTATACAGGGTGAATGATGGATGCTGCTTCTCCTGTTGGTCTGGCGAGGCTATATAGCTGAGGAAGGGGGGTAAGTTTCTGCACATGATTTTGAATATTCTGCATTAATGTAGCGCCTAAGCTTTCTCTCTGAAATGTGTCTAAGCGCTTTACAGAAATATCATTACCCCGGTCATCGGATTCATGCAAGCTTTCCCGCACACAATGTATGCACTTTCTGCACTCCCAAGGAAGCATTAATTCCGGCCAGTCGCACTCACAATGCTAAACAAATCATCACCATGGAGAGTGGCAAATTTTGGTGCATCTCAGGAATGGAGGGGGGGGGGGTACGTTGGACATACATGTAGTATGAAGGTTAGGAATAGGGCCGCATTAGTGTAAAGTCACTGGGTTTTGTTTACACGATTTCTTTTATTCTGTTTATGTTACTTTCAGTTCAAGTTGTGGTAATGTCATGTTTTGTTTGTTCATTACTTTTTTTTTCTTTCTCTGGACCTCTAGGAAGAATACAGCCATTTGAATAATGGCTCTGAATAGAGTTTCCTGCCATCAATATTAATTTTAATTAATTAAAATTAATAATAATTTGATATATTGATTTGCATGTATTTTTGTATTGCTTTTCATATGGAAAATAAAACCAACCAACCAAAGGACACTAGTGCTGCAGCAGGGATTCGAACCCCCGACCTTGTTGTTCAAAGTCAGGAGACTTATTCACTGGGTCACAGCACCTCTACTATGCAAATTTTGGTGGCTGAATTCTCATGAAGTAAAACTTTATTCAAGCTATAATGATAATAATAATGTACAGATTTTATATAGTGCATATGTATGTCCCTATGGGCTCTAAGAGAGAGAAAAGGGAAAGACATGATTAAAAGATAGGCCACTACGGTTACTTTGTTAGACTAAGATATGTATTGGATGTTAAGTGCAGATTTAAACTTCTCTATCGTGTTGATGTTTCATAGAGAGTTTGGGAGGTTATTCCATAAAACTGATGCAGCATTAGCAAATGAACGTTCGCCATATGTTTTTGTTTGAATAGGAGGTAGGATAAACAAATTCTCTTTGCATGATCGAAGTTCTCTTGTTGGTTAGTATACAGTTGGAAGAAGGGGGTGGTTGTGTGCAACATGGAATGCAAGTCGTAAGGGGAAATATAAGTAGATAAATTTAAGTAGTTATTCTAGCCTAATTTCTGCGTTTTATTTTCATGCAGGTTGTTATGTACATGCATTTCTCAGATATTCATTATGTTTTGTTATGCATCACAATCTGTATGATCTGTGTCATATCTTCATTATAAATACATGTATGTGTCCGACGACAGTTTGTTTTATTATATTCTGAATCGGCTCGTGCAGGTCGTGGGGGTTTCTCTCTCTCTCTCTCTCGTGCTATTCTTGGAAGGTAATTAGAAATGCATTCCCATTTTCTGTTTTGTTCAGTGTTTATGTTTTATGTCCGTTTTTTGTTATTATGTTCTGTTATGTTTTTGGATTGGGAATGTTCCTTAAGGGTTGGATTTAAATCAGTTAATTTTGATTTTAAATTTAAATTTTTAATTTAAACTCATTGCGATCCCTGAAGCTGCCAGTGTACTCCCCCACCCAATTTAGAAAATATCACAGAACCGCGTCTGGGCCACTGTCACAATAAAATAGACATTTGAACTGGAATAGAACTGGAAGCAATCGGCAAGTTCAAGTTGCAACACTCATGGCCGGGGGAACCGGGGCCGGGAGCCCGGCCCCCAATATTTGGCAGGAAAAAAAGGGAAAATGGGAAAAAAAGAAAAGAAAGTGAAAGAAAAGGAAAGATGTAAGAAAGGACAAAATGGAAGCGCTCGCTCGCATTGTTGGCCTTATTGTATATGCCATCTATTATAGGCCTACACATTTTAACAAAACAAAATAATTGGTTTGCATCTTGCGTCTCCATCTGATGTTAAACCAATTCTATTCATGACTAATATAATCATAATTATGGTAGTGATATTATTGCATTTAAGGAATCGGGCGGCAAGTTTTGCGAGGAATTACAATACCCTGCACATTTTGGTAACAATAATATGCCGTGACACCCCCTACCTGCCTCTTCCTCCAATTGGCTTGCATAGAGTTTTACTTTATGAGAATTCAAGCCCCCCCCCCCAAAAAAAAAAAAAAAATAATAATAATAATAAATGCATAGAAGAGATGCTGTGGTCCAGTGGATAAGTAACCTTACTTGAGCCACAATGTCTGGGGTGTCCTTCTGCAAGATATGAATTTACGTACATTTGCCACTCTTCACCCATTAAGTGGTATACCCGGTAAGATGCGACGGCCAATGTGATTTGTTTAGCATTGTGAGTGCGACTGGCCGGAATTAATGCTTCCTTTGGAGTGCAGAGAGTGCATACATTGTGTGCGGGCAAGCTTGCATGAATCCGATGACCGGGGTAATGATATTTCTGTAAAGCGCTTAGACACATTTCAGAGAGAAAGCTTAGGCGCTACATTAATGCAGAATATTCAAAATCATGTGCAGAAACTTACCCCCCTCCCTCAGCTATATAGCCTCGCCAGACCAACGGGAGAAGCAGCATCCATCATTCACCCTGCATAAACCTTGATAAATTTGCATACTTCAAAATCATGTGCAGAAGACTCCAAACTCCCACCAAGCCCCAAGAGGCAAAACAAGCAAAACCAAAGTTCGTCTGTAGAGGTAGCATCCCTTGTTCACCCTGCATATATCCCTGCATAAATTGGATATATTAATGAACTTCAAAATCAAGTGCAGAAGCCTCGAAGCCCCCCCCCCCCCCCCCCCCCCCTCAACCCCATCAGACCAAACAGAATAACAAAACAATACCGATGCTAAACAAGCAAATGACAAAAGATATAGCCCGCGCCAAGCTAACAAGCTAGCAAAACTCTCCACTAGCGCCTCCTTTAGGCCGAGAAAAAAGAGGAACGTATTTTTTTGGCAGAGTGAAATAGATTTGGTGAGAGAAAGTGAAATGGTTTTGGTGAGAGAAGAAGAATGGATTTTAGGTACACCATCGATAGGACGCGCGTATATGAGCTAGCTAGCTAAGCCAGAGATAAGCTCGCCAAGGCCGTTAAGATCACCCAGGTCGATAAGATCGCTTTAGGCAGGGGCATGGCTAGACTATTTTGAATGGGGGGGGGGGGGGTGTAGAGGCCAGATTGCCGAAAAATAATGCCACCGATTGCCGACGACCAACGTCGATAAATTCAACCGTATAAAGCCCATTGAAGCATGTTCAATTGTGCACCTCTATCATATTTTCCTTTTGAACTATACATGTATTTTGTTCACCTCACTTGCCGAATGTGTTTGTTTTCCGAAAACATCCTGTATCTATATATAATACAAGCGAGCGCAGCGAGCGAGGAAAAATATACACTCTCTTACGTACTTAAGTGATAGTTCTTCATCAAACTACATGGTGGGCTTAAAGATATCTAAATTAATTATATTTGGTCACCTCTCTTGCCTGATTCATTCGGTTTCAAAGACCATCCTAAATCTTAATATTATACGAGCTAGCGCAGCGAGCGAGGAAAAATCTATTTTTCATGGTAGAAGTGACAATTCTTTATCAAAATACACGATGGTATTAACTATGAGATATCTAACTTATACAGGTACATTTGGTCACCTCACTTGTCGAATTCGTTTGCTTTCCCAAATCCATCTTGTATCTGAATATTATACGAGCGAGCGTAGCGAGCGAGGAAAAATTCATAATCCTTTTCATGGTAGAAGTGAAAGTTCTTCATCAAAATACACGATTGGCCTTTAAGGTACCTATTTTGATATATTTGGTCACATCTCCTACCTAATTTATTTGCTTTTAAGACCATCCTATATCTAAATATTACACGAGCGAGGAAAAATATACATACTCTTTTTATAGTAGAAGTAATACTTATTCATCAAAATACATGATGGGCCTAAAGATATCTAGATTATATAGTGTTCATCTCACTAGCCGAATGTGTTTGCTTTCCGAAAACATCCTGTATCTAAATATAATACAAGCGAGCGCAGCGAGCAAGGAAAAATATACACTCTCTTTCGTGGTACCAGTATTATTTCGTCGTCAAAATGCACAAGTAAATAAGCTGAATGTGACTCTATTTGGGCACCTTACTCCTCTTTTTTCCTTTTTCCCCTCCTTCCTCTTCCCTCTCCTTTCTCTCTCTCTCTCTCTCTATCTCCTTTTTTTTTTGCAGACAAGAATTTTGAGTGGGGGTGTCACACCCCCCACACCCCCCCCCCTTTAGCGATGCCCGTGGTTACGTGTAGAGAGAAATGCGATAATTGCTAGTAATGAATTGAAGAACAGATTTGTTAGACAGTTAGGAGACAGCTCTAGGCTTACTCAAAATCACCTACAAACGCAAATTTTCATGAACAGGTGCAGTTCTTATCATACACCTGTCTAACAATATTTAATCATCACTCCTGTCAGTGGATAATGACATTTTAAATATATATATATATATATATATATATATATATATGATTAAGAAATACGCGTCTCGGCGGTGAAAATCCTTGTGACGTATTTTCCTTTAACCTTTATCATCTTACTGGGATTTTCCAACTATGTACGCCTCATGAAATCATGATCCACAATAATATTTACAAACCATAGCATCTATTTTCAATCAATCTGTAAAAAAAATTCATCCTCCCCCGCAAAGATATGATGGAAATTTCCAACACAATGATGTTCTTTATGCCTAACAGAATAAAATTGCTTATATCTAATGTTTAATTATTTACTCATAATCATTTAACACGATTCAATTGATACCATTGACAAAAATAGTCACAGTTAGGGTCAGGGGGGTTGTACGGAAGTTTACCCACCCACAGATGACGTCATTTTGTTTGCATCCATACAATAGGGTTTGACGTAGGCACTTTGATTCAAAGGCATGATACGGTTCATTGGGTATAGGTATGACAGGGGGAACCACGCGCGATAACATGCAATAGACTGAACATAGCGGGGAATTTTACTTACTTTGAAAATAAATTGAAAATGAAATCAGAAATCAAATATGAAAATCAAAATGCACCGCTGAATTAGTCACACTATTTACATTTCAATGAACATCTAAACAAGTAGAACTTATTTTGAATTAAAAGCTAAAATTTGTCGGTGGCATATAAATTTCACTTTCATTTCGTGTCGCGAAACGAAACAAATTGTTGAAAGAACAATATTGCAATGAATTATGTCGAAACTACTATAAAATATTGAGCAGTACAAGAATAACAAAAATGTTGTTATAGTTAAAATGATGTTTCATTGAAAACAGGCTTGAAAGAAATGGAAACAAAGTTCTGTCTTTAAACAATAACAATATCTCTTGATGTCTATGATATTGTAGAATTTTCGAAATCAACATCCATACTGTGTGTGAACGTAAAAGAAATAGAGCAGGTTCCGTTGTAATAGCATCCCAACATGCCTAATATAATATCGGATGATTCTAGATATAGGGGGCATCTTCTGTTAAGTAAAATGGGCAACGACAGCAAGGGGGCCATGCCTCCATTTAAAAACATTTCTACATTAAAATGTATATTAAAATATGAGTCTATTGATTGTTATGATAAAAAAAAAATCTATTTTTCATGGTAGAAGTGACAATTCTTTATCAAAATACACGATGGTATTAACTATGAGATATCTAACTTATACAGGTACATTTGGTCACCTCACTTGTCGAATTCGTTTGCTTTCCCAAATCCATCTTGTATCTGAATATTGTACGAGCGAGCGTAGCGAGCGAGGAAAAATACATATTTACTCCTTTGCATGATAGAAGTGAAAGTTCTTCATAAAAAAATGCATGATGGGCCTTTTGGATATATTGATTTTGGTCACCTCTCTTATCTAATTCATTTGTTTTCAAAGACTATCCTGTATCTAAATATTATACGAGCGAGCGCAGCGAGCGAGGAGAAATATATATACTCTATTTTATGGTAGGTGATAATTCTTCATCAATATACACGATGGGCCTATAGCTTGCAAAATTTGTTTGCTTTCCCAAATCCATCTTGTATCTGAATATTATACGAGCGAGCGTAGCGAGCGAGGAAAAATTCATAATCCTTTTCATGGTAGAAGTGAAAGTTCTTCATCAAAATACACGATTGGCCTTCAAGGTACCTATTTTGATATATTTGGTCACATCTCCTACCTAATTTATTTGCTTTTAAGACCATCCTATATCTAAATATTACACGAGCGAGGAAAAATATACATACTCTTTTTATAGTAGAAGTAATACTTATTCATCAAAATACATGATGGGCCTAAAGATATCTAGATTATATAGTGTTCATCTCACTAGCCGAATGTGTTTGCATTCCGAAACATCCTGTATCTAAATATAATACAAGCGAGCGCAGCGAGCAAGGAAATATATACACTCTCTTTCGTGTTACCAGTATTATTTCATCGTCAAAATGCACAAGTAAATAAGCTGAATATGACTCTGTTTGGGCACCTTACTCCTCTTTTTTCCTTTTTTTCCCTCCTTCCTCTGCCCTCTCCTTTCTCTCTCTCTCTCTCTATCTCCTTTTTTTTTGCCGACAGCGATCGTGAATTTGCCGACAAGAATTTCGAGTGGGGGGGTGTCACACCTCCCCCCCCCCCCACACACCCCCCACACCCCCCACACCCCCCCCCCCCTTTAGCGACGCCCGTGGCTTTAGGCCGAGATAAAAGAGGAACATATTTTTGGCAGAAAGTGAAAAGTTTTTGGTATGAGAGAAAGAGGAATGATTTTTTTTTTCTTAAAAGTGAAATGACATTTTGTGAAAAAAAGTGAAATGTTTTTGTGAAAAGTGAAATGTATTTCTGTGAAAAGTGGAACGAATTTTGGAAAAAAGTGAAATATATTTTTGTTAAGAGTAAAATATATTTCTGTGAAAAAGTGGAATGTATTTTGGAAGAAAGTGAAATATATTTTTGTGAAGAGTGAAATAATATTTTTGTGGAAACTGTGAAATGAATTTTTGTGAAAAGTGGAATGCTTTTTTTTTTTTTTTTAGAAGTGAAATATAAATTTGCTGGAGTGAAATGGTTTAGTGAAAGAGAAAAATATATTTGTTCAAGTGAAATATATTTTGTATTGATTCCCTTATGGCGTGCCATATACGTACGTACCATATTGTTACAAGTTTGGTTGCACATTTATAGCTTTATATATGATATACAAGGAAGGTTGTGTAAAGTTATTAGGTAATAAAAAGGGAAGCCTTAGAGCTCCAATAGAGTTGCACTGCAAGATATGCTACCGGTATCATCATTGTGGAGTGTCATACAGTTATATACCATTCACAAATCTCCGGCCCACTGTTGCTAAAAAGATCGCTCGCTACGAAGAAAAGGAGAGAGGGAAAGTGTGTGAAGTATGGACAAACAAGTGAGAGGGTGAACGTCGGCACATCACTACCACCCCATACGACGCCCCTGTACCCCGTTTCCACTTCCCTCCACGCTAATTTCTCGCCACAATATGTATATATAGTTACCTCGCTGCCAAATATGAACTCTATTTTGTCACATCGCTGGTCCATTGTTGCTGCCCCCCAAACCACTCTGTTTTTCAATATTACGAGCGAGCGAAGCGAGCGAGGAAGTACACACCGTTTTTTATGGTAGAAGTAACCCTTTCGGCAAATTACACCGTGAGTCCATGAAACATCTACATTATCTATTCGGTCTCATGTCACTTACCGAATTCGTTTACTTTTCAAGATCATTGATATCAAACGAGCGAGCTCAGCGAGCGAGGAAAAATATACCCTTTTCCATATAATAGAAGTGTTATTTCGTCATCATAAATATATAAT
>JAPZVO010002276.1:0-10000 GCA_029962745.1 Echinometra lucunter | reverse complement strand
AAATTTTGAGCATGACAAAATAAAAAAATTTATGACCCTTCTTGACGAAGTAAAAGCCTTCATTGCTGGATGGCACGGTGGCCTTCTTTGCAAGGATGATATGACTGGTTAGCTGTGTAACACCTAGCATCCACTTAACAAGGACCTTTCTAGAATTGTCGCTTGGAAGGTCAGGATAAACCTTGGTTTCCTATGTGAGGACAACTCGCTCACCACTGCATTTACGGTGTAAGGTAAGCAGTTTTTGTTCATTTTCTATCCTCATCACCTAAAGCAGGTACCAGATAATGCTCATCCCATAGTCAATATACTGTAATCTACAGAAAAATAGTAATTCTATGCATATTAATGATGTTTGATAAACACATGACGGCACATTTAGCTGGCATAAAAATTATTCATCCTGAAGCGCATAGAAATAGCACAAGAGTGCATAATAAATCAAAGATGGGAGCTCCCTACAAAAAAAGTGATCTTCAGTTTTATGATTATTTTGGCAGCACTTCAAAATGAGAAGTTTAAATGCCTGTAATGTCTGTTCCTTTCTTCCTGAGAGATTTTTAGTGTATATTTGATTTTTTTCAGTCTGGGATGGCTTTGAATTTTCACTTCTTGCTTTTGCACATTCAAAAGTATTTATATTCCAGTACATGCTTTAGTGATTAATCAGTTTTCCAGATAAAAATATTTGAAGTCAGATATTCCTTTCAAAATTACCACTATTTTGTGTGCAACTTTGCCTATGCAGTATCCTTTATACAGACTGAATGAGGGGACTCTGGTAGTTTGGATGATTTTTCTGTTTATGCAAATTGAGGAGGTCTGGAGGCCAGGGTTGGGTTTCCCTTTTTATGAAATGGATCCTCCCAATCTATCTTCTTGGAGGCAATTTCCAATCTTTCACTGCTGCCTCTGTCTTTTGATGGCTGAATCATTTTGAATCAGCAATCATCACTTAGATTCAAGACTCCTGTCTGGATAAAGAGACAGGTGAGGATTCTACTGCTGTCTTTGGCCTAAGTTGATGTAAGTGCTTTCTCTTAAAAGTTCAGTCATAAGCCCTTTGCTAGTAAGTAAGAGTTAGATTCTCAGTTGAGGACAACACGACTATACCCCTTCTTTGCGATTGAGAACATAAAATAGAATCAACAGGGAAAAGAGAAGTGCATTAATTATGGTATGGTACAGAACATGTCATGGACTGGCTACTGATTAGACTTTCAAGTGAGGAGATGAGAACATTAATCTTTTCACTTTTTTGAAGCTTGGTACTGTGTCTGACCAGGGGATGATTGACCATTGCTTCTTGTTGCATTAAGTAGAAGCTAGTTATTCAATTGCATTGGGAGCAAGGGTAACAGACTGTTTCTTTTCAATCAAAATTAGCATTTTGATAATGGAATCACTAAAGCTTTTATGCAAAGAAACCATGGAATTCTCTCATGAAATCTGTCTTCTATGTTCATTTTTTATGTCTGATTTCAACACAAGGAGAGCAGTGCACCAAGCGCTTGTTTTATCATTAGGTTTTTATTATTGTGTGCAGAATTCTGAAGCCTTTAATTTCAGGTCTTCATTATTTTGCATTCAAGTTAATGATCATTTTACTTACACCAGAAAGATTATCAAAAAATAACTAATGTCTGTTAGATAAAAATTGTGAGCATAGTCTTGTTTTATCAAAATAATTCAATCCACTAAGAGTAAACAATGGCCTAAAAATTCTTGAGGTCCCGACTGACATAAATGAAGTTGAAAGGTTTGTAAGTAGAATTATGCCAACAATCAGACAGGTAGCTGAAGCTACTGAAATGATGCTGATTGTAGTTAAATATCATCATCATGAATAATCGTGATGATGTTAGATCTGATATGCGGCAATGAGAAGAATGCTTCTCTCAGAGTTTGCCCTAGTGCATTTAAGTGTGGAAGCATGGCTATATGTCATGCAATGCAGGGACTTATTTTGGGTGTGTCCCTAGTTTCAAATTCCTGTACCATTTAAAGTCCTATTACACTAAAATAAACAGGTGTTTGTTCCGCTAAAGGGACAAAGGGAAATAGCAGAGACCAATCTCTGTAGCAAAGTATTTGGAATTTGTGAGATTCTATTTGAATTTCAATCAGTTATGATCAATGTGCCTTGGCTGCCTTAGGGGACATAGCTAACTGAAGCCAATAATATTCAAGTAACCTGATCACAAGGCATATTACTTGTCATTTCAGTTCTTACATAATTTTAAGCGAATTACACAGGGGTAATCACTTCCTAGTCACCGGCTTGTATATGGCACGTAACCGCAACCTGTACTGTCTCAAGGCTGCAAGCCAAATGTGCACTCATGACACATGGATCTCCATGCAAGTCTGATGCCTGCATAGACAGACGGACCATAGAATGAAAAGAAAAGAAGATGAAAAGACGGGGGGAAGGAGAAAGAAAAGGAAAGAGAAAGAAAAGAAAAGAAAGGGAGAAAGAAAAGAGAGAAAGAGAAGAGAAAAGAAAAGAGAAAAGAGAAAAGAAAAGAGAAAAGAAAAGAAAAGAAAGGGGATAGAAAAGAAAATAGAAAGAAAAGGATATCCTAGGTAAAGGCCAAGAAGAAACAAAGCACCTTAACTGATAATCTTAGAAACACTCACCCATATTCTCCTTGAATGTTCTCCTCCTTCGGGGTTGTCTCTCCCAAGTGTGGTCCATGAGATGATGATGCAGAAGGAAGCCCTTGTATGAACCCACTGACCGGTCTCCTGGAAGCTGCTTGGCACCTGAATTACTCAGACTCATCAAACAAAAGGTTAGGTACTGAACAGATGGTACAAATTTCAAAGAGCCAACATGGGAAGAAAGCCATGTTTATGTAGCATATGCCTGTTATTCTCCTAAAATTAACTTTTTCTCCCATCCCTATAATAATTGTAGAAACTATTTGTACTTACCTGATGCACGGATGGAATTCAAAATAATTTTCACTTCAATGGGACCACAAAGAGATAAAGAAGCTTGATTGATTGTTACAGAACAAATGAATGAATTGCAGAATGTGTATTGATTTTGTTGTATATACCAAGAGAGTGAATATAAATGCAATCTTTTCATTTTGTCATTCTGAGGGAGTGTTGTAAAGAGTTGGAAGAGAGTATTTTATAATCATCTATAGAGAATGATGTGAAGGATTGGTCTTTAATTTCCTAACGTCCATAGAAAATTATTTGAAGAGTTGGCCATATTTGTTTTACCAGCCATAAAAATGTTCTTAGGGGTTAGCCTGATAGGTATCCTTGCAGAATAATGTGAGGGGCTGGCCACGTGTGTTCTATCATTCTTTGAGAATGATGTTTAGGGTTGGCCACATATGTTCCATCATTCGTAGAGAATGATGTTGAGGGTTGGCCACGTATGTTCTATCATTCTTAGAGAATGATGTTGAGGGTTGGCCACATATGTTTCATCATTCGTAGAGAATGGTGTTGAGGGTTGGCCACGTATGTTCTATCATTCTTAGAGAACGACATTGAGGGTTGGCCACATATGTTCCATCATTCATAGAGAATGATGTTGAGGGTTGGTGTAAAAGGCTTCAGACCATTCATAGAGAATGTGAAGGGACAATTCCCACTTTGCTTTGTTTTTATAACAAATCCTCTGTTTACACAATCAAATACATTTATGAGGCTTATGCCTACTCACAGTGAGAGGCTTCATCAAAAGAATGGTGGGGAATACTAGCGTTGGCTGAAAGAATGGCAGTTTGACAGTCATAAGAGAATGGAAATGCACATAGAGGATAGAGGGTGTTGGCCCATGTCCCAAGGCCTACTCATGTCCAGATCCTCCCTGATGTTCACAGCCTTGTCGATCCAGCAGCTCAATTTGTTGATGTCCCATGCCAATTAGATTTTGCTATATCGAGAAAAACTACTGCATCACCTCTGTTATCTGGACGTAAGGTACAGTTACCAGACATGCTTTCTGAGGAAGGGACTGTGAGCTCTGTCCATCGGTGTGGTGTTAATATCAGGCAAGCCTTTGGTGAAGAGGATATCAAAAGGTAAAATGCAGACATGTTATTGATTCTCATTTATCAAGATCTTGACCTACTGTTGAAATCATAGATAATGTACTTGAAAGATCCTCTAGAAGGTGTTGAGAATTCCATGGCCATTCTGAAGCAGCTTGCTTTGGTGATTTTAAGGCATCTGCTCGCTTAATGCTTGCTTTGATGCCAGTTGTTTAGGCATCTGCTTGCTTACTGCTTGCTCTGATGCCATAATGAGTTTGCATTGTAGCATTCAGTCTATGCTGCAGTAATGTGAAAAAACTTTGGCAGATTTTACAGAGGAAAGCATTGTGACGTCAATAATCCTGTCTTGTGTGGTGTACGTAACTGGGAAGTTCATGTTGAAACTGTGACTGATTGCCATGTGGATGGGTCAGATTGCTGTCAATGGAGCTCTTGTCAAATCTTGGTACTAGGAATTCTCTCTCCTTTGCATGTTGACAAAGTTGGATGTTTTCTGGCATAAATCCTCCTTGAATAAGTAGATGTTGTTGATAATCCAGATAAAAGCTTGTTGATCATGTTCTGCCTGTTTTCTGCCATATAAATTTGTCAAAGTTAGGTTGAGCAGTACCAGTACCTGTTTGCATCATAGGTATGCAGATGACTGCATTGCATTTTGTATGCATTCCTGCTCTCCCATTTTCTGAGTAGTGTCCAGATGAATCCTTGTACTCTTGAGATTTACCTGCATCTTCTATGTGAAGCCCTATTCCCTTGAACTGTGCAATATTTATTCTCTCAGCCAAGGTTTGTCTTCAGCACTTCTCATCTGATGAAGCTTGCCATCATGTGTAAGTTAAAGCCTCATGAATATTAACACTGTTAAATTGTATATTTGATTGTGTATTTAGACAACTTGGTCTAAGATGTAAACCTCTCCAAGGATGCTTAATCCTTCCTAGAGAATGGTGTGAAGAGCCACAAAAGGCTTCATCATTCATAAAGAATGATGTAGTTGAAGGGCATATCATTCTAGAAAATGAATTGGATTGGCACATGTTTCATTAGTTGCCTTGAGATTTCCCAAAGGGTTCTGTTGTTCTTTTTCATTACAGGTTCTATGGACCTGATAAATCAATGTTCTTTTTTTTTTTTTTTTTGGGGGGGGGGGGGGGGTGGGGGGGGGGGGGGGGGTGGGGGGGGGGGGGGGGGGGGGGTGGGGATGGGGGCAAAGCTCAGGAATATTGTTCTTCCTTCTTCTTATTAAGGTACATTATTTGGCATCACCTGCACATGGGAGGACCAAAGGCAAACTGAATCACAGTAAAGCTCGGGTCTCCTCCCACTGCTGTGGATGTGTAGGCATACCATTAATTGGAGAATTTCCACTACTCTTCATTGAAGAGTGCAGTGGGTTATATGTTTGTGAATATTCTCAATCATCCAGGTAAAGTAGATCATGAACTAAATCAGTAAATCTGGTCAACTGGACTTACTTGTGTTTTCGAGTTGCGACGTTTCACGTCCTCTCCAGGACGCTTCATCAGGCTGACTGGTCTTTGGCGGCAATTGGTTATTGACCCGTGACAGGGTCGGGGAATTTCGGAATTCCCCTGGGTTGTCAATGTGGAAAAATGATGCTCCTCTCTATGGGACATCCATTAAGTTTTCCTGTCCAAGGGCCAGTGTTTTCCATATAGCATAGCCTCTGCCTATGAAACAGGCTAGACTAGAGGTGACTTGGTCTAGTGGATATGTTACCAGGCTGTGGATATCATGGTGCAAGTTCAAATAATCCTGCAGCAGCAAGATATCAATCTTTATTTGCCACTCTCCAGCCAAGTGTCAAGTGGGTACCTGGTAGGAAGCGAAAGCCATTGTAATTTGTTTGGCATTGTGAACACCTGTAAACTGGTGCTTGGCTGGAATGCTCCCTTGGGAGTAGAGAAGGTGCATACATAGTGTGCACGAAATCCTGAGCCCACTGACCAGGACAATAATATTTCTGTAGAGCACTTAGATACATCTGAGAGATGTATCAGGTGCTCTGTAACTGCAGAATATTGCTAGTAAGATTAAGAGATGAATAATATACATATCATTCTGAGGGAACAATTTGAAGGGATAGCATAACCTACACTGCAGGGTCTGATACTACTAGTACATGGTCTGGTTTAATTGAGCTTGTTTACAAATTCACCTTTTCTTCTCAGCCACAGGTATTATGATGGCTTCCACAAAGCAGGTGAATATAGTGTAATCTGACCATTAATCATATGTAACTTCATTACATATGTCTGGTTGTAATCACAGGATACTTTTATCCTTCTATAGCAAGGAGAGCTCAATGCTCTCTTCTGCTGAAATTGAGAAGATGCATTCAGCAATCATGTCAGAGTGAAAAGATTTGTTTTCTTGGTGAAAGGATTATAGCAATAGGCTGGCAGATTTAAGTAGGATGCAAGTATAGAAAATTAGTATTACCATAGGTTGTAAAACTAGAAGAGTAATAAAATCACTGTATTTAAAGCTTGTTCTAATCAATTTTAAATTGTGACATGTTGGCCAGATCTGGAAAGCCTGGTCGTACTCTGGCCCTTCCTTTGCCTTTTTGGACCAGGGAATGTCTGTCACTGTTCTATGGTTGAGTTTCCTGCCTCATGGGCAAACTACTTTTATTTTTAAAGAAATGATTATTTCCTTGACAGGGAAGTTAATGCATGACTATTTGTTATTTAATTTTACTGCCATATAACCTTAACTATGCCATCACTCTCTCAAGAAGGAAATGAATGTACAGGTGTACCACTACACTGGTGATCTCCATTTAACAATTTGACTACTGAATTCTCTTAATTCCCATAAGCTTTATACAGGAGCCATCAGGTTCCCATAGGCAATGGGTTAAAATTCTATCTCTGATAACTGAATGTGTCGGCTTCAACTGCTGTTGTCTATAAGTAACAGGGGAGCACTACATTAATGCATAGCAAAGGCTTCAGTCATCCGTCTGGGCTAGATTGGAAATCACAGTCCTGCCAGGGCCTTTCAGTGTTTTTAAACTGAAATATGGCACCATATAAATGTTGTAGATCATCTTTAGATGGTCTACCAATTATCATAGCCAGACCACTGCTCTGACTTGGATGAGAGATAAAATTTTAGATGAGGCTATGCCATGCCATGCCATTGCTGCTTTTAGGATGCAGTATAAAACATATGTCTCCATTAAGCTAGGGTGATATGGGTTCTAGGGTTCTGAAATGTTTTGAATTAAACTACTCTGTAGTTGAAATGTGAAATATTTTTATTTAGCCTGTAAGGAACCAGAACTTTTAGTACTATAGAATGAAATGGCAGTTGGATTGTGGGGAAGATATACTGCTAGAAAAATTCATTGTCTTCTTTTTCTGAAACTTTGTTCAGTAACATTCTATACATTGTCTTTTCAACTACTTTTTCAGTTGTTTGAACTTAATAACCTCCAGTCTTTATACTTCCGATAATCTGATTTTTTTTTGTTTATAAACAATATAACTATCAACATTCTTAGTGTCAACAGGTGTTTATCTGCATTCCATGTACTTAGTATACTTAGTATACTTATGGGATGTTGCAAGAAAGTTGCAATCAATTGCAAATAATTGCTAATTTTGAAACAATCATTCTGATTGGCTCACGGTCTGCCCTTTTAAGAAGACATGCATGCAACAATGATTTTGATTGGCCAGTGACAATCAATTGCAACTTGCAATCGATTGCAACTTTCTTGCAACACCCCATTAGTATACTAATTACTCTTCTTTGTATTCTTTTCCCTTTCTGTTTGTAATTGGTCTAACGTATATATTGTGTCAAATATTTTCAAACAATGACATTCCCAATCAACATTCTTCTAGTTGTTTGCTTGGTACCCTTTTCAATTACTTCCCATGTATTCTCATTCCTTTTTATGCCTCCGCCCACCGTAGGTGGTTGCCGGAGGCATTATGTTTTCGGGTCGTCCGTCCGTCCGTCCATCCGTCCGTCCGTCCGTACGTCCGTCCGTCCGTCCGTCCGTCCGTCCGTCCGTCCGTCCCGTTTTCGTTCTCGCGATAACTTAAGAACCGTTTGACAGATCAACTTCAAACTTGGCTCATGTATGCATATGGGAGGGACAATGATCTGATTAGATTTTGGAGTCTCAAGGTCCAAGGTCAAGGTCATAGAGGTAATAATACACATAAAAATGGCTCGTTCTCGCGATAACTTAAGAACCATTTGACAGATTGACTTCAAACTTGGCTCGTGTATGCACATGGAAGGGACAATGATCTGATTAGATTTTGGGGTCACAAGGTCAAAGGTCAAAGGTCATAGAGGTCATTATGTACATAGAAATGATTCGTTTTCACCATAACTCAACAACCATTTGACCGATCAATCTCAAACTTGGTTCATGTATGCATATGGGAGGGACAATGATCTGATTAGATTTTGGAGTCTCAAGGTCCAAGGTCAAGGTCATAGAGGTAATAATACACATCAATATGGCTCGTTCTCACAATAACTTTAGAACCATTTGACCGACCAACCTCAAACTTGGCACAGGTATGCATATGGGAGGGACAATGATCTGATAGATTTTGGAGTCTCAAGGTCAAAGGTCAAAGGTCATAGAGGTCATTATGTACATAGAAATGGTTTGTTCTTGTGATAACTCAGTAACCATTTGACAGTTCAACAAACTTGGCTCATGTATGCATATGGAAAGGGCAATGCTCTCATTAGATTTGGTGGTCACAAGGTCAAAGGTCAAGGTCAATGATGTCATTGTATAAATGAAAATAAATAACATGAAGTGCCATTTATTTCTGATTTGGTAATGGCGGAGGCATAAAGTTCGACCACGCGTGGTCGAAGATTCATCTAGTGTTGGTAATGGAATTGATTTAGTTCATTTGTTCTCAAACTTACCTACTATATATAAACAGTTCATCTCACTCAATGCTTCAGTTCCTGAAGATGATCTAAAATAAAGATTCAAAATTTGAAACTCACAATGGCTCCTACCGGAGTACTTTTTCTAGCACTATATCTTCATATCTTCTGTGGCAATATTGGATTGTGGGGAAAAGAGTATATATTATAAAGAATAGGCCTAACATCAGTACAAAAGTCTGCACTTCAATATAGGAAACAGATCTTATTTCAAGATGCTTACAAGAGGATTTGATTGTTAGGTAAAGAGGTTCAGGAGAGAACAGAAATGTTAACATAACAGTATGGATAAAAGTTTGCAAAAGTATGTTACTTACCTTGATCTAGGTAGGATATGTAGAATACATTTTGGCTATTCTTTTTGGCTACCCCCCCCCCCAAATGTCACGAAGTATAAAAGATACCAAAAGGTATATGAAATCATTGCAGGTAGCTTTTGATTGTATTCTACATTCCTTCTTCCCTTTTCTATTCCTGCAAGAAAAACGTTTTATTCAGGCATAAACGCTACAGGACATGACGTTCTTACCATGATGACTCCATGAAACTTGCTTCTCATCTATTCAGTGTCGAACCTGATGCCTGGGTCTTCATAATCCAAGTGTCAAACAGCTTCCAGGAGAGTGATCAGTGATACCAAACAAGAACTTCTTTCTACATCATCATCACATGGACCACACTGTGGAAGAGACAACCTTGAAAGATTAGAACAAAAAAGGAGAATATGGGATCCTGTTTCCAGACACCAGAAAAAGAGGTTTGTAACTGCTTGGTCTTTAAATAGGATATGGAAAGGGGAAGAGAAAAAGAAAGGAGATAGAAAGAAGAAGGATAGAGAGGAGCAAGAAAAGGGATAGAGAAGAAAGGGGAAAGAAAAGGATAGAGAAAAGCAAGAAAAGAGCAGAAAATGGCCCGGGGGGGGGGGGGGGGGCAGGTGAATCACCCAAACAATGGGCATGGTCTGCAGGATCAACATGATGACCATCAGGAAGCATCATGTCAGCCTTGAAAGACTGGTA
>JAPZVO010002271.1:0-10000 GCA_029962745.1 Echinometra lucunter | reverse complement strand
TAAAGCGATTTATAACACTTTGGGGGCATTAGTATAACCTTTGCGAGGTATATTTCACAGTTTCTTGTTTGACACTTTTCACAATTTGCACTTGAAAACCTAAAATATAAGCTGAAGTATATCGATATCACTTTTTTCCAAAGCTCTAAAATGATATTGGAGAGCTTCATATACACCCTTATATCATATTTAGAATCATATTTGGGTTCTTAGCGCCTCCTACTTAGCGATTAGCTCCAAACTAAAGCAACCAATACATTTTCGCTTTCTTAGTGAACGTCGACGTTTCATAAGAAATAAGTGCCAAAATGCGCCTTTTGTAATAAATGATTTGACTAACTTAAATTGTGATTTTGACTAACTTTAATTGTACATGTCTTGGTAGCAAAATGTCGAATTCGATCTCCTAAAGCGATTTATAACACTTTGGGGGCATTAGTATAACCTTTGCGAGGTATATTTCACAGTTTCTTGTTTGACACTTTTCACAATTTGCACTTGAAAACCTAAAAATATAAGCTGAAGTATATCGATATCACTTTTTCCAAAGCTCTAAAATGATATTGGAGAGCTTCATATACACCCTTATATCATATTTAGAATCATATTTGGGTTCTTAGCGCCTCCTACTTAGCGATTAGCTCCAAACTAAAGCAACCAATACATTTTCGCTTTCTTAGTGAACGTCGACGTTTCATAAGAAATAAGTGCCAAAATGCGCCTTTTTGTAATAAATGATTTGACTAACTTAAATTGTGATTTTGACTAACTTTAATTGTACATGTCTTGGTAGCAAAATGTCGAATTCGATCTCCTAAAGCGATTTATAACACTTTGGGGGCATTAGTATAACCTTTGCGAGGTATATTTCACAGTTTCTTGTTTGACACTTTTCACAATTTGCACTTGAAAACCTAAAAATATAAGCTGAAGTATATCGATATCACTTTTTCCAAAGCTCTAAAATGATATTGGAGAGCTTCATATACACCCTTATATCATATTTAGAATCATATTTGGGTTCTTAGCGCCTCCTACTTAGCGATTAGCTCCAAACTAAAGCAACCAATACATTTTCGCTTTCTTAGTGAACGTCGACGTTTCATAAGAAATAAGTGCCAAAATGCGCCTTTTTGTAATAAATGATTTGACTAACTTAAATTGTGATTTTGACTAACTTTAATTGTACATGTCTTGGTAGCAAAATGTCGAATTCGATCTCCTAAAGCGATTTATAACACTTTGGGGGCATTAGTATAACCTTTGCGAGGTATATTTCACAGTTTCTTGTTTGACACTTTTCACAATTTGCACTTGAAAACCTAAAAATATAAGCTGAAGTATATCGATATCACTTTTTCCAAAGCTCTAAAATGATATTGGAGAGCTTCATATACACCCTTATATCATATTTAGAATCATATTTGGGTTCTTAGCGCCTCCTACTTAGCGATTAGCTCCAAACTAAAGCAACCAATACATTTTCGCTTTCTTAGTGAACGTCGACGTTTCATAAGAAATAAGTGCCAAAATGCGCCTTTTTGTAATAAATGATTTGACTAACTTAAATTGTGATTTTGACTAACTTTAATTGTACATGTCTTGGTAGCAAAATGTCGAATTCGATCTCCTAAAGCGATTTATAACACTTTGGGGGCATTAGTATAACCTTTGCGAGGTATATTTCACAGTTTCTTGTTTGACACTTTTCACAATTTGCACTTGAAAACCTAAAAATATAAGCTGAAGTATATCGATATCACTTTTTCCAAAGCTCTAAAATGATATTGGAGAGCTTCATATACACCCTTATATCATATTTAGAATCATATTTGGGTTCTTAGCGCCTCCTACTTAGCGATTAGCTCCAAACTAAAGCAACCAATACATTTTCGCTTTCTTAGTGAACGTCGACGTTTCATAAGAAATAAGTGCCAAAATGCGCCTTTTTGTAATAAATGATTTGACTAACTTAAATTGTGATTTTGACTAACTTTAATTGTACATGTCTTGGTAGCAAAATGTCGAATTCGATCTCCTAAAGCGATTTATAACACTTTGGGGGCATTAGTATAACCTTTGCGAGGTATATTTCACAGTTTCTTGTTTGACACTTTTCACAATTTGCACTTGAAAACCTAAAAATATAAGCTGAAGTATATCGATATCACTTTTTCCAAAGCTCTAAAATGATATTGGAGAGCTTCATATACACCCTTATATCATATTTAGAATCATATTTGGGTTCTTAGCGCCTCCTACTTAGCGATTAGCTCCAAACTAAAGCAACCAATACATTTTCGCTTTCTTAGTGAACGTCGACGTTTCATAAGAAATAAGTGCCAAAATGCGCCTTTTTGTAATAAATGATTTGACTAACTTAAATTGTGATTTTGACTAACTTTAATTGTACATGTCTTGGTAGCAAAATGTCGAATTCGATCTCCTAAAGCGATTTATAACACTTTGGGGGCATTAGTATAACCTTTGCGAGGTATATTTCACAGTTTCTTGTTTGACACTTTTCACAATTTGCACTTGAAAACCTAAAAATATAAGCTGAAGTATATCGATATCACTTTTTCCAAAGCTCTAAAATGATATTGGAGAGCTTCATATACACCCTTATATCATATTTAGAATCATATTTGGGTTCTTAGCGCCTCCTACTTAGCGATTAGCTCCAAACTAAAGCAACCAATACATTTTCGCTTTCTTAGTGAACGTCGACGTTTCATAAGAAATAAGTGCCAAAATGCGCCTTTTTGTAATAAATGATTTGACTAACTTAAATTGTGATTTTGACTAACTTTAATTGTACATGTCTTGGTAGCAAAATGTCGAATTCGATCTCCTAAAGCGATTTATAACACTTTGGGGGCATTAGTATAACCTTTGCGAGGTATATTTCACAGTTTCTTGTTTGACACTTTTCACAATTTGCACTTGAAAACCTAAAAATATAAGCTGAAGTATATCGATATCACTTTTTCCAAAGCTCTAAAATGATATTGGAGAGCTTCATATACACCCTTATATCATATTTAGAATCATATTTGGGTTCTTAGCGCCTCCTACTTAGCGATTAGCTCCAAACTAAAGCAACCAATACATTTTCGCTTTCTTAGTGAACGTCGACGTTTCATAAGAAATAAGTGCCAAAATGCGCCTTTTTGTAATAAATGATTTGACTAACTTAAATTGTGATTTTGACTAACTTTAATTGTACATGTCTTGGTAGCAAAATGTCGAATTCGATCTCCTAAAGCGATTTATAACACTTTGGGGGCATTAGTATAACCTTTGCGAGGTATATTTCACAGTTTCTTGTTTGACACTTTTCACAATTTGCACTTGAAAACCTAAAAATATAAGCTGAAGTATATCGATATCACTTTTTCCAAAGCTCTAAAATGATATTGGAGAGCTTCATATACACCCTTATATCATATTTAGAATCATATTTGGGTTCTTAGCGCCTCCTACTTAGCGATTAGCTCCAAACTAAAGCAACCAATACATTTTCGCTTTCTTAGTGAACGTCGACGTTTCATAAGAAATAAGTGCCAAAATGCGCCTTTTTGTAATAAATGATTTGACTAACTTAAATTGTGATTTTGACTAACTTTAATTGTACATGTCTTGGTAGCAAAATGTCGAATTCGATCTCCTAAAGCGATTTATAACACTTTGGGGGCATTAGTATAACCTTTGCGAGGTATATTTCACAGTTTCTTGTTTGACACTTTTCACAATTTGCACTTGAAAACCTAAAAATATAAGCTGAAGTATATCGATATCACTTTTTCCAAAGCTCTAAAATGATATTGGAGAGCTTCATATACACCCTTATATCATATTTAGAATCATATTTGGGTTCTTAGCGCCTCCTACTTAGCGATTAGCTCCAAACTAAAGCAACCAATACATTTTCGCTTTCTTAGTGAACGTCGACGTTTCATAAGAAATAAGTGCCAAAATGCGCCTTTTTGTAATAAATGATTTGACTAACTTAAATTGTGATTTTGACTAACTTTAATTGTACATGTCTTGGTAGCAAAATGTCGAATTCGATCTCCTAAAGCGATTTATAACACTTTGGGGGCATTAGTATAACCTTTGCGAGGTATATTTCACAGTTTCTTGTTTGACACTTTTCACAATTTGCACTTGAAAACCTAAAAATATAAGCTGAAGTATATCGATATCACTTTTTCCAAAGCTCTAAAATGATATTGGAGAGCTTCATATACACCCTTATATCTATTTAGAATCATATTTGGGTTCTTAGCGCCTCCTACTTAGCGATTAGCTCCAAACTAAAGCAACCAATACATTTTCGCTTTCTTAGTGAACGTCGACGTTTCATAAGAAATAAGTGCCAAAATGCGCCTTTTTGTAATAAATGATTTGACTAACTTAAATTGTGATTTTGACTAACTTTAATTGTACATGTCTTGGTAGCAAAATGTCGAATTCGATCTCCTAAAGCGATTTATAACACTTTGGGGGCATTAGTATAACCTTTGCGAGGTATATTTCACAGTTTCTTGTTTGACACTTTTCACAATTTGCACTTGAAAACCTAAAAATATAAGCTGAAGTATATCGATATCACTTTTTCCAAAGCTCTAAAATGATATTGGAGAGCTTCATATACACCCTTATATCATATTTAGAATCATATTTGGGTTCTTAGCGCCTCCTACTTAGCGATTAGCTCCAAACTAAAGCAACCAATACATTTTCGCTTTCTTAGTGAACGTCGACGTTTCATAAGAAATAAGTGCCAAAATGCGCCTTTTTGTAATAAATGATTTGACTAACTTAAATTGTGATTTTGACTAACTTTAATTGTACATGTCTTGGTAGCAAAATGTCGAATTCGATCTCCTAAAGCGATTTATAACACTTTGGGGGCATTAGTATAACCTTTGCGAGGTATATTTCACAGTTTCTTGTTTGACACTTTTCACAATTTGCACTTGAAAACCTAAAAATATAAGCTGAAGTATATCGATATCACTTTTTCCAAAGCTCTAAAATGATATTGGAGAGCTTCATATACACCCTTATATCATATTTAGAATCATATTTGGGTTCTTAGCGCCTCCTACTTAGCGATTAGCTCCAAACTAAAGCAACCAATACATTTTCGCTTTCTTAGTGAACGTCGACGTTTCATAAGAAATAAGTGCCAAAATGCGCCTTTTTGTAATAAATGATTTGACTAACTTAAATTGTGATTTTGACTAACTTTAATTGTACATGTCTTGGTAGCAAAATGTCGAATTCGATCTCCTAAAGCGATTTATAACACTTTGGGGGCATTAGTATAACCTTTGCGAGGTATATTTCACAGTTTCTTGTTTGACACTTTTCACAATTTGCACTTGAAAACCTAAAAATATAAGCTGAAGTATATCGATATCACTTTTTCCAAAGCTCTAAAATGATATTGGAGAGCTTCATATACACCCTTATATCATATTTAGAATCATATTTGGGTTCTTAGCGCCTCCTACTTAGCGATTAGCTCCAAACTAAAGCAACCAATACATTTTCGCTTTCTTAGTGAACGTCGACGTTTCATAAGAAATAAGTGCCAAAATGCGCCTTTTTGTAATAAATGATTTGACTAACTTAAATTGTGATTTTGACTAACTTTAATTGTACATGTCTTGGTAGCAAAATGTCGAATTCGATCTCCTAAAGCGATTTATAACACTTTGGGGGCATTAGTATAACCTTTGCGAGGTATATTTCACAGTTTCTTGTTTGACACTTTTCACAATTTGCACTTGAAAACCTAAAAATATAAGCTGAAGTATATCGATATCACTTTTTCCAAAGCTCTAAAATGATATTGGAGAGCTTCATATACACCCTTATATCATATTTAGAATCATATTTGGGTTCTTAGCGTCCTCCTACTTAGCGATTAGCTCCAAACTAAAGCAACCAATACATTTTCGCTTTCTTAGTAAACGTCGACGTTTCATAAGAAATAAGTGCCAAAATGCGCCTTTTTGTAATAAATGATTTGACTAACTTAAATTGTGATTTTGACTAACTTTAATTGTACATGTCTTGGTAGCAAAATGTCGAATTCGATCTCCTAAAGCGATTTATAACACTTTGGGGGCATTAGTATAACCTTTGCGAGGTATATTTCACAGTTTCTTGTTTGACACTTTTCACAATTTGCACTTGAAAACCTAAAAATATAAGCTGAAGTATATCGATATCACTTTTTCCAAAGCTCTAAAATGATATTGGAGAGCTTCATATACACCCTTATATCATATTTAGAATCATATTTGGGTTCTTAGCGCCTCCTACTTAGCGATTAGCTCCAAACTAAAGCAACCAATACATTTTCGCTTTCTTAGTGAAACGTCGACGTTTCATAAGAAATAAGTGCCAAAATGCGCCTTTTTGTAATAAATGATTTGACTAACTTAAATTGTGATTTTGACTAACTTTAATTGTACATGTCTTGGTAGCAAAATGTCGAATTCGATCTCCTAAAGCGATTTATAACACTTTGGGGGCATTAGTATAACCTTTGCGAGGTATATTTCACAGTTTCTTGTTTGACACTTTTCACAATTTGCACTTGAAAACCTAAAAATATAAGCTGAAGTATATCGATATCACTTTTTCCAAAGCTCTAAAATGATATTGGAGAGCTTCATATACACCCTTATATCTATGTTTAGAATCATATTTGGGTTCTTAGCGTCTCCTACTTAGCGATTAGCTCCAAACTAAAGCAACCAATACATTTTCGCTTTCTTAGTGAACGTCGACGTTTCATAAGAAATAAGTGCCAAAATGCGCCTTTTTGTAATAAATGATTTGACTAACTTAAATTGTGATTTTGACTAACTTTAATTGTACATGTCTTGGTAGCAAAATGTCGAATTCGATCTCCTAAAGCGATTTATAACACTTTGGGGGCATTAGTATAACCTTTGCGAGGTATATTTCACAGTTTCTTGTTTGACACTTTTCACAATTTGCACTTGAAAACCTAAAAATATAAGCTGAAGTATATCGATATCACTTTTTCCAAAGCTCTAAAATGATATTGGAGAGCTTCATATACACCCTTATATCATATTTAGAATCATATTTGGGTTCTTAGCGTCCTCCTACTTAGCGATTAGCTCCAAACTAAAGCAACCAATACATTTTCGCTTTCTTAGTGAACGTCGACGTTTCATAAGAAATAAGTGCCAAAATGCGCCTTTTTGTAATAAATGATTTGACTAACTTAAATTGTGATTTTGACTAACTTTAATTGTACATGTCTTGGTAGCAAAATGTCGAATTCGATCTCCTAAAGCGATTTATAACACTTTGGGGGCATTAGTATAACCTTTGCGAGGTATATTTCACAGTTTCTTGTTTGACACTTTTCACAATTTGCACTTGAAAACCTAAAAATATAAGCTGAAGTATATCGATATCACTTTTTCCAAAGCTCTAAAATGATATTGGAGAGCTTCATATACACCCTTATATCATATTTAGAATCATATTTGGGTTCTTAGCGCCTCCTACTTAGCGATTAGCTCCAAACTAAAGCAACCAATACATTTTCGCTTTCTTAGTAAACGTCGACGTTTCATAAGAAATAAGTGCCAAAATGCGCCTTTTTGTAATAAATGATTTGACTAACTTAAATTGTGATTTTGACTAACTTTAATTGTACATGTCTTGGTAGCAAAATGTCGAATTCGATCTCCTAAAGCGATTTATAACACTTTGGGGGCATTAGTATAACCTTTGCGAGGTATATTTCACAGTTTCTTGTTTGACACTTTTCACAATTTGCACTTGAAAACCTAAAAATATAAGCTGAAGTATATCGATATCACTTTTTCCAAAGCTCTAAAATGATATTGGAGAGCTTCATATACACCCTTATATTATGTTAGAATCATATTTGGGTTCTTAGCGTCTCCTACTTAGCGATTAGCTCCAAACTAAAGCAACCAATACATTTTCGCTTTCTTAGTGAACGTCGACGTTTCATAAGAAATAAGTGCCAAAATGCGCCTTTTTGTAATAAATGATTTGACTAACTTAAATTGTGATTTTGACTAACTTTAATTGTACATGTCTTGGTAGCAAAATGTCGAATTCGATCTCCTAAAGCGATTTATAACACTTTGGGGGCATTAGTATAACCTTTGCGAGGTATATTTCACAGTTTCTTGTTTGACACTTTTCACAATTTGCACTTGAAAACCTAAAAATATAAGCTGAAGTATATCGATATCACTTTTTCCAAAGCTCTATTATGATATTGGAGAGCTTCATATACACCCTTATATCATATTTAGAATCATATTTGGGTTCTTAGCGCCTCCTACTTAGCGATTAGCTCCAAACTAAAGCAACCAATACATTTTCGCTTTCTTAGTAAACGTCGACGTTTCATAAGAAATAAGTGCCAAAATGCGCCTTTTTGTAATAAATGATTTGACTAACTTAAATTGTGATTTTGACTAACTTTAATTGTACATGTCTTGGTAGCAAAATGTCGAATTCGATCTCCTAAAGCGATTTATAACACTTTGGGGGCATTAGTATAACCTTTGCGAGGTATATTTCACAGTTTCTTGTTTGACACTTTTCACAATTTGCACTTGAAAACCTAAAAATATAAGCTGAAGTATATCGATATCACTTTTTCCAAAGCTCTAAAATGATATTGGAGAGCTTCATATACACCCTTATATCATATTTAGAATCATATTTGGGTTCTTAGCGCCTCCTACTTAGCGATTAGCTCCAAACTAAAGCAACCAATACATTTTCGCTTTCTTAGTAAACGTCGACGTTTCATAAGAAATAAGTGCCAAAATGCGCCTTTTTGTAATAAATGATTTGACTAACTTAAATTGTGATTTTGACTAACTTTAATTGTACATGTCTTGGTAGTAAAATGTCGAATTCGATCTCCTAAAGCAATTTATAACACTTTGGGGGCATTAGTATAACCTTTGCGAGGTATATTTCACAGTTTCTTGTTTGACACTTTTCACAGCTCCAAACTAAAGCAACCAATACATTTTCGCTTTCTTAGTAAACGTCGACGTTTCATAAGAAATAAGTGCCAAAATGCGCCTTTTTGTAATAAATGATTTGACTAACTTAAATTGTGATTTTGACTAACTTTAATTGTACATGTCTTGGTAGTAAAATGTCGAATTCGATCTCCTAAAGCGATTTATAACACTTTGGGGGCATTAGTATAACCTTTGCGAGGTATATTTCACAGTTTCTTGTTTGACACTTTTCACAATTTGCACTTGAAAACCTAAAAATATAAGCTGAAGTATATCGATATCACTTTTTCCAAAGCTCTAAAATGATATTGGAGAGCTTCATATACACCCTTATATCATATTTAGAATCATATTTGGGTTCTTAGCGCCTCCTACTTAGCGATTAGCTCCAAACTAAAGCAACCAATACATTTTCGCTTTCTTAGTGAACGTCGACGTTTCATAAGAAATAAGTGCCAAAATGCGCCTTTTTGTAATAAATGATTTGACTAACTTAAATTGTGATTTTGACTAACTTTAATTGTACATGTCTTGGTAGCAAAATGTCGAATTCGATCTCCTAAAGCGATTTATAACACTTTGGGGGCATTAGTATAACCTTTGCGAGGTATATTTCACAGTTTCTTGTTTGACACTTTTCACAATTTGCACTTGAAAACCTAAAAATATAAGCTGAAGTATATCGATATCACTTTTTCCAAAGCTCTAAAATGATATTGGAGAGCTTCATATACACCCTTATATCATATTTAGAATCATATTTGGGTTCTTAGCGCCTCCTACTTAGCGATTAGCTCCAAACTAAAGCAACCAATACATTTTCGCTTTCTTAGTGAACGTCGACGTTTCATAAGAAATAAGTGCCAAAATGCGCCTTTTTGTAATAAATGATTTGACTAACTTAAATTGTGATTTTG
>JAPZVO010000227.1:0-58000 GCA_029962745.1 Echinometra lucunter | reverse complement strand
CTTTCTCCTGAAACTGGCTGTCCTCGGGTATATGGAGGCACAAGACATCAGGAAACACACGGATTACGAGTTCGACTTGAACATCATTTTCTACGACGAGGACGAAGAATGGGTCCGTGAACATCTTCGATTGACACTCGAAGAACGGCTCCCGCAGTTCCAGAGGAAGGTCTTTGGTGATGGAGACCTTATCCCGGGTATGCACTATCTCGAGTCTGTCGACTATGTGGTGACCCGAAGTTACAAGACCATCGTATTGCTCAGTCGGGCCGCGGTGAGCGATCGTTGGTTCATGCTCAAGTTCCGGACAGCCATGGACCACGTGAGTGACACTCAAATTGAATTCGTGGTCTTGGTCTTCCTCGAAGACATCCCCGACGAGGAACTGCCCTTTTTGGCTAGGTTGTACCTCAGCGATGGGAGACCCTACCTTCACTGGCCTGAGGACGTCCGGGGACATGAATATTTCTTTAAAGAATTGACAAAACACTTGACAATTAATCTGAGGACAAACGACTTGATTCCCAATGAATAGTAGCTATCCTATTGCAAGACGCTTACCTGTTGGTAGAAATATATCTTATCAGTCTGGGGTGTTGCAAGAAAGTTGCAATCGATTGCAAGTTGCAAATGATTGTCACTGGCCAATCAAAATCATTGTTGCATGCATGTGTTCTTAAAAGGGCAGACCCTGAGCCAATCAGAATGGTTGTTTAAAAAATAGCAATTATTTGCAATTGATTGCAACTTTCTTGCAACACCCCGTAGGACTGTTCCTTTCACCCTTTTAATGAACTTGTAACATAGTCTGAACTATGAGCCCAGTGGCAGCACCAAGGGGGGGGGGGGCATGGGGGGCATTTGCGCCCCCCCCCCCACTCAGAAGCTTTGCCCCCCAGTTGCCCCCCCCCCCCGAAATTTTGAGGACTGAAAAGAAAAATAATACAGTAATTTGTAAATAAGTAGATGTTGTCATAAGCATCATATTCAAGCTGTGAAGTGCTCTAAAATACCATTTTCCGCTCTTCAAAACTTGAAAATTTTCTCACTCAGTCGCTGTTGGCTTCCTCGCACACTATTAGTTTGTAATGTAAATGCTCAGTTCATGATCTAGTTTTGATCAATATCTTTGCTCCATTAAGCATTACCTGATTTTACAAAAATTTCTCTCTATATCAAATGTAACAGAAAAATGTTTATCGGGGCCACTTAAAGCATTAGCGTAAATCCCGGGGGGGGGGGTGGGGGATATATCCCCCCTTTTTTGGAGAGGGGAGGGATGGCGTGTACAAATATCCCCCTCACTTTCTAATTTTGAATATCTATCATAAACATCCATCTTATTTTAGAATTTCTATTTGAAAATGCGATTGAAAACAAAAAAGGGGTTATTTTTAGCTCGCTCGCTTCGCTCGCTCGTTATATTTTATAATTTCTTTTCTAAAATGCAATTTAAAACAAGAAAAGTGGCCATTTTTGGCTCGCTCCCTTCGCTCGCTTGTCATATTTCAGAATATTTATTCGAAAGTGCGATTAAAACCCCCCCAAAAAGAGGTTATTTTTTGTTTGCTCGCTTTGCTCGCTCGCAAAATTGATATAAAAATGTGTGTAAGTGGAAAAAAAGAGCGTCCAAAAATTCAATTACCCCCCCCCCCCACTCCTTAAAGTGGATTTACGCCGGCGACTAAAATTCGCGCTTTACGCTCGATTTTTCCATACACGCAAAAAATATTTGACTGCCCCTGCCCCCCCAAACATTTTCTTTTGCCCTCCATTTGCCCCCCCCCCCCACTTTAACAATCCTGGTGCCGCCACTGTGTGAGCCTAACTACCAAACATTGTCTGTCTTGTGGGCCATCGGCCTATTAATTTTATGTAACAACAGCAATTAATATTGAAGATACAAAGGCTTGCATCATGGATCAGTATATGAGTGTAAATAATGCGACCTTTGTACATACAACTTTAGGTCCACCACCTCAAGTCAGCAACGAAACTTTAAAAATTTACTAGCAAATAGTATACGCCGTAATATGACTGCCTCTTGATACTGAACGATTATTGCCTAGAGTTATTAGGTCAAACAATTGACTTGAAGTCTTCCATCAGTGGCTAGTATTTTGTAACTCAGCGGAAAATATGAAAATGATCCATCTTTTGTCATAGTTCACCTCGGGTTGCTTTAGTTTGAGGTCAATAAGCTAAAGTGAAGTAACCATTGGCATACCATAAGTTAACTGCAAGTTATCAGATTTTTGGTTTTAGATTCAGTTTAAAGTGTCCCCCACTGTTTTTCCCCTTTTTTCTAGGGGGGGGGTATATCGTAGGTCAAATTGACCTAGAGTTATTGTTCAGGTCAAACGGTTGACTTTAAGTCATCAGTGGCTGGTATTTACCCAGGGGAATCGCTTCCATTTGAGTAGACCCTACAGTGAACAGGCAGCCATACATTACGGTCTATAAGCCTACTTTATTTTCTCGTAAAATTTATAATTCGTTATCGTTTTGAGGTCTGCCAACTTGACAATGCTTGAGGTTAATTGTTCATTAACTCATCTGCACCAAAATAAAGGATCAAAAAGGGTTGGAAATCTCTCTGTCGGTCAGTTGGATTCGGTCACGCCTAATTGCTGGCCCGCCTCTGTGGTCTAGTGGTAAGGCATTGGCGTTCTAAGCCAGTGACCCGGGTTCGATTTCCGGCGGAGGCATTTTTTCAACCCTTGATTCAAAATGGATGAAAGTTCTGTGGAACATTGCGGGAGCTACGCAGTTATTATTCTACCATTTTCATTTCTTTCAGTGTTTATTATTGACAAGGGAGTTGCCAAAGTTGTTTGCATTTGTCAAATTTCTTTCAATATATATATATATATATATACACTTGGTGAATGCTATCCTTGTAATTAAGAGTGCTCGATGTCTGTGATGAGGCAGAGCATGAAATAAAATAAATAAAGTTAGACAGTTAACGTGTGGTTCATCAGTACTTTATTGTTTTGCTACTCGGAGTTTCACGCAGATGCGATCCTCAGGCAACTAATAAAGGCTAGTGGCAATACCATTTGAACATTAACAATTCACTGAAAAGGCGCGCAGAGCGCGCAACCCCATTTCACGCATATGGAGCGCAAGCTACCATGGTAATTCAGCGCGCTGAGATGGTTCCACTGAGAAGAAAGAGAGAGAGAGAGAGAAAGAAAGAGAAAGAGAGAGAGGAAGAAAGAGAAAGAGAGAGAGAGAGAGGGGAGAGAGAAGAGAGGATGAGAGAGAGCGCGCGGGGGGGGGGGGGGCATGAAGCGACAATGCACCAACAAGACCGCGTGAAACAGGGTTTGGCAAGAAGATGCAAAGCGATTACGAAAATTCTTTCTTGAAGTTGCACAAGTAGAACTTATTCTGATGACGGCATTTAGAAATGAGTTCCGGTCGCTTATTTAAGAGTGATTGCTTGTCAGCGTTCATTATGAGCAGTTTCTCAGTTAAGCACAGGTCACACCTCTTAGACTCGTTGGTGTATGGATGCGCATGGCGGGCAATCGACCACTTGATGGTGTAGGGTGTATCGTGCCGTTTCAGATCCCAGATGAATTTCGATAGCTCCGTGCTGTATTGATACCTCTCATGTCGGAAGGATAGGAGATGGTTGCTGTACCTCAACTTGAAGGGGGGCTCCGTAAGGCCGATGTAGACCATCGTTTTGCTTGGGCTAGTAACTTCGGCGTTGTAGATGATGTTAGTAGCCAAGCAGTTCCCTTGAAGGGGGCAGAGGTTCTTGTTCCGGCAGTTGCATGTTTTGCTGCTACTGGTTTTCTTGCCTTCTTCCATGTATTGCTTGTTGTGGGCCTTGATGATGTTGGCAACGTTCGGCATGCAGCTGTAACTGACCTTGAGAGTATTCCTGTTGAATATGCGATTCAGTTTTGATTTCTTGGGGAAGTGCTTGTCCACAAGCTTCAAGAAGGTGCCACCGATGTTTGTAGAGACGTTCTTGCTGAATGGCGGGTTGAACCAGATAATATTCCTCTGCCTGTTTTTCCTCTTCCGCCTAGGTCGATCATTCATGTAGGACAAACCTTCCGGGTACCCGTTGGATTTCAGGGCATCATCGTAGATTGGGGTGGCTTTCCTGAAAGTCTCTTCGTCGCAAGAGATGTCTGACAATCGTCTGCTTATAGAAGCTGGAAGGTTCTTGATGATCGATGGCGGATGGTTAGATTGACTATGGATGTACATGGGCTGGTCATTTGGTTTCCGGTACGGGTAGTACTTCCCATTGTTCAGGTTGAATGTGACGTCAAGGAAGTTCGTGATCTTAAGATTGCAGCTGATGGTGATTCTGAGACCCATCTTCTGGAAGGTTTTCGTCATGTTCTTCCTGATGCGATCAGCTTCGCTACCCGAGATGTTCTTAAAGACCGCCAGCCCATCGTCTCTGTAGAGGCCAATGTTATCCCTGCCGTACACGTTTGACAGAGTATCAAGTATGTACAGACCCACCAGTTCACAGACCTCGGCGCCGTCAAAGCTACCCATGGTGACGTCGAAGAGGCTCTCGGTATCCTTTTTCCTCCAAGGCGTACCCTTGTCGAATAGAAGCGACTTTCTCGCGTGCATGATAGTTCTGACGTCTTTACTGGAGATGTTCGTGTGCGACTGGGCAAATTCAATGGCTTTCGTTAACAGCTTCTCGGAAATGGACGGGTAAAAGCTGACCACGTCGAATGTGATGAATGTATGCTTCTCCTTCTCGCTTATGGTCTTAAACCATTCGATGACGGCCTTGGAGCTCCGCCATTGGTTTACACCTGTTGCTCTTCTTACGGCATTGTTGATTCTGTCCAGCAAGGATTTACTGATGATGCCAGTTTCACTCTTGGCGGGGTTGATGAGTCTGCAAGGGAGTGTGTTCTCGAAATTATCCTTGTGATCTTTGAGAGTAATGAAGGCTTGCTTCTTTGCCATTGCCTCCATTCGATCGTCAATATGCAGGTCAGCGGCAATTACCTGTGCATCTGCGTTGATACTGTCGACAGTTTTCATTTCGGTATTTTGATAGCTTTTGGTGATGTTTTCCCGAAGGAGTTTCTCGTACAGGGGGTGGTCCATCTCGTAGAGATTTCTCGTTTTGTCTGCAGGGGTCAGCATCTCTTAAAGCTTAAAGGATCGCATCTGCGTGAAACTCCGAGTAGCAAAACAATAAAGTACTGATGAACCACACGTTAACTGTCTAACTTTATTTATTTTATTTCATGCTCTGCCTCATCACAGACATCGAGCACTCTTAATTACAAGGATAGCATTCACCAAGTGTTTATCTGCTCCTGTTTCCAGTCGAGCACTCTTGCCTATCTGTATAAGGACGACGTAATGGATCATCTAAACCGTGTGACGTTCAACTATTCCACGAAGAACATCCCAATACCATCGCGCAATTCATTTCGAAAGAGACTGATTGAAAAAGTTGAGAGCGTTATCAAGCGCATGAGATGGAAAGCGTTTTTCTTCCTGAGAGATAATGATGACGGCCGGACCGACATCGATGACACACCCCTAGATGCCCACGACAAAGATGGTAAATTTGGATTCAAAAGTAGGAAATGTCCACCGCAAATTAATGAACTGAAGCCGTTCGAGGATGACATGTTGCAAATGATAGAGAACCTGCGCTTCAATAACGTGTCAAACCGGTTCCTAGATAGCCTCAAAACTGACATCACGAAGATCAAGAGCTCGAATAAGATGCTGACCCCTGCAGACAAAACGAGAAATCTCTACGAGATGGACCACCCCCTGTACGAGAAACTCCTTCGGGAAAACATCACCAAAAGCTATCAAAATACCGAAATGAAAACTGTCGACAGTATCAACGCAGAAGCACAGGTAATTGCCGCTGACCTGCATATTGACGATCGAATGGAGGCAATGGCAAAGAAGCAAGCCTTCATTACTCTCAAAGATCACAAGGATAATTTCGAGAACACACTCCCTTGCAGACTCATCAACCCCGCCAAGAGTGAAACTGGCATCATCAGTAAATCCTTGCTGGACAGAATCAACAATGCCGTAAGAAGAGCAACAGGTGTAAACCAATGGCGGAGCTCCAAGGCCGTCATCGAATGGTTTAAGACCATAAGCGAGAAGGAGAAGCATACATTCATCACATTCGACGTGGTCAGCTTTTACCCGTCCATTTCCGAGAAGCTGTTAACGAAAGCCATTGAATTTGCCCAGTCGCACACGAACATCTCCAGTAAAGACGTCAGAACTATCATGCACGCGAGAAAGTCGCTTCTATTCGACAAGGGTACGCCTTGGAGGAAAAAGGATACCGAGAGCCTCTTCGACGTCACCATGGGTAGCTTTGACGGCGCCGAGGTCTGTGAACTGGTGGGTCTGTACATACTTGATACTCTGTCAAACGTGTACGGCAGGGATAACATTGGCCTCTACAGAGACGATGGGCTGGCGGTCTTTAAGAACATCTCGGGTAGCGAAGCTGATCGCATCAGGAAGAACATGACGAAAACCTTCCAGAAGATGGGTCTCAGAATCACCATCAGCTGCAATCTTAAGATCACGAACTTCCTTGACGTCACATTCAACCTGAACAATGGGAAGTACTACCCGTACCGGAAACCAAATGACCAGCCCATGTACATCCATAGTCAATCTAACCATCCGCCATCGATCATCAAGAACCTTCCAGCTTCTATAAGCAGACGATTGTCAGACATCTCTTGCGACGAAGAGACTTTCAGGAAAGCCACCCCAATCTACGATGATGCCCTGAAATCCAACGGGTACCCGGAAGGTTTGTCCTACATGAATGATCGACCTAGGCGGAAGAGGAAAAACAGGCAGAGGAATATTATCTGGTTCAACCCGCCATTCAGCAAGAACGTCTCTACAAACATCGGTGGCACCTTCTTGAAGCTTGTGGACAAGCACTTCCCCAAGAAATCAAAACTGAATCGCATATTCAACAGGAATACTCTCAAGGTCAGTTACAGCTGCATGCCGAACGTTGCCAACATCATCAAGGCCCACAACAAGCAATACATGGAAGAAGGCAAGAAAACCAGTAGCAGCAAAACATGCAACTGCCGGAACAAGAACCTCTGCCCCCTTCAAGGGAACTGCTTGGCTACTAACATCATCTACAACGCCGAAGTTACTAGCCCAAGCAAAACGATGGTCTACATCGGCCTTACGGAGCCCCCCTTCAAGTTGAGGTACAGCAACCATCTCCTATCCTTCCGACATGAGAGGTATCAATACAGCACGGAGCTATCGAAATTCATCTGGGATCTGAAACGGCACGATACACCCTACACCATCAAGTGGTCGATTGCCCGCCATGCGCATCCATACACCAACGAGTCTAAGAGGTGTGACCTGTGCTTAACTGAGAAACTGCTCATAATGAACGCTGACAAGCAATCACTCTTAAATAAGCGACCGGAACTCATTTCTAAATGCCGTCATCAGAATAAGTTCTACTTGTGCAACTTCAAGAAAGAATTTTCGTAATCGCTTTGCATCTTCTTGCCAAACCCTGTTTCACGCGGTCTTGTTGGTGCATTGTCGCTTCATGCCCCCCCCCGCGCTCTCTCTCATCCTCTCTTCTCTCTCCCCTCTCTCTCTCTCTCTTTCTCTTTCTTCCTCTCTCTCTTTCTCTTTCTTTCTCTCTCTCTCTCTCTCTTTCTTCTCAGTGGAACCATCTCAGCGCGCTGAATTACCATGGTAGCTTGCGCTCCATATGCGTGAAATGGGGTTGCGCGCTCTGCGCGCCTTTTCAGTGAATTGTTAATGTTCAAATGGTATTGCCACTAGCCTTTATTAGTTGCCTGAGGATCGCATCTGCGTGAAACTCCGAGTAGCAAAACAATAAAGTACTGATGAACCACACGTTAACTGTCTAACTTTATTTATTTTATATATATATATATATATATATATATATATATATATATATAGGGAAAAGAAACCACCCGACCGTAGCCGTTTCGTGCATCCATCGCCCAAAACGAGGGAAGCCCAGTATCCAGTCCGCCTGAATACATATACATACATATATATATATATATATATATATATATATATATATATAAACACAAAAGAAAAATAAGTTTTCCCTAAAACATTTCCCTGTATTTCTTCGATCAGGAACCTTTGATGAAATCTGAATACAGACTCGTGTAGCTACACTTCTCGGCTACATATCCTGGAAACTTCAGGTCAAACCCTTCAGTCACGCTTCAGAACACGACCTAAATGCAAAATTGTCATTTTTTGAAGTTCACAAGCCTCGTGCCATGACTTTGATGCAGTGATATCGGAACATACTTTAAGCTTTCTGCGTTTGAAGGCACGCAACATAAATTTTATTCGTTACCAAACATGCCAAATGAGTTGTGCACCAAATTTCATGCTTGAGTGAGCAAGAGGTGGAAATGGCAAATACTGCAGTTTTGACATCTTTTGCGCCGTGAATTTGATTTAATCCAGAGGAATTCACGTTTTGGAAGAGTGTTTGCAACTTTTGCAATTGATACCTATCAATTCACGGTTGAATGAACACATATTAGAAACAAAATATCACCATGTTGAAATTATCCAGTAATTACTGCCTTATTTTTATGCACTAAAAATCTTATCGATAACATCTTTAGCATGCTTATGTGACCGGTGTACATGTATCAATGATCTCATGGCATTTAATTGAAAGTTCACGCTTCAATGAGCACGTGGGACTGGAAAAGCTCTTCTTTCACCTATCAACCAAAATTCAATCGCTGTATGTGGGTAACCATGATAAGTCTTCTTGGGGAGTTCGTCTGATTTGATTTTCGTCGAAATCCACCTCTTACGCTTCAGTGAGCAAAAGAGACAAGAAATTATGCAAATGAGGTGAAAGTTTAGGGCGTTGTCCCTGCTCCGTGACTCGTCGAATAATTGATTTGGCTTAAGATCCTTTTAGGTGGTGACCTCGGGGAGATATATGCCAAATTTCAAGAAAAAACTCGCAGTAGATTGAACAATAATCATCGATGAAAAAAGACCAGATTTCATTTTTAATTTTCTCTCCCACTGACATCATGTACAGTTAGGGAGCAGAATTTTGACAAAAGTGAAAGTTGGCTTATTTTCATCAATGATTACTGTTCATTCTACTCGGAGTTATTTCATGAAAATTATCACCTATCTTTAGGAGGTCATTGACTAACAGAATCTTGCATCAAATTAAGTATCCGATGAGTCACGGAGCAGGGACACGCCCTAAACTGCATCAAAGTCATGGCACGAGGCTTGTGAACTTCAAAAAATGAAATTTTGCATTAAGGTCGTATTCACTTAAGCGTGACTGAAGGGTTTGCCCTGAATTTTCCAGGAAATGTAGCTGAGAAGTGTAGCTACATGAGACTGTATTCAGATTTTATCAAAGGTTCCTGATCGAAGAAATACAGGGATATGTTTTAGGGGGAACTTATTTTTTGTTTTGTGATTATATATATATATATATGTATATAGCAAAAATAGTAAGATGAACAAAGTTCGGAAGAGATGCAGTGTCAAAATATAAAGTAAAGAAAAGGAGTTCACAACATTATACAGGAAACACGCAAAACGAGCAGGATTTTTACTTCACAAGCGCTTTTGTTTTATTCTCTTCAGGTGATGTCAGCCTTTGGCATTTTAACATGACTTTATAAACAAGAACATGTATGAGATAAGATTAATTAGACTGTCTTGTGTTTTATGACAGGATTCGTCCCTAGCTTAAGTAGGAAGTCTTTTGTGTTTAGTCCCCTAAGACTGTTAATCTGTAGAACTTAACACAACGCGAGGAGGTGTTATAAGATTTTTAATGATGTCAAGTAACAACGTTGTTTCCTCTCATCGTGGGAATGTCAAACAAGGGTGATATTTTGTACAGGAAAAGTACTCATAACATAAATTGATATAAAAGGACGTTTTGCATAATTCAGATAGAAGAAGAAATGGGATGGATAAGCAGATAAGGGGAAGGAGAGAAATAGAAGTAATGGATGAGAAAGGGAAAGGGGGATTGCACAGAGAGAGAGAGAGAGATAGAGAGAGAGAAAGGGGAAAGAAGCTGCATAGGGTTCAGATCATAGAGTTGAAAGACGTTTTAATATGAATTATTTCCACTCAATTTCAATGTTTGGAAAATAAGTGGAAGAATATGTGAGCAAAATAAATGCAGTACAAAGATAACATTTCAACAAATTTTGAATCAATATAATGTGAAAGATAGGCATTAAATTTCAAATATTGTAGTTAAAGGTACCAAAGAGCATTAACCAGGCATATTTTCAATAGATATAATAGATGAGTTTAATGTGTACTCAGAGAAGATCTACAAGGTATTATGTTTGTAATTCAAATGTCACCATCATTTTAGTATATTTAATTTTAGGAGATAAGAAAAGAAAAAAGTTAAAGAAGAACAAATTAGTAATGCTATAACATTGTTATAATAACAATGGATTGTTAATTGCCAATAAGAATTTATTTAATCCTAATTTTCGGGGGCCTCCCCCTTCCTCAGGAATAAAGACGATAAGGAGGAAGGGGAAGGCCCCCGAAAATTAGGATTAAATAAATTCTTATTGGCAATTAACAATGCATTATTTGAGTCAACTCTTCTCATTTACTTTTGTTGGTTTGTTTGTTTACTTATGCCAATACAAAATGAAAGACGCAAGACAGCGAAGGACGTAGCTGTTTATTCCACTTTTAATATTCCGAGCTTTCGGCTTCAAAGGCCTTTATCAAGGGTTCTACAACGAAACAGACAGAAACAAACGGAATGACAAGCATAAACAAACGGTAAAGAACTTAGGGAAAATAATAAAAAGAATATCAAAACTAATATACTCAAAAATGAAATGAAATAAACGTTTTTAATTATTACCTGGTGGAGTTGTGGGAGTGGTTCAGTGATTCTTGCTCGTGTGTTTGGTCACGTGATGTGGTACGTCACACGAGCAGGAGTCACTGAACCATTGAATGCGCTCGGACCTATCCTAGAGTGATGCTGGCGGGGAAGCACTATAATATACACATAAAAAGCTCACGTTTTAGTGAGGTATTTGTCAACTGTGTGTGAGGGGAGGTTGAAGTGGGTTGTGTCGGATAGTGTTTTGTGTTGGTTTCGGATTTCTGATCATGTGTTATTGAATCTGGTGTATAATGTAGTTTCTGTTTTGCCGACGTATTGTTTTACGCAGTGTGAACATGTTATTAGATAACATGCTATAGTTATTAGATCTTAAACAGGGAATCATATTGGATCGACAAACTCAAAACACTCCATCCACAAGGCATCAACGTCGACCAATAGTTTCTGGCCCTTCCATTGCCGACCCTCTGTTGATCGCACATGACTCCCCCCCCCCCTCCACCCCCTACCGAAACTTTCTGAAACTTTTACTGAAACTTTCAAAATTCATAACTCTTGAACAGATTGTCCGATTTTGCTCAAACTTTCACTGTTTGTTCTTCTTGGTCATTATAATCTACCGACAGAACTGTGCTTAAGGGAATGAACGTCTGCGGTGCACAATGTGGTGGGGCGGTCAGGAGGGGCCCCAATTAGGTCGAAATGTTGAGCTTGATCAGCGAAAAAAAAAAGTAATTTCATGAAACCTGAATCATGAATGACCATTGCCAGACCTTGTAAATGGTGAGTTGTGCCCGCCAGACACCCCCAAATTAATGTAAAAAGTCAATTTATTAGTGCACTATGATAATACGATAACTTTGAGAAAATGAGCTAGATTAGCAAAACGTCCGTTCATTTGTGTACAGTGATAGAAAATGATAGTTTAAGACAATTGGCTAGATTAGGAAATCAAAACAACTGTTGAAACCTGCCGGGAATTTTAAAGCATGACCCCCTTTGTCTTAAATGACCCATGCCAGACATTTGGAGTGGTGGGTTGTGCTTACCAGACGCCCCCAAAATAATTTCACCCCCCCATTTATTAGTACACAATGAGCAGATGATAACCTTTAACTAGATGAACTAGATTAATGAAACAAAGTAACGCCATGAAACTTGGTAGAAATTATAAATCATGACTCCATGCATGAATGACCCCCGCCAGACTTTGTCAGTGTTTGTGTGTGCCCGACTGACGCCCCCAAAATAATGTCAAAACGCCCATTTTGTACGGGCACAATAAGAAGATAATAACTTTGAGACAATTAACTAGAACTAGTCAAACAAAGTAACCCCATGACACCTGGTGGAAATTGAAAAGCATGGCTTCCTGTATCATGGATGACCTTCGCCAGATGTTTTCAATGGTAAGTTGTGCCCGCCAAGCACCCCCCCCCCTTCCCCCCCCCCCCCCCAATAATGTTAAAACACCCATTTCGTTAGTGCACAGTCATGGCAAAGAGAAGATGACAATAATAATAATCCTTATATTCTGGCTTTTTATAGCGCCTAATAGATTTCGGCGACGTGTCTAACCGCTTAACAGAGAAATATTATACCCCGACCATCAGATTCAGGTTTGCCAGCACACAATGTATGCATCTTCTCCACTCCCTCGGGAGCCTTCCAGCCAGGCGCCTTTTGCAGAAGATGACAACTTGAACTAGATTAGCAAAAGAAAATACGCAAATCCCCATGACACCGGATAGAAATTGTGAAGTATAACTCCCTTTATCATGGATGAGACCAGCCAGACATTTTCAGTGGTAAGTTGTGCCCACCAAACGCCCCCCCCCCCCCAAAAAAAATATATATATTTGAAAGCGTCCATTTCGTTCGTGCTTGGGAGTTGCGTTTAACGATTTCCACCAAGTTTCAACAGGTTGCTATGTTTTTGCTAATCTAGCCCATTGAAAACCTTGTCATTTTATCACTGTACACTAATAAATGGGCGTTTTGACATTTGGGAGCGCCTGGCAGGCGTACTCATCATTTACAATGTCTGACAGTGGTCATTCATGATTCAGGGGTCGTGCTGTAAAATCCCACTAGATATCATGAAGTTATGCTTTTCACTAAGCTAGTTCAAATTTGTAACCTATTTGGGGGCCCCTCCTGACCGCTTCCACCACATTGTGCACGGCACACGTCCATTACTTAGCATAGTTTTGCCTTTAGATTACGGCCATGTACATAAAAAGGGCACTTTTCTCTCGATTAAGAGTGCGTGCTACCATGGCTATATGTTATACACAGAGAGCCGCTCTTTTGACAAAGTTTTGCTCATTATGGAAAAAATACTGGTGTATTTTCCATCCTTCTCTGTGAATGAAGTCGTGAATACCGTCATGAAGCATACTATTATTCTCGTAAATATATTCTTTTTCAAACCTAATGCTATAAACACGTATTCATTGTTGGCATTTATAATGAAACAGAAAGATATAAACGCATATGCAGATTTTGGACAAAAATTTCATTTTTCTCAAACCATTGCTTGAATTGTGCAAATAACGGTTTCAATAGATTTCTTCTATCAAAATCATATTGGAATATGTATATATTCATGGTTGTTCGATGTCCAGGTCCGAAAATGTGACAATATTGATTTTCATTTAAAAATCCAAGATGGCGCCAAAATGGCCGATTTTGAAGCCCATGGGCCACGATTTGGCAATGGGAACATAAAAAATCATTAAATTTACACTTCAGGCATTACAAAAAAGTTTGTTTAAAAAATGTACCCCGATGGTGCACGTGGACCCCTATTTCCGACTAGACTAATGCTCAGTGTCAAAAACATCAAATGAGTAGCTAAGATGGATGTTAAACGAATTTACCGGGGTTGGTATGGGTTTCTGCCTCCTTGAAAATGGCGACGTTCTCCTCGTCTGTTGGACCTCTGCTGCCAGCTTCCAGGGCAGGGTGATTGGTGATGTTTTACTGCGTCGGCGTCGGCGTAGGACCCCCATGGAGTGTAGGTACCTGCTTGATCTTGATGCCAAGGCTCCGATGTGTTGCTATGGCGGGTGTAGGTGTTGGCTGTGTTCCAATTGTTGTGTCTGTAGTGGGCTCTTTCGGTCCGTTGACGATGTCTTCTTGGTCTACGTGTATCGCCATCGGGATTTCGTTCGTTTGTCATCCGGTAATAGTCTGATTTCGGGTGGTTGTAGTAATTGCTGTTCTGTCTAGAATCATGATTTTCACTGTCCACGGTCATAGATCGATGGCTTCTAGAGTTTTTGCTCTGCTTGTTTTCCGGATAGGACACAGGGCGAACTGATTCGGTCCACCACTTACGTATTTTGTTCCATTTCGCAAGAGATTGTTCTTGGTTGTGGCTAATCTCTTCATGCCACATTTCACATAGCATATCTTTAATATCACTGTACCTTATTGTCTTAAGCCTTTCCTCCATGTCCTGGTCGATAGCGTGTAATTCATGTGAAAGTTTTTTTGATCTGAGTGCCAAAATCTCAGCCTCCGAAATCATGCTTCTAACAGCTTGCGTCTGGTAGACAGACATCTCTTCCTCTGGGCCGTTGTGCATGTATGGCTTCTTGAATTTTCTCGGTACGAGGTTGGGTGTCATATCAGCCCACTGGAAGTAAAGACTGCTTAGTCCTTCATTTCTGGTCAAACACCAGAACGCTTTACTTCTGGCGTTCGGTAAGCTATACCATTTCGGTATGTATGCCGTAGGGTTAGGGTTAAACCTGTTTTGTCCAGGAGTGACACAAATCACTTCATCGATTCGCCTGCTCTGTATTTCCCATTCTTTTCTGCAGATATAGCTTGGCTTTGCAGTGAGGCTAGTTTGGCTAGTGAGGCTAGTAATTCCAAACATGGAAATTGAGTGGAAATAATTCATTAGTACTAAAACGTATTTCAACTCTGTGATCTGAACCCTATGCAGCTTCTTTCCCCTTTCTCTCTCTCTCTCTGTGCCCCCTCTCTTTCCTTTTCTCATCCATTACTTCTATTTCTCTCCTTCCCCTTATCTGCTTGTCCATCCCATTTCTTCTTCTATCTGAATTATGCAAAACTTCCTTTTACAGCTATTTATGTTATGAGTACTTTTCCTGTACAAAATATCACCCATGTTTAACATTCCCACGATGACAGGAAACAACATTGTTACTTGACATCATTAAAAAAATCTTAGAACACCTCCTCGTGTTGTTTTGAGTTCTACAGATTAACAGTCTCAGGGGACTTAACACAAAAGACTTCCAACTTAAGCTAGGGACGAATCCTTTCATAAAACACAAGACGGTCTAATTAATCTTATCTCTTTCAAATTGTATGTTACTGATATTGTCATATATGTACTTGTATATATAGTCATGTTAAAATGTCAAAGGCTCACTGCACCTGAAGAAAATAAAAGGAAAGCGCTTGTGAAGTAAAAATCCTGCTCGTTTTGCGTATATTCTGTATGAGGTTGGGAACCCATATATATACATATATATATATATATATATATATATATATATATATATATATAAATATATATATATATATATATATATATATATATATATATATATATATATATATATATATATATATATATATATATATATATTTATTTATTCAAAATGGCCGCCAAAATCCCTTTTGAAATTATTCAAATATGGATTAAATAGGCATTTATAAAGTGTGTTGGACCACTTTTTGCATTATTTCTAATTAAAGTGATTCATAAAAAGAAGCTACGTTTGTATAACAGAATGATCCAAAATGAGGGTACTTTTCAAAATGGCCGCCAAAGTCCCATATAAAGTGTACAAATGGGTTAAATAAGCACTTATGAAATGATTTTGACCACTTTTTGCATTTTTTAAAATTAAAGTTATTCAAAAAATGGCTACATGTTAACACATAATCTATAAAGTAGCCCAAAATGAGAGCGCTTTTCAAATGGCTACCAAATTCGAATGCAGTTTTACTTGCGAGTCTAACAAGCGAGGCTATGAAGTACATTCTTCCAGATTTAAATTAGGTTTGGTACACTTATTTGCAACAATAAACCATGTGATTAAAAAAAAGAGAAGGCCATCAATAAGGTCGCTTTTCAAAATGGCAGCCAAAATTTGGAGAATGACATAAAAATGCATCAGCAAGTGTGTAACAAAAATAGATTTGAATATTGATATACTTTGTTTATGGAACTCTTCGTGTATATTTAAGGATTGTCAGTAGTTTTCACATTTACAATTGCAATAATATATTTTAACTGAAGGTGATCATAATAACTTGAATCAGACTAAGATCTGATTTCTTTTTGGTTTTTTTTTAACCAAAATGAACAAAACAACATTATGCAATTTTTGATCGAGGTAACAACATGTATTTCTGTGTAAGGAATCAACAACAACAAAAACAAAAACAAAAATGAGAATCAAAAGGGCAGTTTTATGAACTTTTCATTAAAAAAAAACTCTCAAACTTATAATGTTTTGAGAGAACTTGAACATCTTTGAGACATAATAGCGTAAGTTACATGTACCTTAACTTCTGCACAATTCTAAACAACTTAAGGGGAATTTTTTTTCTAGGTGAGGGGTCTTTTCATATATTCTTGAATATCCTGCATGAAGATACAAATTATTTAGAGAAAATGTAAAAGTATAAAGTGCTGAAAATGTATTTCTGTCACTATTATTTTACAGCAAACAGAAAACATCAACAAGTTATTATGATGGCCTTCAGTTGAATTATTACTGCAATTGTGATGGGCACTGTGAATGTGAACACAAAGTTTACGAAGAGTTCCATAAAGAAAGAATATCAATATTTCACTGTATTTTTGTTACACACTCTCGCTGATACATTTTCATGCCATTCTCCAAATTTTGGCGGCCATTTTGAAAAGCAGCCTTATTGTGACTTTGTGTCACCACCTATGCTAATGAACGTGCATTAACGTGTCAACTAACAATAAGAGTGCATATTGTCGAAACTTGCGCAAGCAATCTCAATTTTTGCACTAACTTTTTTTGAAATTTGATTGGTGCAAATTTTTTTTTTTTGTATCTAGCCAGCAAACAAAAGTGTGTCCTGCCTCCGCGACATCTGTTTGTCGCCCTATACCCCATAGGCTTGTACAAAAAAAAAAGTGTGGTGACACAGCGTGTTACCACACTGTTGCATCATGTGTGACAGCACCTTAACTCTTCAACAGATTGTCCAATTTCACTCAAACTTTTGCTGTTAACTCTTTTGGTCATCTTTACTCTCTCAGAGCACACTGCTGCATCATGATTGGGATGCATTCTCCTTTAACAACGCATGCCCACGTTGCTGATATACATAAATAGCTTATTATTTATTGGATATATAGGATGAAACAGCATTGTAGATAAAATGCCTTGCTAAAGATCATAAGGGATTTCATGTCTCCAGTCAAGTACCTTAAACCACTTGACTATGGCATCTCTACTCACATTCTTTATTTCAGATTTCATAGCAAAGACAGTTTTAAACTTTTCTTTACTTCACTTGTGCCAGCACGTATTGAGTTTTAAATACTCCTAATGCTGAGACAAATGTCTCCAAATGTTTGACCTATGCCCTTCAAATAAATCTTTAATACAGTTTAAAAAAATGATCAATATCTTCATGATTTTTGTTTATTTTCTAGGAAAGCAATTTAGGATGCATGGCCCCACAGAAGACCTTCCTGTTGCCCCTTCAACTCCAGCACCTGCCCCGACACCTGCACCAGTACCTGCCCCGACCCCTGCTCCAGTACTTGCCCTGACGCCCGCACCAGCACCTGCCCTGACCCCTGCACCAGCACCTGCCCCAGCACCTGCCCCAAGACCAGCCCCTTCTGAGGAGGATGTCTCCTACAGGCCCATTAATGGGAAGGTACGTTTCAATGATGTATGCAAACAGATTGGAATTTCCTTCATTCTGGCTGAGGTCTGTGTGGGGATGGACTAGTGTAATTTTCTACAAATTTAAAATCTAGCTGTTTGAAGTACAGAGTCTAGTGGATATTCTAATAGTTGGATTTAAAGGAGGTACCCAATGCTGAAACAATGTTAGCTTATTTGAAAGAGCATGATTTTATTAGCAGAAAATCATTTTTAAAAAAGAGATCTTGTGAATACATATGACTCATGCAGGGTTTTGGACTAGGCAGGGGTGGACTTCCAGTATGAAAGAGTTAATGTCTACTAAAGTTAAATTTGCATTTATTTTTGGTTCTCTCTTTGAATAAGGTATCGCTTGGAGGGAATATATCTCTCACGGAATCTCAGTGGGAGATTCTCTCAAGGCAAAGGACGAACTCAATGTTTGTGAAATCTTTAGCTGTCATGATTTGGGGATCTTCGGTCCTGAGGGACCGAAGTGCCCATGGAAGACCATGTCCTCGCCACAAGAAGAATGCAGATAAAAAGATAAAGGCACCTTTGACTCCAACCAAACTGGAGGTTGTGAGATGTAGGTGTATGAAAACCATCATTTTAGGACATGCATCCTTTTAAAGTTGCCAGTATATATTTTATTCGTAGAAAAGGTTTACGGTTCACCATGTGGTAAGTCCTAAGGGACCATAGATAAAGTGGATAGAAATGGAGGTGAAATAGAGAGTCGAGAAAGTAGGAAAGTTGGAGGGCAGAGTATCTTTCGAGAACTGGGTGAAGTCCTAAAAAGGACTGTAAACCAGAAGAGGTGAGAGGACTGAGTTGGTGAAGAGATGAGGAGGCTTGATTCGGCTTGAGTCGGCGAGAGGTAAGAAGACTTGAGGAGAGAAGACTCTTCTCTCCTCAAGTCTTCTTACCTCTCGCTGACTCTCTATTTCACCTCCATCTCTATCCACTTTATATATAGTCCCTTAGGACTTTCCACATGGTGAACCGTAAACCCTTTCTACGAATATCCATACCACCATGCAAACCTTCAAACATCATATATTTTATTGATCATGACATTTTGCAATATAAGTAACTGAAGATGTTGAGCCGCAGAGCTATCTTTGTCAACAATGCCTGCATATTTTCTCCCCTTTTCAAAAACTTCTGTCTCACAACAATTTTTATTTTATTCACGTAATCTTATATAATTTCTGTGGGAGGCCTGTAGGGATCGTGCAACTTCTGAAATTTTAATTCAAAATTTCTGCATTTTTCTCTTTGCTTCCAGCTTGCTACAGAAATCATCTAATAACAAAAGGAATGGACCCAGAGGAGGTGAAGAAGGAGCGGGGGCGGGTAAATGCCTACATTTCAGAGAAAATTCAGGACCTGAATCGCCACATCCAGTAGTTCCAGCAAAGGAAAAATATACCTGCGAAAAAAGGGCTTGAAGTCATCCATTGTTGATCACTGACAAAGAAAACAACAGTACCTTAGATTATTTTTGCAACTGGGCTAATTGTGCACTATGTTTGTTCATGTTTGATGGACTTGTCTTGCCTCCAAAAGTGAAAATATTGCCATGGAACTAAGATCTTAAAAAAAGTACTGTGCGAGCAGTTATCTTTCCTGGCTCATCCAGCATTAAAATAACAAGGGAAAAATAAAAGGCTTTAAAAAATTGTTTTTCAAAGTCTAGTATTGAAATGTATTTCTTAAAATGAATTTGACATTTTATACTTTGCAGATGGAAAAAGAAAACTTTTTAAAAGCCTTTCCTCTTTTCCCCCACCCCAGAACCTTTTATTTGTCCTTATATCAATAAATATAATATATATTGATAGAGGAATAAATAAAAGGTTTTTAGATCTTTGTTTTCATATAGGAAAATATGAAAAACCTTTTTTAACCCCTTTTCCAAGCTGTAAAGTATAATATAATTCCTCTATTTTACAAAAATACATTAATCTCAGACTTTGAAAAAGAATATTGAAAGCTGTTTATTTTTCCCTTATTGTTTTAACAAGCCTGTCATAATGGCCGCTCACATAATACATAATTCTTTAATCTTAGCCCCATGGTAATATTTTCACTCTTGGAGGTAGATAAGTCAATCAAACATCAAGAAACATAGTGTAGTAAGTGTACACTAATCTCACATGCAAAAATAATCCTAGACTCGGATGTTTTCATTGTCAGAAACTTACATGTACAGTATCTATGAAATTTGTATTCAACACTGCATATGTTAACAATTCCCCGTGGGTGATTTGATGTAAAGGGCTGGTATTCTAAAATTTGTGTTATCTTTGCGATTAGAAATAGTGTACGCCATTGGTTCACGCCGCACACTTTTGTCTTGTATGCTGGTCATTTGCGCCGTTTAAACCATTCATAAGTACGCCTTTTAAATTTGTTATTACAATTAACACAGGGAATTTAAGACAAGAAATAACACGATTTTTAGAATACCGGCTCTGGTGTACCTTACCAGTAGTAAACTGAAATACAGTCAAACTTGCATAAGTCGACCTTCTCTTCTCTAAGTTGAATAATCACCTAAGTCATAGCAATTTTTAGACCAGATTATGCGAAACACGAGTTATTTACCTCTCCCAAGTAGAACAGATTTCTGTGGTTCCAAAAGGTTTGACTTGGGCAAAGTTAACTGTACTTCTATTTTGGTGGGTATACATGTGCATTTATATGCATGTGTATGCTACTCTTGGACAATTACTGACTGTATATTTTTTTTTGCAAATACAGGGTCACCTTGGACATTGAACATTGTACCTCAGCCAAAGCACCATAATTTTAATAACGTTGTACATAAGATAAGCTGCTACAATTATTCCTATGGATGTTTGTGTGCTGGAATCCTCATACGTGTAAAGCACTAGTTACTACCTCAAATGCAATTAAATACTAACTTGCCAAATATTTTTTCACAAGCAACTCTTTATGCAACTAAATATATGTTCATGTTATATTTTTTGGTACATTGTTGATAAAGTTTTGAATGAAAACTGTTTGCTCAATAATTCATGTGCCATTATTATGTGAATAACAGTTCAGCTGAAGAAGTTTTATTACATACTTGCCAAATTTATTGTTTATGTACCAGTTATTTACCTCTCCCAAGTAGAACAGATTTCTGTGGTCCCAAAAGGTTTGACTTGGGCAAAGTTAACTGTACTTCTATTTTGGTGGGTATACATGTGCATGTATATGTATGTGTATGCTACTCTTGGACAATTACTGACTGTATATTTCTTTTTGCAAATACAGGGTCACCTTGAACATTGAACATTGTACCTCAGCCAAAGCATCATAATTTTAATAAAGTTGTACATAAGATAAGCTGCAACAACTAGTCACTACCTCAAATGCAATTAAATACTAACTTGCCAAATATTTTTCACAAGCAGCTCTTTATGCAACTAAATATTTGTTCATGTTATATTTTTTGGTTCATTGTTGATAAACTTTTGAATGAAAAGTGTTTGCCCAATAATACATGTGCCATTATTATGTGAATAACAGTTCAGCTGAAGAAGTTTTATTACATACTTGCCAAATTTATTGTGTATGTACCTGTACATATGTAAATACTTAAGTGTCACAGCCTAGAATAGAAGTTGTAATGTGTTAAGTTACTTGATATTTTTTTTTCTCTTGAAGAATATTATTTGCATTATGTGACTGAGAAGTGATCTTTCATAACGTTATATTGTTTTCTTATCTTAAATGGGAAGCTCACCCTGAAATTCATTTCAACGAGAATGAGACAGTTGAAGGTATTACAACTGAAATTCAGTAAGAATGTTACAGTTTTGTTTGCCTTTGTTTAGTTTTCTTCTTCTTGGTTTGTTTGTTTAATGAAGGTGTGATTTATCAACCTGAATTACCTACTCTGTTATTCATGTAATCCCATACTCTACTCGCCTGTTAAGTGCTGCCATATAAATATTTTTAACGTTTTTTTTTCTTTCAGGAAATCAACCAACCATACAAATTTAGTTTTCTTCTTCAGTGCTGATCGTTCGAATAAAACATTATGGGCAGAGGATGTATAAAAACATTTACTAAAATTGTGTATGAAAGTGATCCCATTTTTCCCCCCAGGAAATCAAAATAGCTGTTTGGAGTAAATGACTTACTACAGTTATGTGTTGTAGGTTGTTTTCTTGCCAAGTTGCTGAATACATGTGCATGTATATATATACTGTATAGTGTTACAGTGGAAACTCGGTATATAATGAGGTCATTGGGACCACCGAAAATCCCTTTTTATATTTTCACCTTTCATTCAACATTGATATATCACTAGGATATGTTAGAAATTGTAGGTATTTAGAGTTTCATTGCATATCTTTCATCTAGTATATAGATACATCAGTACTACATGCATATGCCAAAGTCAGATCTCTGTATTGCCTCTAACGTAAATGTTTCTTTGGCTGAGAGCTGTAGAGTTTTTTAAAAGTATATTATTTATATAAATGTATGTAATATATTTTGCAGAGCAGTGGTCATGCCATAATTTGCCTGTTTCCAAATAAACAGACCTTGATATTCAGAAGAGTCTTTCTTTCACATACATACATTTACTTTAGTTACACTTACTAAAACACCAGGGAAACTAAAGCACTGGACTGTGTGAAATAGGTGCCCACTTTTGAGCTGTATTGCCTCCAACGCAAATGTTTCTTTGGCAGAGAGCCGATTTTTTTTAATTTTTTTTTTTTTAAGTATATGATATATATGAATTCATGTTAATATTGGGAATTCATGTTACATAGTTTACAGAGCAGTGGTCATGCCATAACTTACCTGTTTCCGAATAGACAGGCCATTGTATTCATATAGTCTTTTATTTTCATATGCATGTACTTTAGTGAAGTGACATTCATTAAAACACCAGGAAACTAAAGCATTGGAATGTGTGAAATATGAACCCAATTTTTGTTGTTCTGTCAGTTTGTGTCTGCATGTAAATGATTACAGCCAAACTTGACCTGTTGAATTGTATTGGTCCAGATAAAGGGACCAAGTAAATTGGTACTTCAACTTGTCCAGTTTATTTGACTAGTTACGATTGTTACTGATCCAGTTTGATTTGACCAGTGAAAATTGTATTTGTCCAGTTTAATTTGACCAGCATATTTGTTACTGGTCCAGAGAAAATTGTACTGGTCCAGTTTAATTTGACCAGTTAAATTGTTACTGGTCCAGTGAAAATTGTACTGGTCAAGTTTAAATTTGACCAGCATATTTGTTACTGGTCCAGAGAAAATTGTACTGGTCCAGTTTAATTTGACCAGTTAAATTGTTACTGGTCCAGTGAAAATTTTACTGGTCCAGTTTAAATTTGACCAGCATATTTGTTACTGGTCCAGAGAAAATTGTACTGGTCCAGTTTAATTTGACCAGTTAAATTGTTACTGGTCCAGTGAGAATTGTACTGGTCCAGTTTAATTTGACCAGTTAAATTGTTACTGGTCCAGTGAAAATTGTACTGGTCCAGTTTAATTTGACCAGCATATTTGTTACTGGTCCAGAGAAAATTGTACTGGTCCAGTTTAATTTGACCAGTTAAATTGTTACTGGTCCAGTGAAAATTGTACTGGTCCAGTTAAATTGTACTGGTCCAGTGAAATTTGACCAGCATATTTTTTTACTGGTCCAGTGAAAAATGTACTGGCCCAGTTACATTTAACCAGTTCAACATTACTGGTCCAGTTGAACTGCACCAGTATATTTTGTTTCAATTTCCAGAGTTACCAGTTAGATTTTACTGGTTTAACTGGTCCAGCTGCTACTGGTTTTTCCTTCTGGGGATGGCCTTCTCTTTTTGTCAATCACATGGTTTATTGTTGCAAATATGTTTACCAAACCTCATTTAAATCGGGACAAATCTACTTCATAGCCACGTTTGTTAGACTCGCAAATGATATAACATTGGAATTTGGTGGCCATTTTGATAAGCGCTCTCCTTTTGGACCTCTTCATAGATTATGTGTTACACATGTAGCTTTTTTTTGTTATTGATTACTTTAATTGGAAATTATGCAAAAAGTTGTCAAAAGCACCCGACATCTGCTTTTTCAACCCATAAGGTCTCACGCCTTTAAATAGATCCAGTCATTTCCAGAGATTACTCGAACTCATACCAAAGATGACATCAATGTTGGAAAAATTTTCATATAAAATCAATGCTACATATTTGAACAGCTTTTTTTCATATGTGCCTAAAGAGGGATAATTACTAGTTCAGATCAGTCCCATGAGAGAGCGGCAGTTGGTCCCAGGAGGATTTAAAGAGGACTTTATTAGTGTGGCCCAAAAAAAAAAAAAAAAAAACCTTACAACCACTGGAGCATTGAGCAAGTTTTTGTTAGTCTGAGTTTCAGCCCCTCCCTGAGAAAAAAAATACTGAAAAAAGACCCCTTCATATTTTCAGAAAGTGAAGGATATTGTATGATCTTGTAAAGACAGAGGTTTGAATGGTGCCATTACTAGCACTTTTCTTTCATGATTTTTTGAAATCTCATTTTTTTAATACAGGAGCCTATGGGGAAATATTCACAGGCGAGCGACCATAAATGCACTTTACATGGGATTCTGGTGGCCATTTTGAAGAGCGGCATCATTTTGGATCTCTATATAGATCATGTTATACAAAGGTAACTTCTTTTTGAATAATTCTGATCAAAACTAATGCAAAAAGTGGTCAAACGCGCCTCGTAAATGCTTATTTGACCCATATTTAGATAAATTTATATGGGATTTTGGTGGCCATTTTAAAAAGGGCCCTCATTTTACACCACGTTATAGATTACAAACGTAGCTTTATTATGAATGATTCTGGTCAAACTAATGCAAAAAGTGGTCAAACTCACTTCATAAATTAACCCATATTTGAATAATTTCAAATGGGATTTGGGCGGCCATTTTGAAAAGCGCCCTCATTCTGGACTTTAAAGATTCTGTAATGTTAACGTAGCTTCTTTTTGAATAACTCTTATCGAAACTATATGCAAAAAATGGTTAAACATGCCTCAAAGAAACTTATTTCACCCACGTACACACTTTAAATGGGATTTTTGGTGGCCATTTTGAAAAGCGCCCCAATATTTGAATAATTTCAAAATGGGATTTTGGCGACCATTTTGAAAAGCGCCCTCATTCTGGACTTTATAGATTCTGTAATGCTAACGTAGCTTCTTTATGAATAACTCTAATCGAAACAGAATGCAAAAAGTGGTCAAGCATGCCTCATAGATACTTATTTCACCCATATACACAATTTAAATGGGATTTTGGCGGCCATTTTGACAACAGCGCTCTCACGGAAAAGTTTTCAGTATACATCCTGTTTACCTCAGATATTCTTGAAAAACTGGTCTAGAAAAACCACATGAGAATTTCTCCTTCTCCAGGTGGCACCTCCCTCAATTATAACCCAGACTATTTAGTTTCCCTTCGGTTTTGATCAACACATTGACTGACGGTTTACTATCGTGTGAAAGAATCAAGTGTGATTACAATGAATAATAATTGTTTAAAACAACGCAAAATGATTCCTTTTGACAAGAATGTATTTTCATTTCTCCTTTTCTATATATCTTTTTACTTTGAAAGATGAATACCACTCGAGACGCCGGCCTTTTATAGGGCTTCGGCCAATAACTCATTTGAATTTTAAGTTACTTTGAATTCCTTTGTGTGATTCCACTGCCTGAACACCTGGGATATCCTCTGAAGACTTGTACGAGTGTTATGTAATAGAACTATTGTTCCTTTTGTATATGTTTAGATTGGATAGTCTGAAGGTCATTTAAAGAAAATATTTGACCTGAATTTGAGATAAAGCAAAAATAATGTTTGGGGCGATGTCCACTTCATCATGGAATTGCCCAACTAAATAATTACCCTCCTTCTGAGACTAATTTTTGGTCATCTTTTCGCGAGACAAACTGTAATACTGTACCATTCAAATCCTCCTGGTTTTGAAAAGAAAAGGTTAAAGTTTTGTTTTACTTTTTGTTGCGTATATCCGTAAGACTTTCTTTGAAGTAGGCCTAAAATGTTTTTTTTTTATATATGATTTAGAAACATACATGCACACGTTTGTATCAATCTGCGTTGTAGATTCAGACAATCTTTTCTTCCAAATGCAATTCACATTTTCAGTAATTCTGTGAAATGGTTGTTGTTGTTGTTGATTTCGGTTTTTACAGACGTGTATCAATCAAATATGATTATTTACGTCTGGGACCGACCTTTAACGTCAGCATCCGAAAGACGTGGCAAATGCAGATTCATATCTTACCAAAGGACATTAGTGCCGCGGCAGGGATTCGAACCCCGGACCTTGTGGTTCATATTCCCGGAGACTTATCCACTGAGCCACAACACCTCTACGGTGACTTTCTAATGTACATGTATTTTAAGTACATGCAAGGGGTAGGGTTATAGTTATCCTCTTCTTTCCTGTCTTCTCTCACTCCACGTATAAGCATTGTGTTAGGTATGTGAACCTCTTCCTTTTCATACCACTTTTTTTTTTCTTTCTTCTCTCCTTTTCTTCTTTTCCTCCTTTCCTCTTTTCTTGCATGCTCACTTGAATACCCACTTATCTACTCAGTATGAAATGCTTGCTTATACTTCTTTGTGCATGTCTCGCCGTAACTCGGTCTCAGAACATGTATTGAAAACGGGTTATTTCTCATGACAGCTATGTCTTGACCACTTGCTGTCTCTTACTTTGCTATTATCAAATGTTTGATAGTCCTCAATTTTAATATTTTAATAATATCGTGTTTAATGAATGTAGGTAACAGAAGAAATCTTTCAACCCGTCATTGATGTCAGTACGACTCGTTTATTAAAAGGAAACTACTGTCCCTAAAAAAAGTGTTAGCTAGTTTTTCGGGACTTGTTTTGGGAGTATAATTTTACAGCTGTATTTTACTGTTTCAGTTTCAGTTTATTTACTTAAATACGGTAGAGAGATTAAAAAAAAACATGCTATCAGCTATCAGGCTGTTTTTCAGCATGTCCGTATGAAACATTTAACACGTGTTTCAATCATTTTTGCCCCAACCGTATAGACCAATTTCACCTCCGGTTTATGTATTTGGCCCTCTATCGGCGACGCCATTGCTGCGGTGGGCAAGCGCACTGACCGCGATTGGCTCTGTGTACAAAATGAATGTAAGATATGAGATATGCCCTAATATTGTTCCATTTACTTTATTCTAGATTCTAGATCAATAAAATAAAGCATGGATAAATGAGGTAAGACAATGGCCATATCTGACAGATGAAGTTATGATGTATTTTTGTACTTTCGATAGTTTTTCAACTTAATTTTGTCAGTATAAGTTCGATTGCAGCATAGAAGCCGTAGTAAACGGGAGCCCTCAGTCTTACCCTGTTTACAAAGTCATGTTTTCACTCATTAAATTTTACGCCAAAGTACATAATGATAATGTTTCTTGACTTCAAAGTCCTTTCTGTTGATATTTTTACCCACTGGTGACGGATTCCTTCGCATTGCTTACGGAAACCTGTGTAGGGAGTACGGCTTCTCACACACAGCCACAGCGTAGCACCCCAATTAACTGCCCGAAAGCTTTCACTGCGTGCTGCCTAATTTGCATAAAGTAAACAATTTGTTTACGTAAAACCGCTACGGAGGAGTCTTGGCTAAACTGCAAAATCTCGCCTTAGAAACCACCAAATGAGATGAACCAAACTTCAAATTAAAGAATGAGAGTCACTCTAACGCATCATGATAATTATTTGTAGCAGAATCATGTTTTATTATATGAAAAATTAGTGAAATGAGATGCTTCTTTTTTTTTTTTTTTTAGTCAGCAAAAGTTACGTTATTTTTCATATTTTCCGTTATTGCCCAAGATCGAGGCTTGCACATATGAACAGTCAAAGTATACCGAAAGTCTCCTCCGAATATCTTTTCAAAATTTACTGTCGCACGGTTATGTCGGGAAAAAATCCAAGGCAATGTCATTCACGAACCGTTCAAGATTCATTTCGTGTAGTCCCACGTACCCCGGTTCATGCACGGCCTTCGAAGCTTCGCTGTATACTGCGCAGTGTGACTGTGCGAAGCTAACTGAAATATCTGTGGCACGAACCGTACGAGACCCTTGCACTTCTAGATGAAATAAATGATTCAGAAAACATAGAACAAAGCATGGCACGGTAAACAGATGATGAAGAATTTCAAAGAAAGGAAACTGAAAGAAAATTACGTGCATACAATTATCCTGGCCTCGCATTAACAGCGAATTAATCGAAGGCTTGCTGCTTGCTGGGGGCTGCAGCAGTGCTTCGCTGGTCGTCGCGACATGCACCATGTACCCGTGCACGTGCAGCGCAGGCATATGCATGGCAGTGATATGCATGACGTAATTGCTCTACTTAGCTCATTCATAGGAAAAGCGCATGCGTAGTAGTGATAGTTTACAGTCGTTTTATGTTAAAACCATGACTTTTGAAGGCAGATTTACAGAAAACTACTCATTGCGCAAACATGAAAATACACAGAAAGTTAGCCTGGACACTAAAGTCTAGTAACATGTCAATTGTTTACATATTCATGCTCTCCAACGGTTGTGTCGGGGAAAAACAAACACCTCTTCCCACGGTCCTCTGGAAGTGAAAAATACTTGCATTTCAAAAAATACCCAACCGTTTTCAGAGAAAATGAAAATGAAGAATAATATCATCATTTCTGATGTAATCTGAAATTTTTATGAATTTTGGTGCCAAAATAAGGGAGAAACGAGAGGTTGTATTTTCGACGATTCATTGATCCTCTCTCAGCGAGGCCTTCGGTAGCCGTTACGAATTCAATAGCTTTTACGAGTTTACGAGGATTTAATTGGGGTCCTACGCTGTGGCTGCACAAACAGGCTTCATGAGTCAAAAGCGAGTGAATTTTGCACTCAGTTAGCTTCCAATTTTTAAACTTTCTCCAATTCTTGTGGCATTCGAGCACCGCACAGCTGCGACCTGAACTTCCCTGACAATTTCTCATTGCAAATATTAAAAGAAATCTGCATATATTGGTCAAAATAGACAAAAAATCGAACGAATGTACATAACGCGCTATTGACTTGTGTACTATAAAAGTTAGAGCGCCCACCGCAGTATGTCGAACCGTGTCGAACAGTCTGCTGCCCTCTTGCGTTGTGAAATTGGTCTATACATCTCTGCAGCAGGGCCGTGCGCAGAATTTTTTTCCGCGGGGAACGCGTAAAAATTTTCTAAGAAACTTGAAAGCGAGGGAGCGAAGCGACCGAGCTCATCATGAGGGCGCTTTTGCATTTTTAAAAGTGAAATTGAAAGATTTGGTGCACACTTTTTGTGAAATTTGTGAAAATTTTCAGTAAAAAAAATGTAAGTTCTCAAGATTTCGGGGGGGGGGGGGGGAACTGTCCCCCTGCCCACCCCCCTCAGCTGCATACTGCCATGCTCTTCAGTTATTCATGGGGGGTTGAACATTATAAAACATTAGCTACTTCAGTGCAGAACCCATTTTGGAAAGAGGTATTGCTAGCCTTCTCAGATCTTACTCAATCCTTTGTAGATGATATTGCGGTCAGCCCCTTTGGAATAACCAAAAAATTCAAGTAAATAATAATGTAGTCTATTTCAAGTCTTGGTGGGCCAAGGGGGTACGTTATGTTAACGGTGTTTTAGGAACAGATGGAACATTTCTCTCATATTCTGATTTTCAAAGTAAATACAATGTACAAGTCAACTTTCTTCAATATTATGGTCTGTGTAATGCCATTCGATATGGTTTTAATACAAATGCCATACCAAAGATCATGGAACCTTCATGTATAATCCCTGAAGCATTGTTTTTAATACTGAAAGTGAAAAAAGGTTATGCACATATCTACCATTCTTCCTTGAAGCATGACCTTTGGTATGACATTTGTATTTAAAAAAGCATATCGAATGGCATATCCACAAGCCATAATATTGAAGAAAGTTGACTTGTAGGTTCCATGACCTATCGTTTCGTTTCGTTTATTTTCCATTTCCAACATAATATAAACAGAATACAAAGTATGCATCGTACAAGGTAAAAAATGAAACTTAGTGGATTCGTAAATATCAATAGTTCCCGTGTACAAGAGCCTGAAAAAAAAGGCTGGTAATGGAGGGGACTGCTGAAAAGCTGAGCTTGTAGATTGCAGCCTCCTTTGGTAAAACCATATCGAATTTGTATTAAAAAACCATATCGAATGGCATATACACAGGCCATAATACTGAAATAAGTAGACTTGTAAAAGATAAAAGAATGTAAAAGTCTTGATTTTGACAATACCATATGGAGTTCTTATTACCAAATGTGGCACATTGCAGTGTCATTATATCGACCAATGTATTGAGAATGTGGTAGGTAGAGAAAGGGTGTTACAAGGCATTTTGGTACATCGATGGATTTTTTGGGCAGTGACGTCATCGACTAATATTTTGTCAAGCTGCAGTTAGAATGGTGTATAGAAAGAGAGGCGTTAACTTCAATTAAGGCATCGCAAATTTGCACATTTGGGGGCAGTGACGCCATCGCCCGATGTTTTTTCAAGCTTCAAGGAGATATCGATGATTTTTTTTTCAGTCACATCGAAGACATCGATGCGAATCCCCCGAAGTTCATTGTGTAGAGACGTTTTCATATGTATATAAGAGAGGGAGGTAGGAAAAGGATATAATTTTGTTTTCAAGAATTTTAATTTCATTTGATGATTTCTGGGCTGTTTGCTTTCAGAAAAATTAATGTTCATATGAGGTATAAAGAAAAGGAAAGATGAAAAAAAAAGAAAATTATCCACGCCAGTGTTATTATTTTTTTGTTTTTTGTTTTGAATAAAATTTTATTCTTCCTCTTGAGATATACATTTCAAGAAATGATCACATATAATATATATAAATGTATATAACATATATCACACAATAGTTTACAAACAAGGAAACTTAATGAAATGCATTAATATCAATTATCAATAAATTATCCATGACTGCATAACAAGATTAATTTTTAAAAAAAAAGAATAAAAAAAAGAAGAAAAAAAAAAGAAAAAAAATACAATGCATCAATTGATGGACATCGAAAAAGTACAAATTTTACATACATGACCATTCCTTCATACGACATTTTTAAAATTAGAACAAAAAGAATTAATATAGCATTCTCAGAGGAAGGCATACATAGCCCCAACCTAAAACACCCTTACCCCTTAATCTCGGCCCCCCCCCGTACTCCCCCACCCCCGTCTCTTACAGTCCTACACTCACACACCCTCAAACACCCTCCAGTCATACACAACACACACGTGCGCGCACACACACACACACACACACCCACACACACACACACACCCTAACAACCCCCTCCTCCAACCCACTTGCCCCCCCCCCCCCCTCCCTCCCCCACATACATACAACGCACATGTACGCATCCGGCTCCGGTTCGTCAGTCTGTTAAAAAAGAAAATTAAAATAAAAATTAAAAAAAATCAGATAAATGCATCAATCTGTTCCCATTTCCTTAAGTGCGCCCCTAATTTTCCCTTCGTGTTAGCTATTTTATATTCTTCGTCTCTGTAGTTTTTTATCATGGCGACTATTTTCTGTACAGATGGTAGCTCGCCTTGTTTTCTAGAAGAAAAAATGATGTATTTTACAAAAAAGATTATACAGTTTATTACATATATTCGTACAGTTTTACCTGATATTCCCATAAAAATAGATTTCCAATCATTTATGTTAATTTCCCTTAGATGTAGCCTTTTAATTATTTCCTGCCATAATTGTTTAGCTTTAGGACAATCTAAAAACAAATGTTGGTATGTTTCAACCTGTTGTCTACAAATGGAACACAGATTATCTGACTCAAAACCAAATTGAAAGAGTCTCTCTTTCATATATATAGCTCCATGTAAAAGCTTATATTGAAACTCTCTTTGTTTGTTACATATAAATGCATTTTTCGGTCTTGGGAATATTTCTTTCACCATCCCGATTCCAAAATCATATTGACAAATTCCATCTGTAATCTTTAATGTATAATCCTTTTGAAATTGTTCAATAAAGTGATTGTATAACCGTATAGATTTTAAATCGCTAAATTTTTGTAAATAACCAGAGATCTTCAAATCTATTTGAAAAAAAATCAGTATCCACATTTATGAAATCCCTTTGTATCCACTCTTGTTTGATAACAGAAAATATTTTTTGAATCGTGATAAGGCTGTCTGTGGTAAATCCTAAGTTATAAAAATATGAGATTGGTCTTAAATTACTTCCAACAGCTATATCTGATGCTTGAAAAAATCCTTTCTGAAAAAGTTCAGCATCAAAGATCATTTTATTTCGGAGACATATACTTTTATTGTTAAAAATGACAGGATTAACCTTGTTTTCTTCGAAGTGTTTACATTCATCTATTTCTTGCCAGGCTTTTAACATGTCTATATAACATGTCTATATATATGCCATTCAAATTCATTTTTTTCACATTGTAATTACAAAGAAATATACTTCGGCCTCCCAGTGATCTAAAAAAGTAATCAAATGTTACTTTCCACCCTAAATATTTTTCACCATACAACAGCCGTTGGATCCACATTATTCTTTGAGTCTTGATGAAAACTTCGTAGTTAGTTACTCGGAGTCCACCTGGGGCCTGTTTCTGGAAATCAACGCCAAGTTAGTCATATCTTTGTCCACCAACTACGGAGATGACTCTAATCTTGCTAAACCGTTTCACGAAGAGCATGCTAGCTAAATATCTCGTGAATCGATGTGGAAATGTGACAACACATAGCCTTGATCACAATCACACATATATTTTGTAAACAAGAAATTATCAGAACTGCCATTATTTGAGTGATCTGGTGAGGGCAAAGCTTAGAAATAGTAGCAGGGGGTTATAGATACAAGATATTTTCAAAGAAGGCAGATTACACCAAAGAAAAACTTATAAAATTCTGTTTTTAGTAATTAAGTTAATTATCGTTTTGAACGTAAGATGGGTACCCCCGGGACACTAGATTTGCAAAATAAACCCCTACGTTCATGATCGGAAAAAGGAGGCAAATTAAATATTTATCCAGCGTCATGTCTTGACCAAAACGTTGATATTTTGGTAAATTACAAGCTAAAATATGTCTCATAAAAGTATTTTGTTTAAAAATCTACGATATAAATTATCTTTGAATAAATATGGGTCTGAAATCTACAGACTATCCCTTTGACTATGCCTTGCCTGACGTGGCAGAATCGCGTTCTTTTGCGAGATGTTACAATCACGGGAGAAACCCCCTAGGAAACCTTTTTTGCAGATCGTTTCATATGAAACATGAAATATAATATTTATACATGAGAAAGGATGAATTACTGATTGCAGGAACCCTTAGAAAAGATAGATTTGAATTATTTTTTTTAAATCTTCCATTTTGGCCAGCCATAATCTACCAAATTAGTGGCATGTGATGGCGCTGCATATCAACGAAAAAAGATATGACAGGGTCAGAGGCGTCATAAGTTCTTAGTCGGGATGTTGGCGTTGATCTTGGCAAGCACGGCTTCGTGAAACACGTACAGACAACTAGCCAACTAGAGGCGATCTTAGCTGAGAAGTTGACTTATGACGGTTTCGTGAAACGGGCCCCTGCACAATAATCTTGATGTAATATTTTCCTTTTTATTCTGTCTTTCCCACCCCAAATGAAATTAAAAGAAACTTTTTCAATTTCTTCAAGGATACTGTGTGGAACAGACATGAGAGAAGAAACATAATTTAATTTTGAATATACATACATTTTCAATAGTTTGATTTTGCCGAACATTGTCAGATCTCGTTGCCTCCACCAACCTATTAATCTTTTTATTCAATTCAATTCAATTCATTTATTTCCATATTCAAATTCAAATTGTACAATGTAAAAAAACATGATAAAATACAAACAAGAATCAATTAAGAATGACAAAAATGCAACAACAAAAAATACAAAAAACAACCAAAGAAGCAGAACATAATGTAATCTGAATACGGAGGAATTGCCAAAAAGCCAAAGACGCTTATCGAGGGCAATCCCAGAATAAGAGTAAAAAGATACATTCATATCATAAAAAACAGAAAGTGCGAGACAGAAAGGCAGAAATTAGAGAGAGGGAGGTTGGAAAGAAAAGGGAGAGAGATAAGGAAAAAAATGAGAATAGAGAATTGACATTTAAAAAAAGATTACGGAGAAAATAAAATATACATGCTAAGTATATTAAAAATCTACACGCAGTATATATGCCTTGTATTTACGTTTGAATGTTAACAAAGTCGGACATAATTTAAGTTCATCTGGAATGTTATTCCAGCATCTAGAACCAATGAAAGCAATGGTAGTTTTTGAGAAATTAAGTTTTAAGAAAGGTAAACGTAAATCCCCTTGTGCTCTAGTACTATATGAGTGTATTGCACTATTCTTAGTAAAAAGATCATTAAAACTCATAGGCAGTATACCTTTGAAATAAGAATACATAAATATGGCAACTTGTAGGTGATTAATTTGAAAGACATTTAAAACATTCATTTTCTTAAAAAGAGGAGAGCTGTGACTTAAAGGTGGAGCATTGCACATAGCCCTAATTGCACGTTTTTGTAGTATGTATAATCGGTTTAAAATAGTAATTCCACAGTTTCCCCAAACAATATTACAGTAAGACAAATGGGGTAAAATCATTGAATTGTATAGCATCATTAGTACTTTAAAAGGCACGACAAGTTTAATACGATTTAAAACACCAATAGCCTTAGCTATCTTAGATGATATATTATTAACATGTTCATTCCAGGTAAGCTTTTCATCGATTAATATACCCAAGAAATTTGTGTGCCCTACTCTTTTGATATTGACATCACCTATTTGAATTTGCATATCAGAGTTATGTAACGAATATTTTTTAGATTTAAAAAGCATATATGAAGTTTTGTCAAAATTAATAATGAGACGGTTGGATATAAACCACTTGTAAACATTTCTTAATTCAGTATTGACAATAACATTTGTTTCATGACAAAGTTTTGACCTGAAATAAATAAATTAGTATCGTCTGCAAACATAATTGGACAAAAATATTTACTAACATACTGAAAATCATTTACAAATATTAAAAAGAGCAAAGGCCCGAGGATTGACCCTTGTGGCACTCCGACAGTTAAATCAAGTTGGTCAGATGATACATTGTCAATACATACAAACTGCTTTCTATTAAAAAGATAACTTTTAAACCAATTGTGTATATTTCCCCTGATACCGTAATATTCAAGTTTCTGCAATAATATATGGTGATCAATGCAATCAAACGCCTTTGAAAGGTCCAGAAATATTCCAATTAAAAACTTTTTCTGTTCAAAAACATTGGCAAGAGTGTTTGTGAAATCTAAAAGAGCAGTACTCGTTGAGTGACCTTGTCTGAAACCAAATTGTCTTTCGTATAAAATATTGTTTTTATCAATATAATTCAATAATTTATTATAAACAATTTTTTCAAATGTCTTAGTAAAAACAGATAAAAGAGAAATCGGACGATAGTTAGAAACTTTTTCTTTATCCCCTTTTTTAAAAACTGGAATTACTTTAGCCACTTTGAGTTTATCGGGGAATATACCTAACTCTAATGACATATTAAAAATATTGCACATAGGTTGTAAAATAAAACATAATGACTTTTTAAAAACTTCAATATTGATATCATCAAATCCCGGACTCTTATTTACCTTGAATGACTTGACTACATCAATAATATCAGCTTGACTCACTGGAGTTACAAACATGGAATGATCTATTCTTCTTTTCATAAAAAAGGAAAAATGCAAATCGCTCGATGGTAAACTAGTTATAAGTTTAGATCCAATTGTACTGAAGTAACTATTAAACTGTTTAACAATTTCAACCGTATCTTTGGTTTTCACATCATCATCATCATCTTTGATAACTGTACACTGGTCTTTGACTTTACGTTTGTTAATAACTTCATTGATGGTCTTCCATGTTTTACTAATATTACCGTTAAGTTGAGTAAATTTGTTTACATAATATTTCCTTTTACATCTTCTAACTTCGGTATTGAATTCATTTCTGAATTCTTTGTATCTATTTCTTTTACTCAATGATGGATCTTTAATGAATTTACGATATAAATTATGTTTCTTTTTACACATCTTCCGTAAAGTACTATTAAACCATGGTTTATTATCTTTAACATTGTATTTGAAAAGTTTGAGAGGGAAACATTCATCATATAATTTCTTGTACTGAGTATAAAATGCATCAAATCTATCATTAACATCAGTAAAATTATAAACAAAAGACCAATTTTGTTTTTGTAACTCCATACAAAATTGAGAAATTGAGTCACTATTAATACTTCGCTTTTGATAAAACGAAGGTGAAGAATTGCACTTTTTATAATTTGAAATTACATATATTGCACAATGGTCACTAAAATCACATGTAAGAATTCCAGTACGACTAACACTGTCTGGTACATTAGTAAAAACATTATCAATGAGTGTGGCACTCTTAGAGGTAACTCGAGTAGGTTTAGAAATTAGAGGAGAAAATGAAAATGATGTTAATAGATCTAAAAAAGTTTTTGATAGTTGAGAATTATTCATCAAGTTGATATTGTAATCTCCAAGTAAAAAACAATCCTTCTTTTCGTGCAAGGCATTTTGCAATATAAGTTCTAATTTATCAAAAAATAATGTAACAGATTTATCTGGAGGTCTATATATGACATAAATCAAAAGACTGTTGGAGGAACGATTTCTTGAAATGTCAATACACATACATTCAATAACATCATCCATAAGTTCAAAATCTGTTCGTCTTGTAAATAAGATATTATTTCTGATATAAATTCCTACTCCACCTCCTCGCTTAAAAACACGATTTTTGGCAAGAAAGGCATAATTGTGCAAGTTAAAATAAGTACTCTCGTCCTCTTTCAGCCATGTCTCAGTTAAACCTATAACTGAAAACTTAGCATTAAAGCAATTTAGAAATAAATTCATATGATCAAAATTTTTCTTAAGACTACGGCAATTCATGTGGATCATTGATAAGTTTTCATTGTTTAAATATCTACAAGTATTAAAATCATTAGGGGTTGTGTAGGGGGAATCAAATTGCAATCTATCCGACATCGTCATAAAAGATGGTGGTGTAATAAATGTAAATATACTGCTGTGAGTATTTCATAGACATGCATGCAAATTCATTGAATAAGAAAGAAGCACAATAAGGAAACATATTTACAAAGACATCTAAAAACATAGTTCTAAAATAAAATAAAAATGTTCTGAATACAACAAAGAGTGAGTTCCAATTTTCAACTTGGGTTGTAGCCAGGAGCAAGACAAAGTCATGAAAATGTTGCAAGTTCAAATGTTAGAAAGATACATTACATCAAGGCCTCACTAGGTTTTCCAGTCGTCTGAGATCGAGTGCACTTCTGATGCTTCGTTTCTCGGTTCCTCTTTCGGTTTTGATGAGGGCGATGATTCGACCATCACTTGTCCAGGTGTTGGCTACTTGGGGACAATTCTTCGTTTCCTTGAGAAGCTTTGCATTGATGCTTGTCAAATCCTCTTGAATCGATTTGCGTTGTCCCGCTAATTTCCGACGGTTTTTCATGACAGCTTGGCGCATACGATATGAGACAAACTTCACAATTATTGGACGGGGTGGATGGCGTCTACTTGTAGAGTCTGGTTCCTTCTGTTTGTTAGATAACCTGTGACTTCTCTCAATATCCCCTTTGGTAAGTGGTACATCCAGGACATCATTGGAGAGTTTCACAATTACATCATCGGTGTCTTCATTGGTAGTTTCTTCGATGCCAAAAAATCGGAGACAGTTTCGGCGAGAGTACTGTTCTTGATCATTTGCATGGTGTCTCAGGACATCGATGGTTGTAGATTGCCCTTCCAACTTTGCTTGAAGAGATTTGATCTTCTGTTCCTTCTCTCTGCTTCCATTCTCGAGGTCAAGGATTTGACCTTCAAGTCTTTCTACAGCAGCTGTAAGTTCAGAAAATCGTCTATCCACTGCTTTCTCAATGATGGCGAGGAAGTTGTCATTGGACATGATGTCTTTAATAACAGCAGTCACAACCTTCTTGTGAGCAGCTTTCTCTGCAGTAGACCTTGTGCTCACTGAAGGTGAATTTGACATGATGAATAGAGGTATAAGGACGTAAGTAGTCACAGAATGAGCTATTCAGGTTTGCATTGAATAATGAAGAGCAAGTTTCAATGCTGTCCACTTCACGGTTGAGTTGCAATGAATGGAAACTGTGTCCAAGAATCACTTCAATATATTACACACAGAGGCAAGTGAGGAGTTTTCAAGCACAAAAAAGTGAAGGTATGGGACTGTACAGTAAGTCAGTACAAAATATCACACAGCTAGTCAAACTTGAAGGTAGAATTCTCACCAGTTGCACTTGAAAATTTGATGTAAATATTGCTCCTGGCTTCTCTTCTGTAATCCTCACAGTTAGTTCATAGTCACTTTCATTAGCTAATATACAGAAAGTAGAAAATTCTGGATAAAAAAACTGGTAGAACTGGTAGAACTGGTAGAACTGGTAGAACTGGGGGAGCTTATTTTACTTAATATCTCCTTATAGTTTAAATCGTCTTTTATTTTGGAGTTATGTGAAAAGTAAACTCCTAGGATTTTTATATCATGTACCCTACGTCCCAAAAGAGGTAAACCCGGCATATCAATCTCTTCCCCCAGCCACATAAAATTTGTCTTATCCATATTTATTTTTAATCCACTTAATTTCTCAAAGTCTTCGAAGTTATTATTTTTTTTGTTTTGAATAATATTTTATTTTCTTCCTCTTTCAAATCAATAAGTTTACAATCACAATTCATATGAATAAAGATTCTTTGCATGTATACAATCAATAAACAATCAAACAAATAAATATATCAAAATCAATGAGATTACAAATATTTTTTTAAATGATTACAAATGAAATTAAACTGCCAAATTTCTCTTCTATAACAATGTGAAAGCAGAGAAGAAGAAAAAAACCCATATCAAACGACAAAATAACAAGGAAAAAAAACTTTGTAAAGGATGACTTTTTTTCCCTGAATAGAATAGAAATAATCTCATTTGCACATAATAATTGTAGAAGAAATAAATTTTAAAAGGGATAAAAGATTATTTCAAAGGTTAATTAGAGGAAGATTATTATCATAAAACATCCCTACACACTCACCTAAACCCCCTTACCCCCTCCCCCTCATCTCTCTCCCCAAACACTCACACAAGCTCACTTCAACTCACCATCACCCACAGCTCCCCCCCCCCCCCTCTTTCCCGTCAAAGAACTCACACATCCATCTACACACGTACACTCACACACGATGCATCCTGCTCTGGTACAACTATCTGTATTTGAACAAATAAACAACACAAAATAGAAACATGAAGCAACCAATACATCCATAGTATTAAGAAAGGTGTGCATTGATTTGTTCCCATTTCCTTAAGTGCATCCCCAGCTTCCCTTTTTTAAACGCTATTTGATATTCCGTATCTCTATACTCTTTAACCAAAAGGGTCACTTTCTGTGCGGTTGGCAATATTCCCTGTTTTCTTGAACTAAAAATAATATACTTGATTAAGAATATAATACAGTTTATTAAAGCTACTCTTGTAGTATTTCCAGATATCCCCATGAAAATTGTTTTCCAATTGTCAGCGCCAAGTTCATTCAGTTGAAATATTTTACTCATCTCTTCCCATAATTGCTTAACTTCAGGACAATAAAAAAATAAATGTTGGTAAGTCTCAACTTCTTTTTTACAAAAGGAGCACAAATTATCTGTCTCAAAGCCAAATTTAAAAAGTTCCCTTTTTATGTACACAGCCCCTTGTAATTGTTTGTATTGAAATTCTCTGTGTTTATTGCATAGCATTGCACATTTCAGTCTCAAAAATACTTCTTTCAGTTCCCCCATTCCCAAATCATATTCGGATTGCCCATCTGTAACATGAAATACATAATCAATTTGAAAATTTTCAATAAAGTGGTCATATATTCGTCTAGATTTTATATCACATAGTTTCTGAACATGTCCACATATCATCAATTGAATTTCAAAGTTGTCTGTATCCATTTCCATAAAATCACCTTGTATCCACTCTTCTGTTATTACTGAAAATATCTTTTGAATTTTGAGCAAGTTTTCAGATGAAAATTTTAGATCATACCAGTATGAAACTGGTCTTAATTGACCTCCAACTATTATATCCGAGACCTTAACTATACCTTTCTGAAATAATTCAATATCAAAAAAGGTCTTATTATTGAGACATATACGCTTGTTATTAAAAATAATGGGATTACTTTTCCCTCCAAAATGTCTACACTTATCCAATTCGTGCCATGCCTTCAGCATATCTATGTAAAATAATGGTATACCTTTCAAATTCATTCTACTCGTATCATAATCACACAGAAATATGATTCGACCACCTAAAGAGCTAAAAAAATATTCGAAGGTTGCTTTCCAACCCGAACTTTCCCCTCCATCTAATAAACGTTTAATCCACATTATCCGTTGGGTTTTAACAAAGACCTCAAAATTTGGAGCTCTCAGTCCTCCAACAGAATAGTCTTGATATAGAACCTTGCGTTTTATTCTATCTTTTCCTCCCCAAATAAAATTGAAAGAAATTTTTTCTATTTCCTTAAAAACGTCTTTTGGGACTGTCATCAGTGAGGAAACATAATTTAATTTTGAAAATGCATACATTTTCAAAAGTTTTATTTTACCATACATTGTAAGATCTCTTTGTTTCCACCAACCAATAAGTCTTTTAATTTTACTCAAGATTTCCTTATAATTCAAATCATCTTTGACTTTACAATCTCGTGCGAAATAAACCCCTAAGATTTTAATATGTTGTAACCAATGTCCAAGAAGTGGTAAACCAGGTCTATCTCTTTCTTCTCCCAACCATAAAAAGTTTGTTTTATCCATATTAATCTTCAATCCACTTAAATTTTCAAAATCTGAGAATATTTTCTTTACTCTATGGATCGAATTCATATCTTTTAAAAACAATGTAATGTCATCTGCATACAGAACTTGTTTTATTTCCCGTTTCCCAAATCCTATCCCTTTAATATTAACATCTCTCCTAATATAATGAGCTAATAATTCAATCGCTATGATAAATAAATATGGAGAGAGTGGATCCCCTTGCCTTACTCCTCTATTAACTTCAAAATATCCCGTAGAATGCCCCCCGTTCAACACGCAACTACTAACATTATTATACAGAGTTTTGACCCAAGAACACAGATTTTTCCCAAACCCGAAATGTTCTAAAGTTTTAAATAAAAGTTTATGAGAGATACAATCGAATGCCTTTTCAAAATCCACTGCAATCAAAAAACCTAAGGGTTGATACAAAGACTGAAAAAACATATCATCAATTAACCGAACTGCTTCCCCAATATTACGATCTTTGACATAACCCACTTGATCACAATGAATAATATCTCCCAAGACCTCTTTCAAGAGATTCAAGATTCAAGATATATTTTATTCAATTTAGCAGCTACGAAGGCTGAATTGACATTGAATTTACAATAAAAACATATAAATTGCACATAAACATGATGAAATCTCAATTACAATAATAATCTTAATTCAATATAACCATAATAATTCAAATATACAATGATAATTCAAATTTACAAAAATAATGATTCTAATTGCAATACTAATTTCGATTAACCATAATTATTTCAATGAACAATAATGATTCCAAAATAAGAGAAATGATAAGTTGAGTGTGTGTGTAAGGAAGCGTTTACAAGTAGAACATAAAGAGGAAAAAACGGTCCTGCTGAACGTTCATCTGGTGTTTGGAATACAACGAATATATAATTATTTGAACATACATAGGAAATTGATAATATTCAACATGGATATAAAAAGGGTAATTAATACATTATAAGATCATTCGGGGAAATACATAGCACGCTTAAGCTTCATAGAAACATATGTGTTACTCATCTATCATTTAAAAGCCTGATTAGGTAGGGCATGGTACTTTTCTTGTAACGTTCTGTGCGGCACTTCGTCAGTCTATATTTCTCGCTATTTCGGAGGGCTCTAAATTCGGATTGTTTGGGGGGTAGCCAATGAGGAAAGAACTTTTCAAGGGACAGTGCAAATTTCATACACAAAGTGACACGTCTGTCATATAAGGTTGTAAGGCCAGAAGTTGAAAGTGCATTATCATATGAGTAATAATCTTTGCCAAAAATGATACGCAATGCTCTTTTCTGGATAGATTCTATTTGTTTTGATTCATTGGCTGTTATGGACGAGTGCCACACAGGTGCACAGTACTCTAGTATGGGTCGTAGATAGCATTTAAAGATAGTTAGCAGGTCTTTTCTAGAGAGGTTGAACTTTTTCAGACTACGAATCATGTACAGTTTTTTACTTGCTCTGGATACGACGTCAGTGATGTGAAGACTCCACTTCAAGTCATTTTGGATTGAGACACCCAACAGTTTTACATGATTTGAATTTTCGATGACTTGATTAGAGATGCTAATTGCTTGAGGCAATGGGGGGTTTCTACCGAAAGACACTTGAAGAGATTGACATTTGCTAGGGTTTAGCTTCATATTAGCGTTTCTACACCAAGTCTCTAGTTCGTGCACAGCGATTGAAATGCTGCCGGTGGATGTTGATAGTCGACTCTCTGCCAGTGTAAGATCATCAACGTACTTCCACCTAGGGACCGATGATTCAAGGAGGGCATCATTCACGAGTGCGAGGAAGAGCAAGGGGCCCAATCGTGTCCCTTGAGGGACGCCAGCATGTGTTACTCGCTGGTCTGATAATTCACCACTATACCTCACCCGTTGGGTTCTTTGGGTTAGGAAACTCGACAGCCATGGGATTAGTTCAGGTGTAGCTCCAAGAGAAAAGATTTTGCGAATAGCAATGTTGTGATCTACAAGATCGAATGCTTTTGAAAAGTCAGTCAGTACTACTGTTGAGGTATAACCAGGTTTGTCAGCATTGGAATGGAGGAAGTCTAACAAGTTGACAAGGTAGTGCGTGGTAGATGTCTTAGCCCTGTTTCCATATTGATGAGGGTCCAATGTGCCTTCTATGTCTCGGAGAAGCCACCTGCAAACAAATTTTTCAGCAAGTTTTGCAAAATGGCTGGTGAGGGCGATCGGTCTTGTCACCCTTGTCACCCTTGTCGCTAACACCTTTGACAAAATTTTATAATCTACATTCAAAAGAGTTATCGGCCTGTAGTTTTTCATGTGCAAAGGATTTTTGCCTTCTTTTTCAATTAAAGTAATTACCCCCTGTCTCTGCGAATTTGACAACATTTTAACTTCAAAACTCTCATTGAAAGCTTCAACTATGATTTTCCCTAAAAGTGGCCAAAATGTAAAGTAGAACTCTGCGGTAAAACCATCATTGCCAGGCGATTTATTCCATTTCATTTCCTTTAAAGCCTGAAAGCATTCTTCATGTGTTATTGGATATTCACAAAACTCTCTATTTTCTTTACTCAGTTTGGGTAAATCATTAAAAAACATATTTTCAATATCATCACTAGTTTCAAGATTTTTACATGCATATAAATTTTTATAAAACTCCCGAATGATTTTTATAATTCCTTTGCAATCTCGCACCGTTTCCTGATTTTTATCATAAATCTCCTTAATCGCACTTCTCCTTTTATTGGATTTAAGTAATTGTTCAAAGAACTGTGAATTTCTTTCTCCTTCTTCAGACCATTGGGCTCTTGAACGGACCTTTAGACCTTGACGAGAATAGTCGAAAAGTTTATCTAGTTTCTCTTTTTTAAATTCAATTTCGTTTTGGATGTCAATATGAAAAGTGATCGTCAAGCGATTTTCTAAATCTTTAATTTCTTTTTGTAATTTTTCAATGTGATTTTTTCTGAGTTTTGCTCTTTCACGGGAAAATGCCATTATATATTCTCTTAACTTCATTTTCATAAAATCCCAAAATTTAATCTTGCTTATTATTTGGTCCCGCCATATTCTTTCTATTTCAGAAATCTTCATCTTTACCCCGTCTACAAAATCTTTATCAGAGCATAAACTGCTGTTAAACTTCCAGTAAGATCTCCCATATGCAAAGCTTTCGACTAAATTATTAAACACGACCTGAACTCCAGCATGGTCAGGAGTGATAGAGGGTAAAATATCTGAACTTTTCACGTCTTTTTCTAATTTCGAGGAGATAAAAATATAATCTAATCTGCTCTGAACGAAGGGATTATTTTGTTTGAAGGTAAATTTTTTTTTTTTAGGATGCCGCTTCCGCCACACATCACTTAGATTTAGCCTATCAAGAAAATCAACCAATGAATCTTTATATCTATTTTTCGAAATATTACTTCCACCCATGTAGTCTAAGTTTCGATTCATAGCAATATTAAAATCTCCTCCAACAATAAGAGAATATTCTTGACTAAAAACAGAAGATAAAATTTTGTCTAAATCAGACAGAAAATTGCATTGTGAGTTTTCTTTATTCCCTGTGGGGAAATATACACTGCCCAATATAATCTTTTCACCTTGACATTTTCCTTTGATTATAACATATCGTCCTTCTTTATCAATTATAATTTTTTCTTTGAGAAAATCAACCTTGGATTTAAACATTATGATAACTCCCTTACTGTGGTTACTCCCATGACTGAAAAACATTTCCCCCTGCCAATCAGCCTTCCATCCACCTTCAGTGTCTTTTGTGCTGAAAGTTTCCTGCAGGAATATTATATCACCCATCATCTGACACCACTGAAATATTTTATTCCTTTTGATTCTGTCTCTCAAACCTCTGACATTGACCGAAATTAGTTTTAGGTTACCCGACATCAATTAACACAAAAAGTCTAAACCTCTGACAAAAACTTTGGAACAAAGATATGAATGATAATGATGTTACTGCAAATTGGTAGCTCGATTTTTTTAAAATGATAAAAACAACCTGTTAAACTAAAATGGGGATAAGATAAATACAGACAGACACCAGAACTGGAAAACACAACACCCAACATATCATTCCACTTCACCCCAACACACACAACACATACACTTCTGCAAACATACTCAAACACATGCCCATAGACTGTCCCTACTATGAAACCCAAAGAAGAAAGACTTTTCTTCATATCCTAAAGAAAAACAAATGCAAAATACGAATAGGCCTATTTCGAGGCCTCTCCCATCACTCCTGTGATTTGAAAACTAAAATTAAAGAAAATTCAAAGTTATTTTCACAAAATTTATCACTCCCTCCCTAAATAAAAAAAAAAAATTACCTCACTCATCCCAGTATTTATACTAAGTATAACAACTGTTTTTCTTTTTTCCTATCTTAAAAATTGGTTTTAAACATTTCATTGATAGATATACAAACTCCTTGAATATTTTTCAGTTAATTAAAATAAAATGAAATAAATAGTAATAATATTTGTGACTTTTATTCCTCTTCATATAATATCTAAAATCTCAAAATCTTTATGCAATATCTTAATTTTTTTTTTTAACTTACTCTTTTTTTTTTACAGAAATAAAAATGAAATTATTATTCCCATTCATGCGAAAAAAAAAAGATCAAAAGAAAGGAAGAGGAAAGGGGGAAAAGGCATCCTTTGCAAGATTTAGCTTACATTTTGTCTGCTTTCGAACCTCTTAAAGATGGCTGAAGACCAGCTAGGGCCGAAACCTCTTTCAAAGTACAGTTCGTTCCCTTGCCGTCGCCATACTTTTCATCCAACCCTTATTGATAAACTACATTTGGGCCCACCCATCCTACAAAGAACCGCGACAGACCTAACTAACCACCACTATATGGAAGGCCAGCAACGCCAAACTGTAAAGATGCACGCTTGTTCCAAAATTTTCCTATAGTTATATATTCACGCATTTATCATTGTCTCGACAAACCAGCATGCAACTCCCTATTTATAAAAAGACATTGTACAAATTTTCCGCAGATCAATCGCAACTCCCTGCAAGATGGGGCCCAGCTGGGTGATCACATACAGGAAGGTGGTGACGAGGTCTCAATTTTATACTTTCGCCTTCCAGCCTCCCGGGCCAATCAGAGCCGACAGGACGTGACTCGCCATGACTTTTAAAAGATATTCATATTAGTATTCAGTTCATCATTGCAAACCACGCCCAGCCAGCTCCAATGGTCCAGAGAAACCAGAGCTCGACTCGGGTTACTAAACTGACAAACGAACTCTCGGCACCAACCTTCGCGAAACAGTCACGTCATAACTACCTCACCTAAACCAGGACTCTAACACATTGTACTTGTTCGACAAAACTGACATATTTCTACTATTATTTCACTAACTAGCTACTTTCCTTCTTGCATCCTAACAAATGGCATTACAAATATGCCAGCCTTTCTGAAAGTTTCTCATTCAATAGCACCATGCCCAGTCAGCCCCGATTTTCCCGAGAAACCAGAGACGAGGTCAATAAACATGAACTCTCGCCACCAGCTTCCGCGGACCAATCATAACTAAGAAAAAAAAAAAAAGTGCATGACATAATTACATCGCCTAAACCAGGGTACTATATGACTGTATTCGACAGAAAGGAATAACCAGCTGTTTTTTCTTCTTATAACCTAAACAATTGGCATTAACATTTATTCATAAATATGCCTGCCCTCTGTATATTCTGCATTCAATAGTACCGAAAGTTCACAAAATACTGTGATTTTTTTTATTCTATAGCCATTCTTCCATAATTTCTAAAATCAAAGCACACCTTTTATTGTGACTTTATTCCTCGTCATGTAAATCCTAAAGCCTCAAAATCTTTATGCAATCTACTTATATCCCTTTTGGGAAAGAACATCAATTACAAGAATTATTTATAATTTTGTCCGTTAGCGAACATCATCATGCTCATGAAGATGGTGGCCCTTAAGACCAGCTAGTGACGAGCCCTGTTTAAAAAGTACAGCTCGTTCGCTAGCCGTCAGCCAATCATCCACCCCAACCAGCTGTATCCGACTCTCGCCTTCCAGCCCTCCCGGACCAAACAGAGACAAGAAAGCGTGTCGCGTCATTGGTGATAAAAGAAATTGATAATTACCCATAGATTATCCAAATCATTCAGTTGACAACTCAAATACCACGCCCAATCAGCTCCAATTGTCCCGAGAAACCTAGAGACGAGGTCAATTAAAAAACATGAACTCTCGCCACCAGCCTTCACGGACCAATGAAAGTTGATGAAAAAAAACCGACACGTCATAGCTAGTGGATAGCACATTACCTCGCCTGAAACAAGGTTCAACATTTTACGAATTCAACTTAATTGTTTCCTTCTCCTGTTTTTGAATTACTAAACACCTCACACATTCCTGCTTCTACATCAAATGTATTCGACAGGCTATTTTCTTTTCTCATCTCAATGAATTATTGTATAGTGTGATTCAGTTACGTAATACAAATCAGGGTAACCATTCTGAACATTACAGGATTTATGCCTGCACTGTTATCTATCTTCACTTATTCGTTGAAGTGCATTCTTTCTCTTATAACATTCCATATACAAATAAGCTTTTGAGCATTATTACCTCCCACCAATGATGAAAAGAAATAGTCCTTTTGCCCTTACAGAAGCTTTGAATTCCCAAACATCTCGATCTTCCTTCGTAATGTAGAAAACCAAGAACAGCATAATGAAAAATTAATATTCACCAATATCATAGAGCTATTATCATTTCAAACTACAATTTGAAACAGCAATTTTTATGAAGAATTAACTTTCCCCCAACCACCTAAATATACAGAACTGATCATAACTGATTCCAAAAAAAAAAAAAGATTTACAGCAACAAGTATCTCTAAAGCACATACAATGTAATATTAAATCATGGAGCTGTAGCTCTATGCTTAAATCTAGCTAATTTTTGTTTCCCTTAAAAAAAAAAGAAAAAAACATAAGCACCATGTTGTTACTATGAAATCTTGTTTCCGTTCATCACTGTCTAATCTAGTCAAGGTGTGTTATGACTCAGTACTTTAATTAATTTCTTGCAATATCATGATCAATTTTACGTATTTCTTACATTTTTGAAGATATTGATCTTTTCCAGCTGTAAAGTTTCTTTTATCAAAATAAATAGCAAATAGTAAAGAAAGGAAATATGATAACAGTACCTCATCTACTTCTGTTCATTCAATTATGTTATGAATTACCATTCAGCAATTGCTTGCCAAGTCTCGTTCTTGTGGAGTTGACAGTAAAATCTGCAAATCTCGGGTGTTCAGTTAACACTCCTTTTTTTTATTAGCTTGATTGTAGAGTTGATACCTCGCAGACTCGCACAATGGTAAAAAAAAAAAAAAAAACCTATCCTCCACTCGGTAAACATTAATAAGTTGAGAGAGAAAATCATTCACCTCCATCTTGAATAATCGACGAAATGAACATCTCGACACCGACCAGAGGGATCGAGCTTCACAAAATAAATACTTGTCACCTCCATGATCGCTGGTAACTTGTGACAAAATTCCAAACAGACGATTTCTCCAAAGCAAAATTTTCCTTCAAACTATGCATTAAAAAAAAAAAATCAAGATGACAGAGGAAATCACAATACCATCAAATTTTGCTCTGCAGCTACATTTGCACCTTCCATCATCTCCTCATCAGTAGCAGCCGCTGCAGCACCCTCGTTGAAATCTGTTGTCGGCTTAGCTATCCCTGTGGTCATGTTGGTGGTCGATCCAGCTCCCGCCATCGTTGTCGGAATCCTCATGTTAGGCAAATTCTTCCTCACTGTTTCGTCCACGTCTTTCCCTCGTTGGTTTCCGAAGTCTCGCACAAAAGCTTCCTGTTGCTCTCGAGGCATATGTACGTTGTCGAAAAATAGCTTAACGGGGTCTGTTCTTGAAAAGTATGCCAATTTCCCCATTCTTCTGGCAACTTTCAACGCTACAATTTGGGGGTGCCTAGCCTCTCTGATCCTTTTTGGTAGATCTTCTGCAATATATATGTTGGTCCCTTTCAAATTTTTGGCATGTCTTTGTACCAAAACTCTGTCGGAGTATCTTAGGAAGCGAGCCTTAATGGCTCTTGGCCTCCCTCCGGCTGGCTTTCCTGAAAGTCGATGTAACCGTTGATATTCGAAGTTGTCTGCCAGCGCAGGTGGGATTTTAAGAACATTCACGTGGAGGTCCCGAAGAACTTTCTTAACATCCTCATTGGGCTTCTCTTCAATCCCGCTGTATATCAGATTTTCTCTTGCCACGTAGGTACTAAGCCTATCTATCTCATCCTGAAGATTTTTTTCCCTTGACTTAACGTCCTCTTCAATTACTTCCATCTTTGCCTTCATATCCCGAGCTTCATGACTCTGAAATTCAATACTCTCCTTGAGATTGACTATCGTTTCCTCAAGTTTCTTAAACCGTTGGCCAAAAGTCTCTTGCAACGAATTCAATCTCACATCAATTTTTTCCCATTGACTGTCAAGAAGTATCCGAATCGATGGCAGCAAGTTTGTCTCCGGGCTGGGCGGCGTGCCCGACCTAGCACGTTTCGCTGAGCTTGTCTTTCCTCCCTTACTCGTATAGTGAGCCATGCTTATGTGTATTATGTAATGAGGATGGGAGAGGCCTAACAAATTACGTCTTAATCCTTCGAGCACATCGGAATAATTATGTTCTTAGTGAATGCTCAACAGCGCCATCTCTTGGCATTAATTGTCGTTTTTTAATCATGGCCGAATAAAGACCCTGGGGCCTGTTTCTGGAAATCAACGCCAAGTTAGTCATATCTTTGTCAGCCAACTACGGAGATGACTCTGATCTTGCTAAACCGTTTCACGAAGAGCATGCTAGCTAATATCTCGTGATATCGATACTATCGGCGAGGACGTGAGTAGTCGCATAGTCTTTGTAAGAATTACGCACATAATTTTAAAACTGATTTGCAGTCAAACTGTAATTATTTGATTGAATTAGAATTTAAAGGAAGTAAAAATGATATTAAAATTTTGTATTGCCAGCATAACTCATATAATGTACATATAGATACAAAATAAATGCTTGAAAGATGCAAAACGAGATGTTAATGTCCGAATTTATGAACTACGGTGGAAATATGAGATACGCACCCCTGTACGGAAAATTTTGATAGTTTAAAAAAACAGACGCCTACGGTTTCATAGCACAATTTAAATATTATATTCACTTCTCCTCTTATGTATTTCGGTTTTAAACTAATATCTTTTGAATATCTATGGATGATATGATAAAAAAAAATCTGCTTTGGAGATATAAATTTTAAAACAGGAAATAGAAATTATCACTAATTGTGATTTCATATCTCTACGGGTCTATTAGCTCAGAATGTTCACTTTACTATGGTAGGCTGACGTGTACAAAAACTGCAGGCCTATTCTATATTTTATGTATACGTGCATATTAAAGTCATATTCATCCGTGTACAAACACTAAGTTTGTTCATCAAAATATTTCCAAGTTTATTTTTTATTTCTTATATCAGTTAAATATTCAGTAGACTTTCTACATTTTTCTTTTTTTTTCGTTATTAAAATAATGTCTATATTATAGCTAATAATCCACCCTGTGTTATTGTTTAAATGTTTATGTTCTTGAGATGATCAAGCTGCTAGTCCTCAACTTCAACATGTGAAATAGGTTACACAAATTGCTCCCTGCCCCAAAACTCTCTTGTTCCGCCGTCAGCACGGCGGAACAAGAGAGAGGGTTGGGGCAGGGAGCTTTGTGTAACTTATTTCACATTAAAATAAATCAAAATGCCATTTTAATTTTACGTCCAATTATTTTCCATTTCTTTTCCCCTGCTTCACAAACCTCTCGCTTCCCCTTGCTATCTCCTTTTTTTCCTGAACCTCTCATTATTTTCCTCCTCGTCATTCTGCATACGCTTACGAAAAATCTAACCTCTAACTCTTCCATCTAAATTCTGTCTGTCTGTCTCTATTTCACTCTCTCTCTCTCTCTCTCTCTCTATCTAGCTCTCTCTGCTCTCTATTACTTTCTGTTCATCCGTTTTCTCAAATCTTATTACGTATGTTTCTCTTCTTCTCATTCTCCCATTTGCCAATACGTTATGCAATAAATACAGAAAAATCTTTTACATTCGATTTACTTGCAGTGCCTGCACCTCATTTTTTATTTGCTTTTTTCAGTTCCAGTGTCTCTTTAGCTACTTCGAGGTTCTGCTCTTCTAGGTAGCGTCTACCCTTTTCCTCCGCTAGCCGCTCCTTTTCCACCTGAGGGGGGAAAAATAGAAAACGGGAACATTAGACCTACAATAATAGAATCCGTTACCACTTGACACTTAAATATTTTGACATAATTATCACTTGTCATTTTGATGGTGTATTCAATATGAAGTGAAGACTATGATTTAAAAAGTCAATTCATGGACATGTTTTGGGAGCTCCGTTACACCACAGCGTAGTTTAAAGTAACTTCGCTAAATAAATCTTTATTATTTGACATTATTTTACCTTCAGTTTTCCTCCTGTACTTTGAGGATTTGACGAAGCAGATCAAGTTTTTGTTTTTCTACAGCGAGGATCTGCTGTGAGAAATTAGGCTCTTTCTTTTTCTTGTGCCTCGGGCCTGCCTTCGTGGAAGATTGCTGCCGTGGTGCTGGGTCTGGTGTAGTTGATGTCGACGGTACGTCCGATTCTGCAAGTCTGAGAGCCGTTGATGCAGGTGTCGTCGATGAAGCAGCCGCGGCGATGTCAACGCCACCATCAATACCTGGAATAAATAATAAACAGGCTTAATCAGTGAAATGTGAGATATATGATATGTAAAACAAATAACATATATCTTATTGAAAATGGTCGTTTCCTTTTTCCCCCTCCGAATTGCTATGGACACAATAATTGTCGAGAATTGCGCCTATATTCAAATATACATGTATTTAAATTATTTATAAAATTTTATTTCACACTTTCTTAATTCTATACGGGAATAAAAGTGCAGACAAAATATTAAGAAACTTGTATTTACCTTCGAGGCCAGTTTGTCCTATTACGGCTAGCACCTTCTTGTCCACCTCTTCCAGTGTGTCGTCGAGAGGTGGCCCACCCCCTGTTCTTAATGCTTGTCTCCTGAGCGAGCTCGCCTTGGACTTGACCACTGATTGGTATTTTGACCACTTGTTCTTTACTTCGTCTGCACTTCTCGTGCCGGGCGAAACGATGCTGACTTTTTTTGCGATTTCTTCCCATTTCGCCTTCTTCTGCTTAGATGAACTGAGATATTTGAAGTTTGAGAATAGTATTGCCTTATTGGCCTCAACTTCCTCCACCAAGACTTGTAGCTCGTCACTCGTGAAGTTGGCCTTACGCTTATTGCTCTTGGTATCCATTATGACGAAATGCAGTATTGGTTTTCATCACCAGTATTTATATATTTTTGGACGGAAACACCCCTTCCTTCATTTTGCATAAATATTTCATCAATTCATATATCCTATATAGAAGGATAGAAACTATTTACATCTTTAGGCAGAACACCTTTTTCTTTTCATTTTGCATGAATATTTTATTTTCACTAAGAAAGGATCGGAAGCATTTATACATCTTTTGGCGGAAACACCCTTTCCTTTCATTTTGCATATTTCATCATTTCATTTATCCTATAGAAAGGGTAGGGGTGTCCACTTATCTGTGGAATTTTAGAATGGCGTGAATTTTGGGTATCATCTTTGAAATAGTTTCCTTTCACTGTAACTTAAAGCAGATCAACGTAACAAGATTTCAATCTTGGCTTCATTACGTTCACGCCGTGGGCGGCAGCTGGGTAAGCGATGATGGGGGGGGGGGGGGGAATGTGGCATGTAGTTAACCATATTATACGTTTTAACTTTAAAGGTAAATATTTGCATGACCAACAGCCCTTTCGTTCCCCATTTAATCTGAAGTCTTCTTTATCTCTCATTTCCCTCCTTTTTTCCCCTTTTTGATCGAAATATCATATAGGGGCGGTCACCCCTGCCCCATAGAGCCGCACCTGGATGACGCGACTACCAATGCTCATGTGTTTGATTATGTGCAGCTGTAGATCGAGTGTATAGCTTCAGTGAAAAAAAAAATTGTTGTCAATATCAGGTCTCTGACCTAATCTTGCAGATGGTTTTCATGCAAAAGATAGTAATGACGGGGGAAATGCCTTATTAATGCAGAAATGCAGGCCTGCTAATATTTTGTATAGCTCGACGTTTTTTGAATTATTGATAGCACGTTCAAGTGGCAGTAGGCGGAGCCTATTATTTAAACTATAACTGATTCTTTAGATCATGACTATGTAACATTAACTCTCATTGCACATCTCATATGATTCGCTTACATACACTCCAATTCACCCCATCACATGCGCAGTTGGGCCTGCGCATGATGTCTGCCTTAATTGATACGAATATCAGTAAAGTTTCTGACCTATGCTTGCATATGCTTTTCATGCAGAAGATAGTTATGGTAGGAGAAATGCCTCATTAATGCAGAAATGCAGGCCTGCTAATATAGCTCGAAGTTTTAAAACTGTTGATAGCACCAAGTGGCAGTAGGCGGAGCCTATCATCTAATCATGACCACTGTAACATTTCCTCTCTCTGCACATCTCATAATGATTCGCTAACATGCACTTCAACTCCACCCATCACATGCGCAGTTGGGCCTGCGCATGATGTCAGCACTTAATGCATGGACAATGAAGATGAAAAGGTGTTCAAATATTTTCTTTAATTTATACAATATAGAGTCTCAGCTGAAATATTACATTAACAACACAAGACTGAGGTCAAAAAGGCAATTATGCCACATTTAAACATTCTATTATGGAAATGAGTCCCTCCTTATTTTTCTCGACCTGTAATGATGCATAATTGTCTATAAATTAAGTAAAAGTCACTTTATTTTCAAGGCAAGAGGAACAGCAGGATGGCGCTACTTCTTTTAGCTCATAGAGACAATATCAGGCGTCAAAGAGTGTTCAGAGACCGAACAAATCCCCTCGAAGTATTTGATGACGCTGAAATTATTGCAAGGTACCGTCTGTCAAGACCGCTTATCCACAATCTATGTGAGCTCTTAGATGAAGACCTGAAACGTCCGACACGTCGATCTCAAGCTCTCCCTGTAGCCCTTCAAGTAACGTTAGCATTGCGTTTTTTTGCAACGGGCAGCTTCCAAAATGTGACAGGTGATCTTCAAGGACTTAGTAAGGCCTCAGTGAGTAGAGTCATCCGTGACGTTACTCGAGTCTTAGTAACACGAGCAAGGGAGTACATACACTTTCCCGACGACAGAGATGGACTCATCCAAGTGAAGCGCGCCTTCAGTGAACTTTGCGGGATCCCGAATGTAGTGGGTGCAATAGACTGCACCCATGTTGGAATAAAGGCGCCGTCTGTAGACGAACACCTATACGTGAACAGGAAAAGCTTCCATTCCATCAATGTGCAGTGCATCTGCGACGCCGAGTTGAAGTTCCTGGATGTCTGCGCCCGCTATCCCGGTTCATCTCACGACTCTTACATTTGGCGAAATTCCGGGGCAAGTGCACTGTTCCAGGGAGGCTTCAGTGGACGTCTTCTCGGTGACAGCGGTTACCCTTTGCTTCCTCACCTCCTCACTCCGGTCCTCAATCCCACATCGCGCCCCGAGGAAAGATACAATGTCAATCACAGGAGGGGGCGTTGCGTCATCGAGCGGAGTTTCAGGGTCCTGAAGTCACGATTTCGATGTTTAGATAGTTCTGGCGGTGGTCTGCAATTCAGGCCAGATAGAGTATGCAACATATTCGTGGCAGTAGCGGTACTGCACAACATCTGTGTTGCGAACAATCTTCCACACGACATCATTAACGACGAACCGGAAGATGACGATGGTGACGGCATAATTCAGGCCGGTGCTCTCCAAGCTGATAGAAACGGGAGGCAAATCCGGGCCGATCTCATCCGCCAGCTCTTTGGTGACCAGTGAGAGTCCATTTATCGTTTGTGCCATATGGCAGAGTTCAGTAATACCAAAGAATAAAGTGAAAGTATATATATTTCATTTTCGTCGTTTTGTTGTTGTTGTTGTCGTTGTTTTGTTTGCTTCAGTATACGAATGTTACTTATCACGATTAAAACTATGATCTATGAGTGCACATGTGGGCCTATGGCAGAAATATTACTTCAGATTGGCGGAGACTGAAGATGAAAGTGGAGAAATAGAGAGATCCCCAAAACGATTATATGCAAGGTAGAGAGAGGGGAGAGGATGAAAGAAAGGGAAAGAAAGAACGAGAAAACAAGGAGAAAAAAGGGACAGAGAGAAACAGAGAGACAGAGGGAGACAGACAGACAGACAGAGACACATAAAGGGATGATGAAAGAAAATGATAAAAATGGAGTTGGGGAAAAGAAACACGCTGAAAGCGCATGGGAAGAAATCAATGAAGGATTTGCAAATAATGATGAGGCAAAATTTTATAAATTATAACTTTTACTAATTGCAGGTGATATCTCAAAAACCTATAGCAGGAAAGTACTAAATATACATGGAATGATAAGTACTAAGAGATATTACACCATTATACGGCATGAAAAACATGATACTTTCATTTATTTCAAAGAAAAAGAGAGAGAATAAACAAAGAGAAAGGAGAGGTGAAGAAGAATAAAGGAATGGAGACACACTGATAGACATTTAAGAAAAAAATCTTCCGAGAAATTTATAATTAACGGAGGTTGAAAATAAATTTTCAGTAAATAGCGTGTCCACAATCTTGACCACTCCGCTTTCCATAGATTGAATAATGTTGACGTTGCTGGCGCTCTAAGATGGTAGCTAAAAGATATGACAGGGTCGGAGGCGTCATAAGTTCTTAGTCGGGATGTTGGCGTTGATCTTGGCAAACACGGCTTCGTGAAACACGTAGCTGACAACTAGCCAACTAGCGGAGATCTTAGCTGAGAAGTTGACTTATGACGGTTTCGTGAAACAGGCCCCTGACTGCTAAACCGATGTCTGGGATGGTAACTGTATTTCGCACATGACACGCGCAGAACGTATAACTTTGCATTTGTTACAACGCATTCAAATGCATTGCAAATTCTGGCACCCCCTGCAACTGACTCGGATCGATATTGGCCATTTCTCAGGCATCTGCCTTCAGTCTATAGTGACTTTTGTATGTGTTCCCAACTGGATTAAAGGCCGGTTTATTTCTAGAAATGTCTTTTATTACGTTTTCCGTTAACCCTTTACTGACTTCGTTATAAAACGCTTAGGCCTTTTCCGAACCATTGAAATTACAGTCCTCAGTGGATGGGAATCTGCCTATCTGACATTTAAAGCACCATTATACTCTGCACTAGCTGTGAGCAAGATCTGTGTAATTCATTTCAAAATACGGTAAGTTTGTGACGCGACTCCGATACAATTTTTTTCATTTCTTTATTGTCATTCTTTGTAATATCGTAGCAATGAAACATTAAGAATGAAAGGTATTACAGATCTAATGGCAATTAGTTTTCGCATTCAGGACTCCACCTTATAGGCGCCTGAAGCGGGGGGGGGGGGCGGTAATTGCCCCTGTCATTCAAGGGGGGCAACTCGATTTTGCCCCCCTCCCCATGGACCCCCTCGCAAGAAAAAAAAATGGATCTTATACAACCATGTAAAATGAGCACATTATAGTGCTCTAAAATGCAAACTTTCAGCATTCAAAACTCAAGATTTTGTTACTCGGTCGCTACGCTCCCTCATATATTCATTCGATGCAATGTTTCTCAGTATTTAGATATTCTGTCAATCATCTATGAGAAAAGGGGCAGATGTTTGCTTCATTCGGGGAATTACCTTTGCCCCCCCCCCCCCCCCCCTCCATGACGATACAATTTGCAGTACTGCGAGTTGCTTTCTTTTTCGTGTAAGATAGCAGGTTAATTCTAACACCTAAATTTTCTCACAGATTATCTCTGCATTCATTTACATAATTATGCACATGCAGATACAGTATATAGGAGCTGCAGTGTATCCCCTGTCTACCAGTGGCGGAAAAAGAAAGGGGCAGATCTTCTCCCTATCAAGGGGGGGGGGGAATCATTTTGCCCCTCTCTTAATTCATAACACCATAATTTAGAGTACTAGTATAATAGAAATAGCTTTCTAGTGTTGAGAAATGCAAGTTTTCAGCACGAAATAATTTTCTTGCTTGCGAAGTTGCAGAAATCTGTTTTAACCCCTCAGTGCGGCTCCCTCGCAAGACAATGAGAATTTATTTTGATGAAATGATGTATGATGAGTTTTCCTTTGCTCTTAAATACGTGGCTTCGACATTCTATTTCTTTTACTCGGTCGCTGCGCTCCCTTGTAGATTAATGAAAACGCTTCTTCTAGACTTTAAAAAGCGTGATCCGCTATGCGTAAATCAGGGATATTTATTTCAGCCATTTTTCTTCCAAACTTCAATTTTTTTCACAGTTGCAAATATCAACATATAAAGTCATCTAACAAATGAGAATGAAAGGGATCCTGCTTGAGTAGCAGGCCTAATTTTTCTAGAATTGTTTTATTTGTTTTTCATTTGTATGGATGTTGCGTCTCTTGGAAACAAACTAGGATTTAGCGCCTTTGGGGTTTTTTTTTCATTCTCAACATTGGAAGCCATGTATAAAGAATATAAAGAATTCTAAAAAAGATTAATACCCATGCAGGACCTTTTTTCCATTCTCATATTTTAGATGTCTAATGTTGGTACTTCCAACTGTCATGTTTCGAAAAAGGAAATGGATTAAATTGAAATCCTTACTCGAAATCACTAAACGTGGATTTATCGCCGTTTTGAAATAGATTCTTCATTTTATTTTCCTATCTCGATTTCATGCTACTCTGAGAAGTTTAACTGTGTTTAATCAGCTCTTGTAAGATAAATTTGAAATTGAAAATATTAATTAAGAAAAAATA
>JAPZVO010002269.1:0-10007 GCA_029962745.1 Echinometra lucunter | reverse complement strand
TGTAGCTCACTACTTCAAGAAAACAAGGAAAAATAATAAGATACAGTATTCATGTAAAAACCTAGCTCCATTAACGTTACAAATAGAAATATACATACATATATTTTTTTATAAAAAGAATGCTTATCAAAGGCAACCACCCACTAAAGGACTGGTGCCAGATTAAGCTTCCCAATCCCAGTGTCTACTACTCAACAGTAAATCAACAGCTCTGGTTGAACAGAACAACCATGTACCTGTAAACGTAGTAGGTGTTAGCAGTGACCATGACAATCACATATAACTGACCATCAAAGGAACCACATGTATGTATAAAAGCATTATACTGAAATGAATACCTAGAGAACTTAATCATATGTAAGGCAGAAATATAAAAACTGGATAGTGCTCACAAAATACATAAAAATGTCAGAATGTTGTACTTAAAATACATTAATTGTTCATCTTTCTATCTAGCACACAATATAACATTATCCATAATATACATTTAATCCAAGTGAACAGTTACACTGTTTGCCACCTAAAGAAATAAGGTTATGGGATATCAATTGATAAATATCTGTGTATCTTTACAAAAACAACAACAAACAAACAGGCAACCACAAACAATCATTCAGAAACCATATTGTATTAAATTTCAGTTTGCTAGCATACATCAAAAATGAAAGCATAGTAAAGGTTGTCACTGATTATTATGTTAGATTATCACATAACATGGGTTTATGACATGTGTATCATAGAGAGTAAAAAATAACATTAAAAAAATTAGTCCAGAATCATATTAGTCCTGCATCATGTTTATGAGAATACATCTTCATATCAATAAAACAATGATAAACAACATACTGTGCAATCCTGTAGTACGTAAATAATAGTGAACAGATAGCTTTGATAAGGAACTGACATACAAACAAAATGTAACGTGACTTACATGAATTTTTTTGGCAAAAAGAAAAGGTAAAGGAAAATGAGCAATAATTGTCACCAAGAGCTACAATTAAAGGATCAAAAATTGACATACAGTAGTACTCCTAATCCCCACTAGTCACTGAACCACACAACCTAACATAGATGTAATGTGGCATAAAAATAACTACATGTAGACTGTCCTGTTTGTCTTCAAGGTCATATATATATATATATATATATATATATATATAAGCATAACATAAAAACATTGCATAAAAAGAAAAATTATTACATAATGTCCTCTACCAATTAGACATCATTGCCATATCAGACATAATACAGAAATACAGACAGTGACTTTGAAAGCTCATTGAACAACTACAGCAAAAAGGGTGTCAGAAACTATAGAAAATAGATGAGAAGGAAGAGTGAGACAGGTAAGGAGAAAAAGAGTACAGGTGGTACGTACATGGAAAGCAAACAGTTCATGAAGCAGTAGAAGGCCAGAATAAACATCTGAGATAGAAAGCATTCCCTGCGAATCAGTTTGTGTACTCAGTCTATTTGGGACCAGGGGCATGCAGTGGTCAAAATCACTGGTAAGAAAGCCAGGAGGTACAATCATAGAGTCCGGAGGACAGCCAGGAGGGGGTCCTACGCTCAAACTGGCTGGCTGCACCACTGGATCGGCGGAAAGTGGCGATGTCACTGGCTAGGATGTCATTGCTATGCTTGTCAGTGAAGGACATCGCTACTGAAGGAGCATCAGGGCTGCACTGGGTAATGTCGGATGATGGGCAATAAGCTGGCTGACCACTGGAGTGAGGTGGCGGCGGTAGGGCACTGGACAGGACATCAGGGAAGACATCATGGGTGCTGGAGATTATCCTGGAAGAAGACTTGGCCTGCTGAGACTGGGCAGTAGGTTGACAGGCAACTACAGTATCCTCCAGATAAGGGTCTAAGAGTTCAGATGGCGAGCGCATCACCTCGTGGTGTGTAAAGGCCTCCACACACCGGATCCGACATTCGACAAAACGACACGACATCCGATATCCGACACGATAATCCAATAAAAATTCGTGCACACCAGTCACGACATGACCTAAAAAAACGTGCCGGTCAGCAAATTGGGTCGTTTTCGAAGATGAGAATGTCGTGATGGAATTCATTTGAAACTCATCAAGAAATCTTGAAAAAAAAAATGCAAAGATCAAGAAGGAAATTAATCATTTTGATTTGGGAGTCACTTATTAGTTTTCCCTAAAGACGTTTATCTACATTTGTCACTCTCCACCCAGGTGTAGTAAATGGGTAGGAAGAAATTCTATGAATTCTATGAATGCTCGAGCGCCTGATCAGGGTAGCCGTGCTAAAGCCGGGGTAATGATATACAGCGCTTAGAAACATTTGTATTAAGCGCTATATAAATATTGCATATTATTATTATTACTATTATTATTATTATTATTATTATTATTATTATTATTATTATTATTATTATTATTAAAAAGTTTTGCACTGCGTCATGTGTACCCCGATCGCACAAGTGCACAATGTACAATTGATAAGATAATCCCTATTCGTCGCTCCCCCCCCCCTTCTGTTCCTTTCCGTCTGTCTGTCTCTATCACTCCCTTCATTAAAATTCTTTGCTAAGTACTCGTGTTCCATAAAAGTTTTAATGCGTCATCTTTACTCCCATTCAACACTTGCACAATTCATGAATTCATGGTTGAGAAGAGAAAATGTATTTCCCAATCTCTATATCCCCCTCTCTTTCTAGGTTCTCTCTCTATTTCTCTCATTTACAACTCTCTTCATTTAAAAGGAGTCCAGTTATGAATATGACTGTAATTGAAATAATAACAAATTCTTCACAGAACAAAACCTTTTTTTAAATACTGCTATTCAAATCGTTCAAGGACAAGTATGAATACTGCAAACATCTTCAAAATTCAAATACCTTTGAGTACACGCAAAATGCATTATTCAAGCAAACATTATATCAGTGAGAGGACATGTATGTGTTAGGTACTCACCGTGATGTATAAAGACACACACACTTCATTAAAGTGCAAATAATTTACCCCCAAAGGGTCTATGATGTCAAAGCAATTATACAAAATACAACTTGCCAACCCCCCCCCCCCCCCCCCCCCCCCCCCCGGACATCGCGAAATATACCTTCCAAGACTCAATCGACAGCAAAGGCCAAATGTTTATGTCAAAAAAGCACATCATATTGTTTTTCTATGACAGGAAATTTAATTTAAAAATGAAAGTCCCCACTCAGCAAACTGCAAAAATACAGAACAATTAACAAATTACAGGACCAGAAACCAGTTTACAGATGTGGTGCTACAATAAATTAGGAAAGCAAAGCACAATAATATTGTGGAGCAGCTTAGGTCAGAGCAGACAGGGGAAGAATATCTGTTTGGGTGAGTAGTACCCAAGTGACTGTCAAACAATATCAAATGAGCAATGTCTGAATACATTGTCTTTCTGGCATTTTATTATCTGCATGAAATTCAAGGGAAGCAAGATCTTAAAAATTAAGTTCTAAAAAACTATGGAGATATTTTGTTCGAAAAAAAAAATAGCAACTTTAATAATATGTAGTCCTTGAATTAAATATCAGTAACATTTCAAGATTTCAAGATAATTTATTGTCATATAAAATACACAAAAATGTGTCTTTGGGCATGGTAAGGTACATAAATGAATAAAAAATAATACAACATAAAGTAACCTATATACCGACATACAAAAGACACATTTCAAGATAAAGACATTTAATAAAAATGGAAAAAATGCTATAGAAATCCTATGTATTATCATCACTATTATTATAAAAACACATTTGATTTGATATATGATTCAAGTTCTTGTTCTTAGTATGCCCGTGACAGGGGCCGCAAAACACTTTTTGAAAAACTGTAGCTTCCTGACAGCCTGAAGATCTTGGGGTTATATGGTTTTGTAAACTAAAATGACCAATTAACAATTTAGAAACAAGGTGTTTTTGTTTTGTCTGTTTTCTTTTTGAATTGTGAGCGAAGGAGGGCTGCATCACCCCCCCCCCCTTTCACGACCCCTGCATGACATTGACAAGTTAATTTTTAATTACTAATAACAACCAGGTGATTAAACATCAAAAAACGTGTGGGCCGTAGGACTCGTGGCGTGTACTTAAATTTGTGACACATTGGCATGAAATATGATTTCATAGATATAATGTCGAAATTCGCTCAGACTCGGGTGTTGTAAAATTTGTCCCACTGTAGAAAGTCTTTCTTATAACTCCAAGGTAAAATTCAGAATGCTGAAGTGAAAAAAATAATGTCATTTTATAGTCAAATGCCTCTTTTGAAGTCTGATTTGAGATCATCTGCTTAAATTCCTGATCTTGGGAAGGGGCGTGCCGCTGTAAGAACCATCATGACCATGGGATGGGTTTTGGTGGCACAGATGATAATGTTGGATACTGATGGACTGGGGAAGACACACTGCCATACGACATGGGGAACTTGCATTTTCTTTTGTCTCTCTTTAGCTCTTCAGAACTTTTTTGTCTATCAGCCTGAAACTGGGTCATGAATTCTACATTCCACAGAAGATCTGCACAGCTCCCTATAAAAAGAAAAGAAAAGAAAAGAAATGAAACAGTGACACAAATACACCAGCCCATCAGCAAGCATTACATGGATCTTTTTTTTTTTTCAAACCAGGCTAAAATAATTGTCAAATTGACTTATATAGGATTGCTGGGACATAATATCTGTTGTGAAATAGGCACAAGGCAGACATGGCAGAGTTAAGGTAAATCACTCTGTGAATTCTGACACCATATTATAGTTCCTGAAATCTACTTAAAAAAACAAAAACAAAACATAACTATAATATAATATAATATAAAGCGGCACAACTTGGCAAGTAACTATCAGCCATCCTTTATGATCATTTGGTTGTTTTCATATATTTCCAAATCAGAATGATTTTCCATAACCAAGACAAGCTTTCATATAGTTAGGTAATATTTTTTTAGTTCTTAGGAGATTGAAATATGAATGGTTTTCCCCATAAACTAACTCAAATGATTTATAAGATATTCAAAAACTTCTTTACAAAGTCCTGATTCCAAAAATGGGATGCCGGGTAAAATAATCATTCTGTGCTATATAATTAATTACAAATAAAACTGAAAATACACTCTTAAAAAAAAATCAGTATAAAAGGACTAGATAAAAGGGTCAGCTTGGTGCAGCTAAAATACTAGTCTTTTTTTTTTTTTTTTTTTACTTTATTTCAGTCATTTGTGACTATTTTCTAGTAGTATTTTGATGAGAATGTAGTAACTTTTATGACTAGATATATCAGTTGCACCCAGCTCACTAGTCATCTAGTCATTTTGACTGATTTGTTTTTAGAGTGTAACTTACTCTCACACATGTTGCATACAAGTGAAATGAAGACCACTGGTACATCAGAAAGTTTTTTTCCAAGGGGTTGGCACCACTTCAATTTCATACTTTCCATCCTTCTTTCTCATGTATATATAATATGAGGGGCAGGAAATCACACAAAAGAGTAAACCCAAATATCCAACGTTAGGTCTAACTTTAGATCTAACTTGGATAGACCCTATGTTAGGCTAGCTAAGAAGTTCGGTGTAACTAGTGAGGTTGAGATAGTGAGGTCTAAGCTCCAGTCTAACTGTAACAGTGTTAGTAGGCCCAGACCGAAGTGTTCTGTCCCTAACAGTCGTCATTAGCCTCGTATTCTGGTAGGGTCGGCACTCCTCCTCTATAAAGGAGGAATGCCGACCCTAACAGAGTACGAGGCTAACGACGACTGTTAGAGACAGAACACTTCGGTCTTTAGTAGACTAGGTCTAGATCTAGGCCTAACCTAAACAATGTGAACAGCGAACGCTCCAAGACTAAAAAGTCTCAACCCAGATTGAACTTCTTATCTTACGTTAGCTTAACAATATGATGTAAGGTCTATCCAAGTTAGATCTAAACTAAAGTTAGACCTAAATTAACAATAACAGTCAACCGTAATTGTTAACTCTAATAATCTAGTATCTAACTTTAGAGATCTCGATTCATTTTGTTCACTTAAGACACTAACGTAAGGCCCATTTAGCAACTAAAAATTTAGTAGGATGGGGGGTCGGGTGTCCGGACACGTAACAAAAAGTGAAGCCTTCTTTTTTTTCTTGGGATTAAACAAAACATATGCATTGATTATTGCTAATCATCATCAATATTTCTTCTCTTTAATATTATCTAACATTTGTGCTAAAACATTTAAGAGATTCTACTTGTAAACTTTTTTCAAATGGCTGTTTAAAATCGACTGTCCGGATACACAACCTGTCCGGACACCCAACACAACTGGGTATAACACTAACGTTAACAATAACAGTTAGATCGAGATTCTAACAGTTAATATCAGTCTATATCAAACTTACCACAGAGAAATTTCCAGTAACCTTTCAAACCAAAGCATCAGGACATAATCAGACAAAACTGTTATCATCTACTCTAGATACGCTGCATGCAGCTAGCTGGCTGGACGAAAACGAAACTTGGACGGTATTTGTGTGTAGCTCTATGAGTTTTTGTGCGGTGCGATAAAATTATTTACACGTAAAATCCCATAGAGATTGGTCTAGATCTACATGATGAAGAAAGTTTCTTGCCATCAATTAAACAGAGTAGGAGAAATTTGACGTCATCGCAAATCCTCCACGCTGATTGGTTAATGGCCTAAGAGTCGTGTGTCGTGCTGGCAAAAATCGCTCACAGAGCGATTTTCTGAAACGGCTAAAAACGTCGTGCACGACAGTCGGTAATGGTGTCGTGGCAGTGTGCACGATGCCATACGATTTGCATAGAGAGCGATTTTTAAAAAGTCGTTCATGTCGTCTTGTCGTGTCGTTTTGTCGAATGTCGGATCCGGTGTGTGGAGGCCTTAAGACTGGACAATGGAGGCCCATCTATGTCAGCTGAGGGAGGCAAATGTAGCTCAGGAAAGGTGAAAGATGTCAGCGACTGATCACCTCTGCCCCGGATGGGTGAAATAGGAAGGCTTGAGGAGACCTCAGGGTTGGAGGATTGAACTCCTGTAGAATTGGCAGGAAGATGATAGACAACCTCCCTGTCCTGCTGATGGGAAGCCAAGCACTCAGATGGGGTGTGGACCTCTTCAAGGAGTTGCAGGCTAGCAGATAAAGGTTGAGCGATGTCACCAGAGCTAGATAGATGGAGCTCAGGAAAACCAGAAGACATCAGAGATAGTTCTGTGCCATTGCTGATGGGCTGAGTGGGAAGGCTGGAGGAAATTCTGGTACAGTAAGCCGGGTGCGCTGTGTCTGTACACGGTGTACGTGTAGTACCATAAGAGTACGAAGGTCCATCGCCGATAGTGATTATGCGCTTAGCCGGACGGACAGAAATGTTGTGCAATTCCATGGATGGAATGCCAGCCTTTGCTTCAATATCGAATGACTCTACTACCAGACCTTCAAAGCAAAACTCCTTACCGTCTCTTGTCAATGTAAAGAGAGTCTCCCCAACAACTACATGAGATGAGGAACAATCATCAGGACACATCTTTTGAGAAGTGTCTGTGATAGTACCTCCAAGACGAATTACAGATGACCGACCAATGAAGTTCTGTGTCAATCCACTAACCAAGGTAACCCTGACACACTCCTGACCCTTAAAAAGATCAAGGTACGGAGACAGTTGATGGGCCAGATAAGGCGACTCAGAGAAGCTAGTCAATGGAGAACGTGGCACTGAATGATGACCATGGAACTTATCTGACTTCGATGAGCTACCACCACTGCAGAGAGTAGCTCCCAGATCTTCAGGCGACTCGTCTGACTACGACAAGTCATTGAGGCAACCACGAGGACTGTCACAATTAACCTTTGCATGACCTACCAAGGCAGACGAATCAAGGTCTGCAGCCAAAGCACTGCCAGAAATTTCATCACACTCATCAAGGTCAGACAGATCACGATCACAAATCATCAGTATAGCCAAGAATCTTAGCCGCTTTGCGAGCTTGCATAATTGTGTTTCTTTCATACATGGGCAGGTGTGGGCAGTCACCGATATGGTGGTGACTAGAGGGGTTGGCAGTAGAGCATAATATGCAAGTATGTCTACTACTAGTACTAGTACAAACCCGGCCTACATGACTATGACCAGAGGGACTGGACCCATTACAAAGATGACTAAGCTTATCATTCCTAGTGACACTAGTACTACTAGTATGTATGACAGCCCTAACTGGGTGATGTACTTGCTTGGGAGTGTCCCGGATGGGCTCATCACCATCAGAGACCTCATCAACTTCATCAGAGATCTCTTCATAATCACAAAAATCACCATAATCAAGACTGTTTGACCTTTTCATATTCTCAGTCACTCGTTCATTCATCTCATTACATGGTACATAATAAAACTGCTTAAAGAAATCTACATGAGGGCGGCCGCGCTCTTGGGCCTGGGGGCGAGGTTGAGGGTGCAACCTCTGCAGGGAAACAGCCATTGTAAAGGCTATGCATGGGACTACAGCAACTGTAAGGGTACGAGTGGAAACCAGCGAAATTAACAGTTACCTATCACTGTATTTGCCGACCGACTGGCTGCAATATCATGCAAATGCCATCACAAACAGGAAATGACAGAGTACTTATCCCAGCTGTCACCACGCCATTAAATGAGAGGACACCAGTCATAATAGTATCAAGGTTTACTCAACTCTTTAATAGTCAATGTACCACAAACGGAAGCCGGCCGAAAAGGGGCGATAAACCAACAACAACATATACAACACTGCCCGACAGAGGGCAGCATAACATTTAACCCAATGGTGCTCAACAAATTACCATTTGCGCAGGACATACACTATTCTTTCTTCTTCTTCTTTTTTTTTTTCGTAAACAAAGTTGCATGTTGTTTTCTTTTAATGAAGCTCCAATTTGCTGGTCTAGTTACCTACGCTCAGCTTTTGATTGGTGAAATTTCTCCTCAGTGCTTTGAAGAAAAGCAGGCAGTCTCCATCGACGTCAGGGTTCGGGGCTGCAACTTTCTTCATTACTTCAAGAGGTGCGAATCGCATCTTCATTCCAGTTGACTGTACTAATACCTAACAAAACAAAAAATAAACAACATATCAAACATAAAAATGTTCTAGGACACATACTCAGGTGGAAATCAATAAACCGTCAATTTCTTCGCTTGTCTACTTCCTAACTTCAACTCAAGACCAATAGAACCTGAAATACCTAACTAAATCCAACTCAAGACCAATACCTAACTTCAACTCAAGACCAATAGAACCTGCAATACCTAACTAAATCATTGACCTGAAAGTCTCTAAGACCTCATAACAAAACTCCAACTACATTATACTTTAATATTTAGAAATAATTGCAGCCGGAGGAAATGTCAAGTCACCTCAAAAGTCTAGATTAGAATGAAAAGACAATTTCTTTTTATAACACAAGTCATCCAGATGTTCCACCTATTATGTTCGAGATATTTTCTCTCTCTCTCTCTTTTTTTTTTTTTGGGGGGGGGGGGAGTTGAAATCAACAATGAAAGAAACTTAAACAGAATAGCTTTGAACTATATATGACTACAACAATGACTTCTACTTCTTAAAATAAAAGAGTAATCTCAAATTACTTTGAGTCTATAGAATTCATCCATATTTGCCGAACAGAGAGCCAATGAAATAAAGATAAATTCGGCCAGCTTATCACTTGGAAGCAAATTACTACTAGTTCTCATTTTATGAAGTGTTTGTTTGTTTAACAATTATTTTGCCATGATGGTTAATCTTTCGTTAAGGATTACCTTTTCTTTAAGTACGTTCTATATAGCATTCTCCTGACAAAGTGCCCAATAGGAGACAGAGAGAACAGGTCACCAGGGAAACAAACTAATGAATAACTTTTATAAGAGGACCAAATACCTGCTTCTGTGCCGCTTGCTCCAGAAAGTAGAGATAACCAAAAGCCTCAGAGGCGTCCTTACCGATGGTCAGTACTCCATGGTTACCCATCA
>JAPZVO010002268.1:0-10024 GCA_029962745.1 Echinometra lucunter | reverse complement strand
ATTCTTTCTGACAAAACTAAGCTCGCTTTTATTCGTTTGTTCTCGCTGGCTGATTACCAACAAAAGATCCTCTTTCCTACTTATGTTCATTCTGCCAAAATCTGAGTATAGTTTGGGCAAAAAAGCAAATTCTGCTTCATTCAAAAAATTGCTATGTTAGGCAGATTAATCTTTTTTCATGCTTATTTCAAGATGGAAACGATGAAGTAATGTTTATTTTTGCTATTCCCAAGTTTTCAGCGCTGTTGCTTGTAAGATGAATTTTAGAAAAATCATTTTCCATTGGTATTCCTATAAATGATATATTTCATTATATGTCAAGTAAGCGACATCGTTTAAATCGAGTTTTCTTTGATATGGTGCCTTTGGAAGTTTAATATATACCATATAATAACGGGAAAATATGACAGGAAGATATTTCAACCAGCTATAAGCAATAAATTTCACTCGAGTTCTCAAAACATGAGATTTCTCATGTTTTCTTCATTCACATATATCTACATGAAAATTTCTTATATTGTCAAGTAAGCACCCAGCATAAAATTAGTTTCTTTTGTCATTTAAAAGAAAATATCTCATTTTTTTGTACTTCTTTCTTACCCTTGGTATGTATCCAGCTGATTTATGAACAAAATCAGCCCATTTCGGCAATACATTTTCATACAAACAACAAGCGACAAAGGGTCCACAGTATTATATATTACTTGTAAAATAAGAACACCCTCATGTGTTGGTATAAAAGAATTAATTGACAAGTGAGCGACGTGCGTGTAGTCCCGCGTGTTGAGAAAAAAGGGGGTATGAGAAGAAAAAAGAGAAGAAAAGAGGAAAGAGTCTTGCCCCCATGGATGGCCGGTTCAGCATACCAGTGCTGCCCAAATGCTATCAATATCTCTTTGATTTTATTGTAAAGCCTAAAACAATTTGGATTATACTTATCCTCAGCTTTAATGAAATGGAATAATGCAATGATAGAAGAAAAAAGAACTTTTTGTGCACAAGAGATCATCCTTGATGCTTGTAATTCGATAAAAGAACTTTCTTTCATCTGGCATATAATCATTAACATGATTAAGATCATGAAATGAGCTCGGTGTTATTGATCTTTGTTCTAGCAGGGCTGTTATGGTGAAGCTGGCCATCAAACAAGAGTAAACAAGAGTAAACAAGAGTAAACAATGACAGAAAAGAAAGGAAAATGAGAAACCAACAGGGCTAAATTGAACACTGAGAGAAAAGAAAAAAGAAAGAGAAAATAAATGAAAAAATGCAAAAAGGAACCAGGCTAAAATATGTCAAAGTTTATGAATCTTGAAACAAAGTAAAGCATTGTTCGATTTGAAGTGTCCTGTATTGCTAGCATAAAATACTCGACAGTATTCCCGTTTTTCCTCTTTCTGCATGCCATCTCTTCCGTGATCTAATAATTCCATTTCTTCTCTCTATCGTATCCTCATCTCTCCCATTACACTCTTCTCTATCTTTTTTCCACATAATCCTTATCCTTCTCTCCCATATCTGCCCTCTCCTTCCAGATCACACACTCTCTCTCTTCCTTTACTTCATCTAGTATGAACTGATATTTTGTAAATCATGATTGTCTAAACATGTTAGATCAAATATTTACTTTGCCTTTTCAGGCCTCATGTATATGTATATTCCATGTAACTCAACTTTTAACCTGACACATGATTTTTCAATAAACAACTTTCAATCAATCAATCAATCAATCAGTATTAAAATACACGTCTTATCTCCATCAAAATGATATGGTTCTTCCATGACATTCAGACATGCATGTAATTAAAGAAAAAAATCAAAACATACAGTTTACAGTGCTTACAGTGCAAACAAGCATGGTTTATTCATCAGAACTAGGCCACAACGGTGTTTTTACACTTTAAAATTCAAATCTAAGGTTCTGGTGCATCCTTTAAGCAATATTTTTAGAAAATTTGCAATGAAAAAATGTAAGGCTTGAGAATTCTGTGGGGCCTGGGCCCGTTGCATAAAACTTACTGTAACAGTAACTTTGCTATTATAGTAACTCTTCATGGATACTGGATTTTGATTGGATGTTGAGCAACATCCTCAACAGCAAGGTGATCTGGAATGAATCCAGATCGAATCATAAATGGGGAAATTGATTAATTCATGTTTGATTCATGACCTCTATAGAAAAAATAAGAAAAGAATATGTATATTGATTGATACCAGAAAAAGACTAGATGAAATTTATGCCTCCGCCATTGCCAGGTCAGAAATATATGGCACATTCATGGTGATTTTTTTTTTTTTAATTTTAATGTATACAATGACATCTTTGACCTTGACCTATATCATGTTAACAAGACTATCACCTGAAATTGATATATTCACCTCTATGACCGGGTTTTTGGAGAAGGGCTTTAAGGCCTTTGAAAAAAATGTTTTGTATTCAACAAATTACAGAATAAACAATTCTCTAGCTGGCTCCTTGTATTATCCGTCAAACATTATTGAAACCAAGGTGAAACAGGGCACAATAATACTTGTGCAGGGAATTATACAAGCAAGAAAATAAAGTTACCAATCTGGCACTATCACGTTAACATGACTATCACCTGGAATTAATTCATTGACCTCTTATGCTCTATGACCTGGAAAAGGGCATGTACAGCCATATCTGAAAATGAATATTATTTAATCATAATAAAAAGCATTACAAGCAAAATAATTTAGAGAAAACTTAGGGGGTATTGCAAGAAACTTAAAATCAATTGCAAAACCATTTTACATCCCCAGATCAATCATAAGTCTTGCAATGCAATAAAACTATTGTAAAATAATTGTTCTGTTGCTTCTTGCACCAGAAAGTTAAAGTTAAACTTATTTGCGATGCTGTAGTTAAAATTGATCTGTCAGTTGCAAATTTGCAAGTGAAATTTGCAGTTGATTGCAAATTATTTTCTTGCAACAACCCCATAGAGATTAAGAATTAGTCAGTACGAGGGAGGTGTATTTTGTGCAAAAATAAGTAGGTTCATGCTGTTACTGGCTGGGAAAGGAAGGGATATTTGAGGTAGGAAGCTGATAGTTCATCTTCCTTGGTGATTAAGTCCTGGAGCATCCTTCTGTGAAGGCTGAGCACAGGGCATTCCTAACAAAGGCACCATATTGATGCTTGTAAATGTTACCAATGCTCCAGTCTGTGTATGAGATGTGAGCACTTAAAGGGGTGATCAGCAGTTCCCTGGGTATGCAGCTTGAATTTCCAAGCCCCTTCCACTTGTGCAGCTACAGATGTCTTGCCTGCAAAAAATTAATGATAATAATAACAGAAAAAATAATGATTATGGCAAAGATATTTATAACAAGTACAAAAGCAATCATCATCATCATCATTGTGCTCACATCATAGGTAATATCCAATTTCAAACTGACTTTAAACAAAATTGCACTTGAAGTCTCACTAGATACTGTGATACTTCCACAAAAAAAAAAAGTTTTATGACAAAGCAGAGAAATAGAGGCAAGAAATATCAAAATATATTTTCAAAAGCCTCATGATGGAAATGTTGTGCTTCTATCTCTTTGTCATGTTTTATTTTATCTTTCATCATCTCAGGCAGCAGACAGTGGCATTACATCTTGCATCATATTAGTTCTTTCTTGTTAAAAAATAATAAAATGTTATTAATGAAATACAAGCAACTGTCAGGAAGACAAAAATGCTACTAGAATGAGTATTCTTATGACACTGGGCTCCACGACAACATGTTTTGTTACATAAATGAAATTTAAACAGTCAAAGATAAATAAAGCCTAATAAAAACTTAGTATTCAGATTTCTAACCCATGGAAATAGATGACTTGGTTATGGAGGAGGCAAATACAGTGTAAGTGAAGAGTAAAGAGTAAAGACAAAACAAGGATTAGGAACAAAATGTGGGAGGAAATGGTTTCTCCTAACATACAGCTGGTATCAGTGTAGCCACTGAGAAGAGGGTCCTTTTTCGGTAAAGGAGAAACACAAGATATTAACCCGTAGAGCCCTATGCCCGAGATAACTCGGGTTAGGGTCTATGGGAAATGTGTATTGTACTGAAATCAAGTCGTGTTCAACGGGTTGATAGAAGTGATAGAAGCAACTTACAGAGGTTACCACTGTCTTTCACAAGAGAGGTGGATTCAACTTCTGAGAGGATCCCATTCAGTTCCAGCAAGAAGTTATGAGTTTCAAGTGCATTCAGTCCCACATACTTCAGCAGCCCCATAGTGCCTTATAATCTTATGCTGTATCACCTATAAAACAAAACAGGTTTATTTCAAAATGATCAAAAATACATGTACAAAGCACCGAAAGTCCAGGATGTATGTTCTTATGCTAATGGGTAGAACAGAAGATTGATAAAAGGAGAGGAGAAAATGCAATGAAATTATGAAGTTTACCTCAGGGTATTAAATTGATATGGACAGCACTCTACAACCTCTGAAAAAATGCACAGGCGTAAATCATTGCATATTTTGTATTCCCAAGATCTTACATTTTACAAATTACATTTACTGCTGTTATTATTGTACAATTTTCATAATTTCATCACAGATGATACTTATTTTATGATAATACATACCTTGATGATGTGTCTTTCTGTTCCATCTTCAATAAGTTCTTTAGCTGAATGGACTTGCAATGCATCAGCATCACTGGAGAGGCAACTTCACTCCTTGGTGCCCACCATCTACGAACACAGTGACCATTTCATAATCAGTGGAAGTTTTCAGGTTGCTAAACTCAACTGGAACTCCACGCAGTAGAGAATCTGAGAAGGAACAAAATGAAAAATAAGTGACACCACTCAAGGAGATTACTGGTTACAAGCAATGAAGAAAGATGCTGGCTCCACTAGCCTACGTACATGAAGACTGAATGATATGCTGTAGTATTTCAACTGTGCAGTCATTCAAAATAATATTCATGAATAAAGTTTTTGATGTTTGTAAGTAGGCAAGCGCCCCATTCATCGATTTCGCAAGGTGGCACCCATTGCTCTATCATGATTCAGAACTGCAAACACTGGGCGCAAAGAAAGTGGAGGGGCACCTCTTGTCTGTCAAACAATAGGTGCCCCTCCACTTTCATTGTCTGAGCTTGACATTCTGCCACCTCTGCAGTATTAATATCAAAAAAGAGAAAATAAAATTCACAAATCACTGTCAAAAGAGATATTTCATGTTTCCCATTATTTTGGAAATAAAACTGGAACTTAAATTTGCTTTGATATTAATCAATCACTAATTGAGAGTGATGAGTCTGAAACAAATTTAAGAAAAAAAAGAAAGAAAATGCATGTATTATAGACTCTGTAACGTTAGGGTCTAACTTAGACCGAAGTGTTCTGTCTCTAACAGTCGTCGTTAGCCTCGTATTTTGGTAGGGTCAGCACTCCTCCTTTATAGAGACAGAAGCGCCCCGGTGCGTTGTACATGCAATCTCATTGTGATGGGCAAGACAATGAAAAACTACTTCAAATCATCGATATTCCCCCTTTTTCATGGTTATAAAACATATGATAATATGCTATAGAGTATACAGCTTACCAATTTCTTGATTTATTTCTTCACTCTTCATTTTCAGGTGAATCCAGGGTCCTAACATTAGGTCCTCTCGGTTGAAAATCTTGCAACAGCCAGCTCTATCTCTGTTCGCCTCCGCGCTTTTCGCAGTAGATCAGCGAATTTGCGACTCTCGCATTTCAACAGTATATTCGAACGATCGACCAATACGAAACAAAAACATTATCGTTCGTACGTATATGCCCAAACGTACGTACGTGGTCGATCGTTCGAATACGGCCGGTTGAAATGCGAGGAGTCACGAATTCGCTGATCTACTGCGAAAAGCGCAGAGGCGAACAGAGATAGAGCTGGCTGTTGCAAGATTTTCAACCGAGAGGACCTAACGTTAGGACCCTGGATTCACCTGAAAATGAAGAGTGAAGAAATAAATCAAGAAATTGGTAAGCTGTATACTCTATAGCGTATTATGATATGTTTTATAACCATGAAAAAGGGGGAAAATCGATGATTTGAAGTAGTTTTTCACTGTCTTGCCCATCACAATGAGATTGCATGCACAACGCACCGGGGCGCTTCTGTCTCTATAAAGGAGGAGTGCCGACCCTACCAAAATACGAGGCTAACGACGACTGTTAGAGACAGAACACTTCGGTCTAGGTCTAACTGTTCTAGAAATAGAATATCGTTCGTACGTAGAGTCAGGCGACAGTTGAAATGTAGCTGCGCAAGCATTCCCCTTTATGTATTTTGGCTATACAACAGTCGTATCGGCATAATCGTGTTTCAGGCCCCACTCAATTAATGCATGGTGAGTGGGGCTGATGCCCACATACATCATGATCGATTATCTCTCCTGACCTAACTTACACCACAGCTAACTAGGACAGAAATAGAAGACGACGGACTTCCACAATTTTTGGAAAAGAATGTGTTGATCGATCATCACGTTTAATCATCATCTTCTTTTAAAACTCTCTTATATATACTGGTATTAACGGCCCCACCAAACGCGATTCAAATATGATTAATACAGCATCGGGGCTGATGAGCACAGTATATATACTCGTGTTTACGGCCCCACCAAACGGGATCCAAATGTGATTAACACAGCAGCGGGGCTGATGCCCATCAGCCCCACTGCCGTGATAATCAATTCATAATCCCGTTTGGTGGGGCCGTAAACACGAGTATATATTAGGGAGTAATGTTAAAAATGTGAAAATGTAAAAATGAGTTTCATGATCAATCAACTAGATCTATTGACCGAATAATAAAATGTAGGCCTAATACTTCGTGGGGGAATCAGCCCCACATTCAAACTATATTAGAGGTGGGGCCTGAAACACGATATTGCCGTCGTATCACTATATGGGAAAGTTTTACAAATTTATGTCAGTGATTCCCCAGATCAAACGGTGATTTCTGTCTACTCTGGCTGTAGTGTACGCTACTGAAGCCTAAGCCCAGCGGGTACCGGTGCCAAGGTTGCTGCCACGCCGACCCGCCCGGGCTGTTCTTCTCTCGCCCTAGCCCCTGTCAATGCCATGAACTTGATGAAGTATTAACTGAAATAAAAAGTCCAGGAGATCACGAAGTATCACTTGGACTAAAGCAGTACTACATTAAGGGTTTAGAGGTTTACTTACTCACTCACACAGCTGTTCATTTGACTGTTCACAGAGAAAATGGGGAGGAATCTCCTAAGACATCGTCATCGACGGAACTCTGTCCTTCTCCAATTTAAGTTTCAATTATGGCAAGCCATATGCCCCCAAATTCAAAAGTCGATACGCCGTGTTTGTCTCAAACTGAGTTTCTTACATGATAAACGGAGTTATCTCAAACAAAATAAATAGTTACATGTTTTGGAGAAAAAAAAAAACACATAGTTTTTTTTTAGTAGACTGACGGTTTTTCTTATAAACTTATAGTTTTCTGAGTGTATCGATGATGTTTGTTGTTTGTTTTGGGGGGACTTAGTTTACCGGTAAAATTTTTAAAATATATATATATCTATATCATGATTATCCAAACATAGAATCCCTAGCTATAAAAAATAAAATGTCTGTGCATAATTAGACTACCCACGTGATCAAAAGGCACAGATGTTTAATATATATATAAGCGACAAAAACAACAACAAAAGGGAAAAGAAGACTGGTGTACCTTCACTTCTCTCCAATTAGGAGCTTAATTGCACGTCAACTGAGCGTCAGAGTCCATTTTGGGTGCTTACTTTGCAATCACGGTGGCTCAATCGGGAATTTTGGTGCTCAAACAGCACATTGGTCGCTCAGTTAGCAACCTCTGTCGCTCAGTTGAAAAGGAGTGTCGCTTACTTGACATGAAAATGACGCTCAATTAAAACAGAAATCTCTCTTTCTCTCTCTCTCTTTCTCTCTCTCTCTCTTTCTCTCTTCTTCTCTCTCTCTCTCTCTCTCTCTCTCTCTCTCTCTCTCTCTCTCTCTATCTTTGTCTTTGTTGATTGGAGCTGAAAAGCGATTATTCCGTTTGAAAGATCTTTTCTCTTCCTGATTACGCAAGCATGTGATGATGATCCCAGATGCTCTCACCCAACAAAAACACATTTTGCCATGTCTGTCTTGCATTTTTATCGGCGGAAAAGGCTTTAGATTAATCTTGACTTCTGCTGATGAAATTGCATTTGAAGATAAACTGGTTCTGAATAATTCATGGAATAGATGGGTTGTTTGTACCACCAACAAAGCAAAGAACGTAAGGGAATATTTTATTGGAAACGTGTGCACATCCATTAGAAAGCACAACTGTCATTTGCAAATTTTATCGGCAGAGAAGACTTCAAGTTAATCTTGACTTCTAATGCTGAAATTCCATTTCAAGAGGCACTGACTCTAAACAGTTTGTGGAATAGAATGAGTTGTTTGTACCAGGAAAAAAAAATAATGGAAAATTTTGCTGGAAACATAATTCACATTTATTGAAAAGCACGACTCTCATTCTCACAAAGTCACACAGCTACAACTGGCTCGATTTCCATATTTTATTTTTTTTTTCATGACTCGTCTACAACACGATCGCCAATATTTTGTAAAAAATCAACTTATTTTTTTAATTTATATATATATAAGGCCTGTCCATCCCCTTGTCATCATTAGGATGATGTATATTACGTAATCCGAACATGAATTCATCAGCCATTATACAACATGCTTTTGTAACGTCCTTCATTAATTTGAGGTGATTTCTTGAGATTCTTGGCGATACATTTTTTCATCAAAATCATTCAGCACGTGTCAAAGTAGTCTTGGAAATGCAGTAGATGTTGCCTTTGATTCAGTGTAATTTTCTTTCCCAATTTCCCAAAATTATATCTTCAAGGGGTGGAGGAAATTGTGATAACGGGAGGAGGGAGAAGACAAACGGAAATAGATTTTGTTTTTCCTGCTGTTATAAGCAACCTTCACAACGCGCCTTGTTTCTTTTCGAATGAATGATAATCTAGTAAAATTAATAATAATGTCCCTGATTTTGTTCGATTAAAAACGTTGTCCTAAGCAACAAAGATACAGAATACTTCATCGCTACGAAAAATAGTTAACTTCACTTACATTTCCGGAAGTGGAGATTTATTTATTCTCTGATTTTCCTTTTTTTTTTCTTTTTTTTTTGTATGCAAGTAAACAAGATACCGCTGCTCTGTCTTATTATGTTGTATGTGATTCTTGTCATCTTTGCTGTTATTTTGATGAATAAAACTATTTAAAAAAAAACCGAATGAACAATAACATTAAATCTAGATTTTTCTGTCAAGCATGCTCTTAGAATGTAGCTTGCAGGCATCCAAAGGAATAGGAGATGACACTTTGAGAGTAATCTTGTGAGATATATAATACTTTCTGTAAGATCGTGTCTGTTGATAATCAAATCCTCGATTATCATCGATAAAGTGTTTGATTATACGATAGTTTTCTCGCAATGCTTTTTCCAACAGAGATACAATATAGCACACAATCACATAATTACCTAACAAGGAAAAATGGCAGAAAGCAATAAAATTGGGAGGAAAGGGTCCTGGAACATTGGCGTAAATCCCGGGGGGATGGGGGATATATCCCCCACTTTTTCGAGAGGGGAGGATGGCGTGTACAAATATCCCCCACACTTTTTAAGGAAGAAAAGATATTTGAATTAATTAGTAAAATTTTTAATAATCTGTCATAAACAAACATCATATTTCAGAATTTCTATTTGAAAATGCAATTGAAAACAAGTAAAGTGGTTGTTTTTGGCTCGCTTGCTTTGCTCACTCATCATATTTTAGAATTTTTATTTGAAAATGCGATTGAAAACCAGAAAAGTGGTTATTTTTGGCTCGCTCGCAAAATAAAAACTAAAATGTGTGTAAGGGGGTCTGCGGAGGTGGGTGAGGGCGCGTGTTTATACCTAAGTGTGAGTTCGACAGAAAAAAAAAATCGGCAAAAAA